>MU385878.1:0-347261 GCA_022497145.1 Rostrohypoxylon terebratum | reverse complement strand
TTAAACCCGGGCCTGCCCGACCTCCCCCCCCCCTTCACGGTTCACTTTCTCACTTGGTTTTTTTTGCCTTCCCGCATTTTTGTTTTGTTCCGTCAACGCCCCCCCCCCCCCCCCCCTTTTCTTCCTAATTATTACATTATTACTATCAGCATCATCGCTGCCGCCCATTCCAGCCTCATCCAACCTCTTTACGTCTGGAGGTCCCTTTTGAGGTCTCGTCTCTTCAATAATAAAAAGAAAAGCTTAGCTTATACATAGATCTCTCTTCTAGCCCTGTCCTATCTTCATCGAGCGTCCCTTTTCTTCTTGTGGCTTGTTATTCCGTCCTCTTCACCCCCACTCTGCCCTACTTCTTATTCTATTCGTAACCGAGACTTAATAGCCATCCTCAAATACTTCATATCTACATCTAACCGTTCTACCAATCACGCTTTCCAAATCCTTCTACGAATGGTCGTCTACGCTGTCGACCAAGCTGAATTACCAGCTACGTTGACGAGTCCTCTATCCCGCATCCTCGTCTTTAACCCCTCGTCCTCGTCCTTGTCCTTGCCCTTGCCCTTGTTCCTCCCCATCCCATACGACCATCGCAAACATGCGGCCCCCTAGAATCGCCATTCTCACCCTCTTCTTCGCAGCTTGCCTCTTCCTACTTTGTCGCGCGATGACATCGGTCAGCCGCCCTGCTTCCGTAATATCTTCTCCGCAATCAGGGCAGAAATCGGGCTTCAGATCCTTCTTCTCTTTCTCAACACCATTCACCCTCTTCCCACCTAATGCCATCATATCTATAGCCGATGACAACAGTACCTCATTCGCAGCGCGACCCGCCGCTTTCGGTCCCCCTCTGCCGAGTAAGGGCTTAAATGGACAATTGTGGATTGGTAGTGGCTTTACCGAGGAGTCCATGCAGGATGGAGAGGGCGAAGGAGAATTGGGCTGTAGCGACGTTCCCGGCTGGGGTGATGGTACTTCAAATGCCGTCTTAAAACCACCAAAGAAGGAAACTCGGCAGAAATTTAAATCCGTGGCCGCCGTAGGCAAAGTCAAGAACCAGAGACGGACCGAGTCTAAAGGCCCTCTCGTCGATCGAACTGCCGCCTCCGAGTCCGAGCCTAAATCGAAATCCAAGCCGATCGATGACGGTACCGACGACTACCTCCATCAGAGTCTAGATCAGTCAACCAAATCTCAGATAGACGCCCTCGGTTCTTCCGGTTCCGGTCACGCCGACATTCAATCCATCCAGGAAGGAGCTGAGATTGCCGGGAAGATAGTTCTACTGAGTCGTGGCGGCTGTGGCTTTCTTGAAAAAGTGAAGTGGGCTCAGCGACGAGGTGCAATCGCTCTCATCGTTGGCGATAACCAAAGAGGCGGCCCGTTAATACAAATGTATGCCCACGGGGACACTTCTAATGTTACCATCCCTTCCATCTTCACGTCAAGGACGACCGCTTATCTACTGTCACTTATGATGCAGCCTGGAAGTTTTATCGAAGATATCATTGACGAGAATGGTAAGCCTTCCTTGAAGGTACAACACTCCGACAAAGCTCGAAAGAACAGGAAAGCGAGAAATGCAATCATGCCTGCTCAGGCAGCAAGGACTTCCCTAAAGACTAAAGGCGTTAAGTCTCCCACACCCAAGCAAACTCCGTCGTCCAGCGATGAGCCTTCAAGCTCATCGTTGAGTTGGTTTCCCAAAATTTTCAGCTGGGGTTCTACTTCCAGCTCGAGCTCAACCGTCAGCGGAAGCCGACCACCCAGCAGTGGCCGGCTTGACTGGGTGCTTGTTGAAGATTTCTCTGACGAGAAAGATAAAGTAATCAAAAGTAGTCTGGAGCGTGCAGCGAAGGCTCGGTCAAATGGGGCACCGAGGCCAAAGACGAAAAAGTTCCCCGACGACAGTTTCCAGATAGGTGTGGAGGACTGGCGAGATCCGGACCTGCTTGGTTCCGATCAAAGCGATGATCTGCAGGACCCGGTTGAGGGTAGCGAGAAGATTTCCAGACCAAATGCGAGATCCGACCAAACACCAGATGCCGATACCCCAGAAAGCAAAGAGCAGAATACTAATTTACCAAAGGGTAGTAGAGTCACTCCTAGCAGTGGAGAATATGCTGCGGGTCGCATGCCCGTCAAAGGGTCTGATGCTATCGCGTCCGCCAAAGGGAGGACGCAAGTCGCAAGCAACGGTGGTTTAATTTCAAAGATATTCGGAGATGACGAGGCAGACCTCGCCGAGGGCGTAGCCCAGTCTCAACCGATCGACAACGTTGGAAAACCTGCTCCCGGTTCGGGGACTTCCTCATCTCCTAATGAGCGAGAGGGCCTTTGGGTCGTCATCACCCCTTCCAGTGGTGCTAGCCCCTTTTTCGATACTCTCTTGGTTCTTGTGATTAGTCCGCTCATCACCCTAACGGTAGTGTACGCGTTACTCATTTTACGAGCGCGTATTCGACGTAGGAGGTGGAGAGCTCCCAAGTCCGTAGTTGAACGGCTCCCTGTTCGTACTTACCATACTGTAGCGTCTACGCCAAGTCGCACCTCTAGGGTACCCTCGCCGACGAGTTCATCCCCAACGACGCCCTTGCTACAAAGCCAGCATGGACCGTCAAGGCCCAGGCCGCGGTCGCGAACGACCACTGGCGTGCCGTCAGCCGGTGACCTTCTACAGATTGAGTCTTCGTTATCCCTTTCCAGGTCTCCATCACGCGCGGAACATGAAAAACGCAACGCACACCCTTCCAGTGAGTGGAAAAAGTATATGGGCCGACAAGTCGAGTGCGTAGTGTGTCTAGAGGAATATGTCGATGGTGTCAGCCAAGTTATGAGTCTACCTTGTGGTCACGAGTTCCACGTAGACTGCATGTAGGCCCTCCTTTTCTTTTCCTCCTTCGTAATTCCTTGGTATACATGTGCCTGACTAGAAATTTAGAACACCGTGGTTGATAACGCGGCGGCGAACCTGTCCCATTTGCAAAGGTGACGTCGTTCGGTCTCTTGCCCGTGGGATGCCATCCAGCCCACGGTACGAACCCTACCAGGACGATAGTGACGATGACCTCGAGATACAAGCGACCAGCTCTTCATCTCCCGATGCTCCTTTAGAGCAAACAGATGATCATGACGTAGAACAAGGCATGCCATTATCCCCACACCGCTCACACCAAGAGAGTTGGTTCGATGCATTCAGGAACAATTTGCGGGCCGGGTTCCTATCTCGCTCTAGGCGGACATCGGGAGAGCCTGATAATCGGGACAGGTAAATAGGTTTGTCTTGTTTTTGATATCTCGCCTGCATGATTATTTTACATGGCACTCTCGGCGTTCAAGGATTATAGCGGTATGGCTTTGTTATAAACACTGATTACGGTCTGGGAGAGGGTCAGGAAATATGTTTGGAGATTAGGATTAGGACCAATGAATTAGTGGGTTTCTGAGACTGTTCAATATCTCTCTAGAGGTCTCCAATCCCTTCCCCCCCCCCCCGAGAAAAAAAAAGGGTATGATTAACATTTAGAAGGAGGTATAAGAGCATACCCTGTTCTGCAAATATTCACGGATTGGCCTAAGGGTTATAAACCATTGATAGGGATCATTACACATTGTGAAATTAATTGTGTAGGCTATGGATGACGAATACTATTAACCCAACTGCTTCGCCTTCATCCTTATCTTATGCTCGGCGTAGTGGATTATCGAATCTGTGGCTCTAAGTTACGGGCGATGGCTATCCATCAGTATTGTGCATAAAAATTAGAAATACTACGTGATCTTGCAATAGGTATAGGTAAGTATAATTGTATCAATATTTATCAAGTTTATTAGTCGTTCCAGTTATTATAAATATTGATGGTTAGGGAGTTTCAACCTAACCTAGCTGCTTACCTAGGACCTAAGACTTAACCTAATTAGGACTTTAAAGTTTAAGTAGCAAATAACTATGAATGATCCATCTTAGCGGGGACGGCTGGCGGGGCTTTCAAGCGTCCGCTATTATTAAGGTTCTAAGCTACGAAGTACTGGAGATTATTATGACGACAACATTCTAACCTTGGAAGTACTGAGTAGCAACTTCATCACTCGGGCTATCCACACTGCCACCATCAACATTGACAACACTAAATCCCATCACCATTTCAACATCGACAAATCCAATCCAATCCGATTAACCTAGTGCTGTCGCAATGACTGGTGGCTTCGCCGGCAACATTCAGGCCAAGGCAGGAGAGGTTGCGTACGTATACGTTCAATATTAATCTTGAACAAAAGCCTCGCTGCTGTAGATGATATGTTATTTACAAATATCTATCACAGGAAAGAAGATTATCATGGAGCCAAAGCGCTTGTCTCTGGTGCGGTTAAAAGCAAAAGCCGAGCATACTTATATCCTTTCAGGTACCTATCAAGTTAATATCTAATATCTATCCAAATCACATATCACATATCACATCTAGGAATTGCTATCAAAGGCTGAGCCTTGTCATTCAGGGGCATAATCTACTTCATAACCCACAAGTCCTTGTGGAAGCCATTTTCATTCCGCATCTTGCCAACGTTAGGTCTTGGCTTGGGTGTATTCGCCTCCTTACTTTTCTTCACTTATCTACCACAACTTGCAATCCTGGCCCTTATTAATGGCCCTTTGGCCGTCTTCACTACTGCCTTCCTCATACTAAATGAGAGCTCTACTATCGTCAACATCATCTCTCGTAATTTCCTCTTACGGGATGCTCTTCTCGATACCTTTGATGGTACACTTGTCGCGAGGAATGCCATTGGAATTGTCAAGGAGGGCCGACAGTTGAGGTCTGGCAGCGATCCAATTTCAAAATTGGGTAAAATTCTGAAAAATCCCTTTCCGAAATTGACACTAAAAGATTGGATACGATATTTCATATATCTCCCTCTCAATTCAATCACCGGTATGCCACGCAACCATTTAACCTAGCATTACTATTCCCGAGACTGATGAAGCTCTAACCTACCTCTCTGACTGCTCCGACTAGTAATTGGCACCATTGTTTTCATATTTCTCCAAGGTAATTATATGTCTAGCTACCTGCAATTTAGAACCAATCACTCACAACTTTGAGCAGGGCAATCAAGAGGCAGCATTATTCATAGCCGGGTTTGTTGCCCTTGCTATAACACTTAAATAAGGTCGTGGCTGACTGTGAAGAGTACCTAACAGTATTTTCAACTGAAAGGATGGTCTTCTTTCCAACGACGGGATTGGGTTCAACGGCATGCGGGACCATACACCACGTAAGTATGCACATTGTACACTGCTCATACTAGCCTCTAGGCCTCTAGGTACCCTCCTTTAGATTTCTATCTGCCCCTCATTCGTCTCACTTACGATTTGTACGGCGAAAGGAAATTTCTGTTGACCCTCAGTTGTAGATTTGGAACAATAGCGACCCTGCTCGAGATGATACCCATTCTGTCAATGTTCTTTGCATTCACTAACACCGGTAAGACCCATTATTTTCTCACCTTGACAGACATTGTTGACAAGTGTGTTGTCAGTGGGCGCTGCTCTCTGGGCTGCCGACATAGAGCAAGGCAACACACGGACAACGCAGGGCACGGCCCCCAGACTACGAGAGACTGCGAAGAAAGATACCTAGGTCCTAGGACCTAGGGACAGTATGTAGAGTTGTACAAGTAATGCGTCAAACCGACCTCTCCGAGATTAGGTAGATCGAAGATCCTGTGTGGAAAGGCAGAAGGACCGCGTCATGTCCGTAAGACCTTGGAAGACCTTGACTACCTAGGTCTTGAGGCAGTTCAATGTCGGGGTCATTAATAATAAATGACTATAGGTAGAACATATAAGCGCATCCCTAGATTGATATTTATATACCGGTCAATGTCGGTCGATGTTATTCACTCCTGTCTCCTCCTGCAAGAGACGTTTCACACGTGCTGTCCCAAATTTCGGTTGATTGATTTAGGGTACAGTGTAAGGAAACCCACGCAATCTCGATTAATTCAATTGAAACACGACGACACTTGAGTAAGAGATAGACCTGGATTTCTTTAATGGCTTATGACCACCTTTATAGCTAAGGAAAGTCTAATCACATGCGGAAAAACTCGCGAGAATACACGCAACTAGGACATAACTGAATTTCCTTATTATTGAGGTATGTTATATATGTATCATCTAGTAAAGCTTCCATCACGCTACCGTGTGGTTTTTTACGCATCTGTGGGAGGGAAAGGGCCCGAGGCGAGACAAGGAATCTCAAGTTCGTATATTTATATCGGGCACCGACCAGGTGCAAACATCTCTGCCAACACAATATCGACTGGGCCATACGTCTGACAGCTAGCCGCGTTTGGCACCCATCATTAGGCAAGGCTTACTGCAGACGGATAAATACAGCCTCGTCCTGGTGTCAGGCACATTGTAGCCAGTCGCGGCACGTCTCTCCAATACCTGCACTGCCCTCCCCTCTAGCGAAATTATCCGTGTTTGATTAGGTCGTGGTGGTTTGACATATGTATACCATAATTATTCGTAGGTGAGGATATTACACGACGTCACCAGGTACCACTAGGGTTAATATGCCACAAGAGCAACACTGTATTCACCACTTAATTGCGTATTGCCTATCGTATCATTCCTTCAGGTACATAGCCCTTGAGACGCTCCCATGAGATGAGCGGCTTTCCAGTCCAACCTAGTTGTACTCCAAGGCTCGTTAGTGTTTGGTTTTACTCGAGATATCTAGGAAGGTATGTCTCCGTGGTTTGACGAACCTGCTGGGTTCCTGTCATCAGCCTTTCACGATGATTTTGTGTTCTGCACTCAGAGGATTGTTGCTAGCTTATTGAGTAGGAATAAAAGTCAATGCCAGTGATAATTTGACCATCATACGACGGGCTAGGAAGTCTAACCTATGAGCTTGCAGATAGCCTGTATATAGTATACATAGCATATACCTGTGAACGACACCTCAGGCGCTATCTCCATGAGATACAATACATAGATGGATAGTATAAGAGGTGACGGCAGGTAGCATCTGTAATCCTGGATACAGAAAGAAGGGGGTCCAATTCTGCATCATACCGGAGAGCTTTGGTTGATGAATGGTACCAACGTGGGCGAGGACACCAAAGATCGCCGCAAGATGGGAGGGTAGAATGCTTCTAGCAGGAAGGAAGACCAAAACCTGGAATAGATGGACACTGGAAAGGAGGCAAAGGAGAAAAAAGGAAAAGGGGAAAAAAAAGGAAGATGAGACAGTATACTTCCAAGGTTGAGTACTTTGTCTACTTGATACATTCAATGTTATCATACATACTCCAAAGTGGGGGTGTTGCTCTTCTTCTCGGCCAAAATCAGAAGCTGTCTCGATCTAATCTCTCCTGATGGTGACGAGCTTTCCCTTGAAGAAGCACCGAAGATCCACCAGATTCAACCTTCCACACGACAATCAAATTCCTCTATCTAAGCCCCTTCTCTCCTTTTCTTCCCTTTCTACCTAATCGGCTCTCTTCTTCTTTTCTTCTTTAACTGACATATCTCTCTCTATCCATCTATTCCTTCCTTCATCAAAGGACCAACAGTCTGCAATAGTCTATCAGATTTACTCTTCCTATCCTTGAATTAGACCTTCAGCTTTGGTTCTCTAAAATCGCGTCTTCATCGAAGGAAATTCCACCCTACTTCTCTTGTGCCTTACCATATTTCAACCTCTCTTTTTCTTTTGTCGTCGTCATTTTTTTGCTTTCACCTAGACTATCTCTCATTCAGCGGCGCCTACACTTATTTCTGGTTTCTAACCGAGGACTGGTACATTCTACTTATTATCATTTGAGTTTTGAGGTTGTCGCCAGGCACCCTGATCACACTCTGCCTGTACCATGAAAGCCTCATTCATGATTACTGACCCGGCTTCGGTGACCTTTCTTTTTCTTTTTCTTTCTCTTCTTCTTTCTCTTCCGTGTGTCAATGGGATCTTAGAAGCGACCCAGGAAGTAAGCTTCCTACTCCCTCATACCTCATATCTTAATGATGCGCCAAACCAAATCGACCATGAACCATACGGAGGCCATCAGCATGACCGCGGTGCCTACAGTTATCCTTCTCCATCATATGGTGGAGGGTACGGCCCTCCACCTCCGCCGCCCTCAACTTCGAAAATTACCTCGTCCGGCTTGAGTCAGTCGAGTCCCGGAACAACTACACCTGTTAGTCCTACGGCAAGCTCCACCAGAAGCTCGAGTATATCCTTAGGTATTTCAACCAATCTATCAATTTATCGAACTTAATAAATTCAACCTAGGTTCAGTTTCCTCGGGGTTAAGCCCAACAAGCGAGGTTCTTACCTCTTTCACCGGGCCATCAACTCCGCCGTCCAGTACTTCCCCTACCTCAATCCCACTGTCTGTGTCCAGCATATCCACCACCTACAGCACATTGCCGACAACAGCTGGAGGTCAGACAAGTATCTCGGTCAACACAGCTACTAGCTCTATAGAGTCGGTCACTTTGGTCACGCTGACAAGCAATTCCATCGTGTCTGGTAGCAACTCTACTTCAATATTTTCTATTTTGTCTAGCTCTAGCCTGGTAAGTTGCAACGTCCAATTTCGTCCATTGGGGTTACAGATATTGTGCATGTGAGGAAATTATACAGGAGACAACCTCAAGTACTCAGTACCATGCTAGTGACTAATTTCGATATAGAGAGAATCTTCAAGCACTATGACAGCGAGTGCAAGTAGCATTTCAAGTTCTCAAGGGCTAGGGAATCAAACTGTGACAAATACAGTAGTTCCAATCACCACCCCTGTAACCAGCACAACTGATATTATCACAATGGTCACCAAATCTTCAGGGATCGTCATTACTTTCACCATCACCCAGAATAAAACTACGTTCGGGAGTTCCAGCACAGCCGCCGAAACCGCAAGCGCAACCAGCATTTCAACACAAGTCTTGAGCAGCCCTTCTTCGGTTACTGCCTCTAGCATTGTGACATCGCAGACCTCATCGCTGACCGGGTCTGAATCTATCAGCTCCACACTATCAACATCCAACTTCTCGCCCGGGACTTCCTCTAGTTTTCAATCATTCTCAAGTACCGCAAAGCCACCTCCTTTCCCAGTAACCAACTCAACTCCAAGTTCAATCACCCAGGGGTCTACTCCACCAGTGACTGGTTCAGGATCAAAGTCTAGTTTTACAGAATTTCCAACCTCATTCACCGGGAGTTCTGTATTCCCATCAGAGTCTACTTCCTTCCGACCATCCCTTATTTCATATAGTACTTCAAGCATAAGTTCAACGAGCTCTATCTCCGGTGTACCGTACCAAAGCGGAACGAGTGCTGAATCCGGTATATCTTCGAACAGCACCACGATGAGCAGCGCTAGAATAACTAGTGGCCCTCCTTATTCTGCTTCGAATGCCACAAGTGGCATAGGACCAACTGGCGGCAGCTCGAGTATCTTCAATTCCACCTCGAGCATTCCAGCCACCCCTTTTCCAACCAGCAGCCCTACCTCCTCTGCTTCTGTGATATTTCTGTCGAGCATGGAAAGTAGTAGCGTTGTTGCATCGGGCTCTTTCACCGAAACGGTGACATATTCATCACAACCACACCTGCCGTCTAATAGCAGCACTAGTACTACCAGTGAAACAGAAATCACTTCTAGTACTTATATACCACCCTACCCTTTATCAAACTCGACTAAATTTCCTATCTCAACCGGAGTCATCACAACAGCACCGTCGCCTAGTCTCTCCTCGATCAGCTCTGTAATACCGGTGTCATCTCCGTACGCATTGACAAGCTCGACGAGATCTATTGGTAACCTTACCGGCAGTTCAGTCTCTCCTCAGAGCACCTCTAGGTCTAGTCTGTCATCCATATTTCTTTCCACTAGTTCTTCTATATCTAAACCAGTTCTTTCAACCGCCGCATCAACATCGGGCAAAAATAGTAGCGGCATACCGAGCATTAGAGTTTCTTCGTCAACTGCTCCATATCCTATCTCTAACTCGACAACCTCCTTTTTGGCATCCACTGGTGTATCCACATCAAGTTCTATACATGAAACCTTTCCGCCGGGTAATAAGTCCACCACCGGAACTTCATCGTCCCGACCAACATTTCCTCCGGAGACTAGTCTTCTAAGCAGCATATCACAGACCACTAGCATCGTTCGTACCGAGACCACTCTACCTCCATCTTCAAGTTCTCATGCAACATCTCAACCCCCTTTCCCCATATCAAATTCGACGGGCGTCCCGACTGGTCAAACTGTGACGAGTACACCAACTGAACAGATATCCAATACCTCAAGTTATCCCCGTAGTTCCAGCATCTCCACATTGTCATCTGTGGCTCCAAGTAGCAGAAGTGATCATTCGATAACACAAACTCTGTCCCTCAATTCCTCATCCTCCGTTAATTCTCAGACAGTCCCTTCCCCCACGACTCACCCGACGTTGACATCATTGTGTCCGACTGGCATCTCAAATATAAGTACCGTTCCCTTACAGACTGGATCTAGCTCTCTGTCTTCAATTATCATTAATTCGACAACACCATCGCTTAGCAAATCAACATCGATTGGGACAACTTCGGCTCCTTACCCCCTAAGCAATTCTACGCTCCCAGCGCCCAATCCGACAGCTACCTCTTCTGTATTGATAACCATGACATCCTGTCTCTCAAGTATTGGTAGTACTTCGATCCCGTTCCCTTTATCAAATAGCACAGAGCCAACAATTACCGGATCTACAAGGAGTCGAGTATCCACTGGCCCCGGTCCGGTCTCTTTCAATTCGACGCTCATACCAACCGGAACTATTACATCACCTAGAGAATTAACATCCATTTTCTCCTCTGCGTTAACGAATATGACAACAGTACCCAACACAACTGCGCAGTCTAGTGGTGCTACAATTCCAAGTACTGGATCTGTCCCAGCGTCGAGTTCTATTAAGACTGCTAGCATATCTAGCATATCAAACGGGACGTCTACAATATCACGCTTTTCAACTTCAACGGTTATAACGGACACAACCATCTCGTTTACTAGTATCACCCCAACTCATACCTTTAATAAGTCCAGCTCCTCCATAGGTATCACAGGCTCTATTCCTTATACGTTTTCAAATGTCACAACCCTAACAGGAACTTCCACGGCCGTTTCCTCTAGTCAGACAACAACTGTTAGTACCCAGGAAACGTCTCAAATAGCCACATCCCTAAGCACTGGTGCTCCTGAATCGACACTGAGCTCTATGCCGTACTCAGTGTCCAATAGCACATTCTTCCGCATATCGACTACAAGCAAGCTGTCAAGTTCGAGTGAAACATTAACTAAGTCATCCAGTGGCTCTAGAACAATTTCATCTGTATGCACACCGCCAGGACCCGCAAATCAAACGTCTATCTCGAAGACCTCTAGCTCGTCAACCTACACAAACTCAACTAACTACCCTACTAGAACAACCAGCACGACATCAAGCCCACAATCACCTATGAGCTTTACTATAATTTCAAGTACAACATATTATTCCTCATTGAACTCTACTATGTCGAAAATGACTACTAGATCAGGCCTAATTTCATCAAGCGTATCATCATCTTTAGACACATGCACGGAGGTGCCTACCACCACCCCAGAACCAGACACAACATGTTCCGAAAGCGAATCCCCAACTCTCACGATTGATACCACCTGCAGCGAGAGTACGGTAACCCAGCCGGGTACGATCATAACATCGGCCAGCTCATCGAGTGGCGAGGCTTCTACTTCAACCGTCACTTCATTGACATACCCTACTACATCATGTAACGAGAGTACGAGTTTCCCAATAATAGGGCCTAGGAAGGAAAGTGTGTCAGGTAAGTGTTTACGAGGTTTAGAGAGAGTACAAGTACAAAAATTGACAGGAATACCATGTAGTCAACGGGATGTTGTTTGGTGACAGTGGCTTCCCGACTACACTTCAGACGTCAATGGCAACATCTGTATCCAGAGAAGTATCCAGAGAAGTATCTAGAGAAGCCCTGAACACTACAAGTGGGCCGCCAGCCGTTGGACTTGTCAGCAGCTCCTCCTCAGCAACCAGTTTATCTTCAATTACAAAGACTCCCCGAGCTGAGCCTGGATCTATTGAATCAGCAGCAGGAGACACGATAGAGATAGAGATAGAGGTAGAGACAAAGACAGAGACAGAGGATGCTTGGCGGTGACACGTGCAAATCTTTTTTTTTCTTGGTTTGTTTTGAAATGACAATGGCAGGGCAAACATGGCGAAGAAAGGCGGGGATGAAATATCCATGTGGTATGGTTAGAGATGTTTTCGCATTGCGTACCTTCTTAATTTCTCTATGCTGATATCTACGTACGAATATCTGAGGCCTAGATCTGCGGTAGTTTTACAAGTTTTTTGAGGGAAAATAGCGAGCTACGCTACGCCATTACTTGTGCAGAATAACGAGAACGAACTAGGTAATAATGAGAGAAAATACTTATTACTATAGTAAACTGTAATAGGGCTGGACGAACTTAGATAATCCTGCACTTATTATGCTGTAATTACTAATGGCACTTCCAGTATTGTACGGTACCTGTAGGTACCTACCAACACGACACGTAAACGGACAGGGAACCGGGCTTGCCGGGGAACAGCCCCTCAGAGCCCTGGAGGCTTGAAAATGCATAACCTCCAGGGCTCCAGGTAGTACATACATACATAGTAGTAGCTGGAGCCCGTAAGCTGTACTCGTAATGTTTACAGGGCTTTGAGATCAAAATACAGCGAGATCGACACAGGGCAAAACAGGGAATTCCACGTGTTTTTAGGCGTCCTCCCCTCTGCTAGGTAATACCCAA
This sequence comes from Rostrohypoxylon terebratum, assembly GCA_022497145.1. Taxonomy (NCBI): domain Eukaryota; kingdom Fungi; phylum Ascomycota; class Sordariomycetes; order Xylariales; family Hypoxylaceae; genus Rostrohypoxylon; species Rostrohypoxylon terebratum. The sequence goes on along the minus strand of MU385878.1, from coordinate 334,385 downwards.
TACCCCTCCGAGTATTCTAACCTAGTAGGTTAGGTCTTATTATTATGTACACGCTTAAACATACACACACATACATACATATCTGGAAATTAGCAGCTCTGCACGAATTAAGGCATCATTCGGACCCTGAATCCCGAGAGCCGCGTTATTACAGTGCGCCGGATTCGTCTCATCTTTTTAAATTGTTGGAGAAGCAGAGAGACAAAAGGGCCAAGTCGGTTCAGCGAGAGTCGAGAACCGGGCGGCTATCGCTACTAGCTAGTCCCTGAGCACGTCATCGGCTAAATGCCATTCGTTTGGCTTTTTTTTTTTCTTTCTAACCCATGTTTCTAGCCTCCGCTCTCCTCCATGCCTTCCGTTTCGTAGGGCAAAAGCGTGCGTATGTGTGCATGCGCGTGCGTGCGTGTGCGTATGCTCTCTACTTCGTACTTACCTAGGTAGATAATTGGTACAGAAACCGTCATTGCCTTGCTACGGGTTACGTGTTATGTAGCAGTTTCGTAGCAGTTTTGTAGCGATTATGTAGCGTGGGACCGTATCGGTATCGTATCTAGCAGATAAGAACGTCTTGCTCTCTCTCTCTCTCTCTTTCTTTCGAGGTCCCCTTTCTCTTTTATATGTATATGCAACTTAGACGCGGTCCAAAATTGGCTGAAATTTCCATATCACTTCCATTGTTTCTCATATCTGATACTTACATACGTGAACTTATTAAGAACCGGAGGCCAGAGTTTGGCATTCCTGATCTCTTCCTCTCTTCCCTCCTTCCCTCCTTCCCCTCTGCATTGATCTTTAATTATACACTCTATCGGAACAGCTTTTGACACTATGGCGAACCCTCCTCATGGCGGCGTCCTCAAGGACCTAATTGCGCGAGACTTCCCCAGACAGGCTCAGCTTGCGGCCGAAGCCGAAAAGCTTCCTGCAATCACCTTAACTGAGAGGCAACTCTGTGACCTCGAATTGATTCTCAATGGCGGCTTCTCACCCCTTGAAGGTGTGTTCCCCGCGACATAGAATACCGCATAACCCTGCCATGATATTTGCTTCCGCTTGTGCCCAGATGGAGTAATGCGCTTGTTCTCTAAGCCGCGTTTGTGATACGAAGACAAGCTCATACGAACAAATTTCTAGGATTTATGAACGAGGCTGATTATAATGGGTGTGTAATCAAACGATCATGTGAGGAAATGGGCTTCTGCTAATTATCGTGACGCAGTGTTGTGAATGACAACAGACTAGCCGATGGCATCTTGTTCAGCATGCCTATCACCCTTGATGTGTCCGAAGATATAATCAATGAAGTTGGTCTCAAGCCAGGGGTTAAGGTGACGCTTCGTGATCTTCGTGATGATCGCAATCTAGCTATCCTTACCGTGGACGATATTTACAAGCCAGATAAGTATGGACTGACTCCTTCCCGCAGCATCCCACCAAAGTGATCTGTGCTGCTAACATAGATGGGCACGACAGAATTCTCGAGGCCAAGGAGGTTTTTGGGAGTGACGACGAGGCACATCCGGCCGTCAAATATCTGTTTAGAACAGCTGCCGACTTTTACGTGGGTGGTAAAGTAGAGGCTGTCAACCGTCTACAGCATTACGACTTCGTAGATCTCAGATGTAAGTTAAATCCGTCGCCTCAAATCGTCAGATTGACCGGACTGATTTGAGTCATCATACAGACACTCCAGCTGAGCTCCGACTACACTTTGACAAGCTTGGCTGGAGCCGAGTTGTTGCTTTCCAGACCAGGAACCCTATGCATCGCGCTCATAGAGAGTTAACAGTTCGTGCTGCTCGCTCGCATCACGCAAATGTGCTCATCCATCCAGTAGTGGGCTTAACAAAACCCGGAGATATTGACCATTTCACGAGAGTGCGAGTCTACAAGGCCCTCTTGCCAAGATATCCTAATGGTATGGCGGTCTTAGGTCTGCTTCCCTTGGCTATGCGAATGGGTGGTCCCCGCGAAGCTATCTGGCACGCCATCATCCGCAAGAATCACGGAGCAACCCACTTCATTGTAGGCCGTGACCATGCAGGGCCTGGAAAGAATAGCCAAGGTGTCGACTTCTACGGACCTTATGACGCTCAGTATGCGGTTGAGAAGTACCGTGATGAGCTTGGCATTGAAGTCGTCCCTTTCCAGATGATGACATATTTGCCCGACAAGGACGAATATGCCCCTGTTGACCAAATCCCCAAGGACACCCGTACGCTGAACATCTCTGGTACCGAATTGCGATCGAGGTTGAGGAGTGGCCGAGATATCCCCGAATGGTTTTCCTACCCGGAAGTCGTCAAGGTGCTGCGCGAGTCGCATCCCCCACGAGCGGCGCAAGGCTTCACCATCTTCCTGACTGGCTACACGAACAGCGGAAAAGATCAGATTGCTAGGGCCCTTCAAGTGACTCTGAACCAGCAGGGTGGCCGATCTGTCTCTATGTTACTTGGCGAGACCGTCCGACACGAATTATCATCTGAACTAGGTTTCAGTAGAGAAGACCGCAGCAAGAACATTGCTCGTATCGCGTTTGTGGCCGGCGAGTTGACGAGGTCCGGCGCCGCTGTCATTGCCGCTCCCATTGCACCTTTCGACCAAGACCGAGCTACTGCCAAGGAAGCTATTGAAAAGTACGGAGACTTTTACCTTGTACATGTCGCTACGCCTCTCGAATATTGCGAGAAGACTGACAAACGAGGAATATACGCCAAGGCCCGCGCTGGCGAAATCAAGGGATTCACAGGTGTTGACGACCCTTACGAGCCTCCTTCCAAACCCGATTTGGTAGTCGACTGCGAGAAACAGACTGTGCGGTCCATCGTGCACCAAATTGTACTGATGTTGGAGAGTCGCGGCCTGCTGGATCGCCTGTGAGCCTGGGTAGGATTGTAAGATTGTCTCTTAGGTTTATGAAGGGGTGTTTTTTTTTTAAAAAAAAAAAGAAGAAAGAAAGAAAGAAAGAAAGAAAGGAATAAATATTTCATCTATGGTCTGTGATTTACGGTAAAGGAAAACTGGGGATACTCTCGCAATTTGAGTGTGGGAAACATCACGACATAAACGACACTCAAGTCAAGACAGCTCAACATTACAACATTGGATTGAATTGTAAATCCATGAATACATCTTCATAATATATATAAGAGTACGAAGTACGAAGTACATTCAAATATTTATGAAATACGCAGATACGTAGGTATTATGCATGTTTAATGTTTAGGATATTAAGCATACCTGTCCAGAACGGCCTCGGAAAAAGTGCCCCTTGTATTAATAATACTGTGATACACTGTACCCATCCCACCAATTGTCCTTCTAAGTAGGCACAGTAAAATACAGTGCTGTTAATACGAGGGGCACTTTTTCTGAGGTCGTTCTGCTGTCGTAATAAACCTAGTAATGTAGGTACTAGGTAGCATGAGGGCTAGTACTAACCTTGAATACTGTGGAAACCCCGCTTTTAGCAATAGGTAACCTATACTTTTACCACCTGCCAAATATCGGGTTATGTGTATGTTGAGATCTGTAGTAGGTACATGTGTACCCGATTTCACAGATGCCCTTCCGTCCTTCATGCCCTTCCTATGCCCTCGTCGAATCAAAGGCGGCTGCGTAGCGCGTCGAAGGTCTAGCAACCGCCGTCACCTTTTTTTGCACATCTCGACATGCAAGTACGGAACCCATACTTTTCACCACTTTTCCATACATTTCTCTTCCACATAACACCTTGCCATTCGATCAACCAAGCCAACCCTTCACAGCTGTCCCAGAATTTGACTTTCGAACATGAAAAATATAATGAAATAATAAAATAACAATTAAAAAACAACAGTCACCGACTACGACTTTCCGGGGCCATAATTGTTGCATTCATCCGACGTTGCGCCAATCCAATTGAGTACCTTTTCCCTATCCTCCACACATCCACCCATCCACCCATCCACACAAACTTGGCCATTCAGCCATCATCATTCCTGGTCAAAATTCGGAACTACCAGTTGGGCCCGGTCGGGCTCGCATAGTCCACCACGATGGGTTCCAAAGACCCCGATGTTAATTCAGCCACTGACGGTCGCCCCAAAGATCGGCGGCGTAGCAAAAACGAACGAGAAAGGGATAGGGATAGAGAAAGGGAAAAGGATAAGGAACGTGTCAGAGGGGATAGAGACGGCCACTACCATCATCACCATAAATCCCACCGATCCAAGCATAAAACTTCCGCTGACGGTGATTCGCATACCTCTTCACACCGTCGACACCGAACCAAAGAGGAAAGGGAAAGAGACCGTGACAGACGGACATCATCCATGAACGACCTAGTGCCCGAACTTGCGAGAACCTCTATTTCTGGCAGCCGCGTCAGCCTGCCGTATCCTACCTTCAGCAAGGCCCATAGCAAGGAAAGCGTACTCGGCCACGAAGATGTAGACGCGTCTGCTCACCATCACGAACCCCTCACCCCAGAGGCTACAGATCTTGGCTCTGACAGTTTGAGAAGATCTAAATCTACAGAATGTTCCACGAGCAGGAAGAGTCCTCAGAAGGGCGACCGGCCACCCAGCCCTCCCGAAACTGATGTATCCGAAGAGAAGAAAAGACGAAGCAAGTCCTCCACCTCAAAGCTGAGAGATGAGCATGAGTCAGGGTCAGACAGGTCAAGGTCAAGGACTTCTGGCGTATCTCGAGCTAGTTCAAAGCGCGACGACAAATCGAAGATATCTAAGGCCTCAAGCCAGGCAACCACCATTCAGTCTCCCCCGGCCTACCCGCCACCCCCTCCGCCGCCTCCGCCGCCTCCGCCTCCTCCGCTAGGCCTACACATCGCCAACGACGTCAATTCCAATTTGAGCGACAATAGAACCATAGGGGCCCAATCTACTGCCACCCCTGTCGCACCAAAGCGGACAGCTTCGTCGAGAACCTCGAGGGTTCCTAGCCCAATAGAGATTGAAGACTCTCCGGACTCTATACAAGACTCATCTCCAAAAACACCCACAGCCACGCCGCAATTTCCACCACTGCAAACATTCCCAGACGAGAAGCCCAACTCGAGTGTCAGGTTTGAGAGACGAGAACGCCCCACGCCTTCGGCAACCCCGGCCACTGATTTTGGTCCTCCACCTCCACCTCCACCTCCTCCACCATTGAATATACAAGAAGTTCCGAGGATCGATTACCTCCTTCAGAACGGCGGTCTTATCCATCCCATTCCAAGAAATTTCCTTTCTGTAATACCTCGTCAAAATGGTACACGGCCATCTAATCCGCCTCTAGCAGGCCCGGAAACCTTGTTTGCTCCTTTCTTCAACCTCCTGGATCAATACCAGTCGGTCATTCAAAGGCAGGGCTCGGTAGCAGTAGCAACGGGCCATAAATCGGTCGCCCGTCGACTGCTCGACCGGCTAGAAGATGTATTCTCCCGAGACCTTCCTGCCGAGGGCTGTAGTTGTATCATGTGTGAGAGGGCGCCGGAGGAACATCGAGGGCTAGGGTGGGGGGAGGTCCTGGAACGCGTAGGAGGCAGGGTTGAAATGCCACCATGGCCCCCTTTTGACCTTGCTTCCTTGAGTTCGAATGCCATTGAAAGTGTAGCAGATATGCCTCCAAGACCGGCGTCTCCGATCAAACTGGATCCTGACATCGCAGAAGAGTTTCGGGAGCACTACCTGCGACAGTCGAAGAAGGTCAAATCTGTAGTCGATCGGTGGATGAACAATTGTGCCGAAGCCCCAGCCCCAGCCCCCTCCGAGATCGACGACGAGACCCTCACATTTGCCATCCTTACCAATCTGGACCAAGACGAACGGCCGTACTTCAACGCACTGCTCTCTGGCGCCCGGGAACTTCAACCTGCTCTGAGAGCACCTACCCCGCTGCGTAGACCTAGGTCAGATTTTATGATCAAAGCAGGGCTTGCTCTCCAGCGTATCTACCGCCTGCCTCAGACCCCTCGTGACGCAGAGACGGCTGTATTCCTGGTCAAATATCCTCTTCACCATGATCTTCTCACCACCATTACCGACATCAACCCTCAGGAGTGGGAGATCCTTGTTTCAGGACGCTTTGATGGATTCCTCTGGTCTGGAGCCGATGCTGACGATTTAATGACCCCTATCGCAGACAACCCATTATCTCGAGGCGCTACACCTGCAAATGGCTTCTCATCCCCGCCTCCTTCTCGCGGTCCTAGTGTGCGCCATACGCCGGGGTTTGGCGCCTCTCGTAGCACAACACCATTCTCTGGCGTGTATTCCCGCGGTGCAACGCCCGCCTCTTTTATCTCCCTTTCGTCCTCGACTGTGCCTGGCCACAGTCGCCAACCTGTATCTCATGATGAAGAGGTCGAAATGGCCGTGCTGGCCGAGGTGGAACGAGAAATATACCAGGGCATGGAAGCGCTGGAAGACGCGTTTGAAAAACTTCACCTTCGCGCTGAAATGGTGCGGAACGCTCTCCGTCAACGAAACAATGGTCTTTTAATGAGCCAGCAGCATCGCCGTGCTGGAAGGATCGATGTCTTGCCACTATTATCAGGCAACTCTCAAGGCTCCGAGAGACCGCCGTGGGCCACCGTAGACGATGACGGCGTCGCGAGCGAAAGTGATTGGGGAGGCGACGATTTCGATTTAGCGCCCGAAGATTCGGCGAGCAATATTTCAAGCTCAAGACACAGGCGTCCCAAGCGGAGGAACGAGAGGAGGACCCCGGCTCCTATCGAAGAAGATGACGAGGAAAATTATGCCTGATTTATCCACCTGTAACGCCTAGCGCATATCGAATTATGAATTTTCTTTAATTCTTCACGACCGTTACGACCTCTGAAAAAATCGTCGATACCATTTGGGACAACTATTTAGGATTTCTTATTCTGTCTGCATTATGGGCGAAACGAACGAGTTAGTAGCCTGCATAATTGATTACCTCGACAGGCTAGGATGGGGGCGGGGGTAGGCAGAAGTTTTAGATGATGGTCTTCGGTGGGCTAATCCAAAAAGCTCGATCTGACCGAAGCTTTCTACTTCTTCTTCACTGTCTCTTGTCATTTAGTCATAGATCCATGCTTTGCATAAGTCTGGAGTTTATACGAGTTATATGGTCTTCCGCTCCCGAACCCGGCATTGTCGCCCCCCTTTTCATCTTCTATCTGCATCATCGGGAAGGTTGAGGATGTAGTCAGCGCACCCGCCTTCCAGAAGAGGAGAGGCTCATTTGACACCACCATTGAGATAATTGAGACCATTGATATTGTACCCTTTCTATGCAATTTCTCCAAGGGCAACCCTACATAGGTACCTGAGACATCCCTTTTGAAGGTTTCGTATATGAACGAGACGTCGATCTAAAGATTGTAAAGATCTAGTATCAGCGCTAATGATTCTTCTAACTTCATGTGTTCCTATTCTTGTTTTTTACTTTGGGTCACCATTTTGTTGGAGAAGCCTAACTTACGTGATTATTCTCGTATACCCAGCTGAGCCTCCTCATGCCTTGGCAAGGTACCTCCTTATATGTGGATGCGGCGAGAAAATGATAGAGCGGGCCAGCCAATCGGGTGGCGGCAACGAGGCCCTGGACGTCTGTTTCGTTGTTCGTGATGTTCCCCTTGCATCCTCCCCCCCCCCCAAAAAAAATCAGCCCATCAGATATATAGATTATACGGCACTTATGAGCTCTCATCGAGCAGGAGAGGGAAATCTAAGCTACTGCGAGTACCTACTAACAGCTTACAATGTGAAATGTAAGTTATCAATGATCATTTCAAGATCGTGTTCTTACATAGTACATTAATAGTAATCCATTACTCCATACCAGGCAGCTACCAGGTAGGTAGGTACCATATACCTAGTACCTAGGTACCTAGTATCTGTTTGCCTGTATCGATACAGCATAGAGGGGAGGGGGGAGGGGGGTACTGATGAGAGTTATCGTAGACAGCACCAGTAATGTATCCTACTAATACAGGGTCGATGCCCGACCTTTAATTCAATAAGCTTTTTTAACTTTTTCCCTCATTTTCCCACGAATGCACCTGCGTGTGCATGTCTCAAGAGTTTCCGATGGGCAGGTACATACTACCTACATCGTATGTAGTAGCCATAACTCTGGGGGTCCCTTGTTAGTACATACATATGTAATCTCGAATGGACAAACCTACTGGTACATAATGGTCCAAACCTCATACATATCGTCTGGCGTCAGCTTTTCGGGTGCTTCCTAAGTAAATAGGTAGGTACTAATAATACATGACTACCTACAATGCACATACATCCATGTATGTATAGCATATGTGGGTAGTTGATTGCATACCCCAATACATACATGGTATCTAGGTATGTAGATAGTCAGGTACTGGTGCTGTTGAGAGTGGTTGTAAACAGCACCAGTAAAAAAAGTTGGCGCTACTAGGTACCGAAGAGCATTGGATCTGACTTCCCGTTACGAGACAGGATGAACCAATGAATTGGCAGCACGCAGTCACATCCATGGCAGCATGGGTCCAGGTGGGGTCCATCGATCTACATAGTAAGGTTAGCTGGCGGGAACCACCTGCACAGGCTGCACTAGGTAGCCCCCTGTCCCCTGGTACAATACAATACATACATAGTAGTATCAAGCAGCCTTGGACCTCCCCGCTAATAACCCAATGGAACTGGACTGGCGACAGCCATCCAGAGCTATAGAGAACGGAAGCGACGGGGATAACAGTTTCCCTACCTACATAGGTACATACATAGGTAAGTGCCTTTCTACCTACCTATTAGGTAATGGGTGCCTTTATAGATAAAATACACATGTGCAGTTTCCACCGTCCGACACTTTTTATAGGTACTCCAGGTACAGGTTACTACAAGTAGAGGCTGTATACCTACATATGTCATAGGTACCTAGATAGCATTACCTACTAGTAGCATTGAATCTTGGAAAGCTACCTAGGTAGGACGAATAATTGATATCGTCCGATCTTATGTACCTTCTTATCTTCGTCTCTCCAAAATTTCTACATCATTTCCTTGATGAATTCCATCTTCTTCCACCGTCTCCTCAAAAAAACCAAAAATCAAAAACCAACAAACAAATTTCTCCTAGTCTTGTCCCTCGTTAGATAAAATCACCCTGAAATCCATAGGTAATCCACGATCCACAACCTACAGTCAACAGTAGCGTCAGTCCCTCGATAGATTCACAGATCCATCGCCCGTCGCCACAGTTCTCTATACATATACCGTGGTTCCCCTATATGGTTGATATAGATATCTACTTACCTACCTAGGGCCTAGGTACACACCTGTGCAGCTTTCGCGGGTTTGGTTCTATTGATACCTAATTGTAGTACCGTTAGACTCTGGTCATTCTCAGGGAGGGCAATGTCTCGGCGTCAAGTATCTTGACATCTCGATACTTTCTCATATTCCAGGGAACAGCAATCCATATCCCATAAAAAAGGATTTAACTACCTCCCATATCTCGTTCATGGCCATTGCAGACCATTCTCTACCGCTAAGATGCTGATCCACCGTCGGATGAATCCACCAATGTTTTTCGTCCTAGGTCTGTCAATTCTGCTATCCGCAGTATGTGCCAAAGACACACAGTATATCAGCGGCACGAGCCTAGACGGCGTTACGACCAGGCTAGCTCTTGACAGAACACCTGCCCTATATACGGGCGACTTTGGGGATTGTCTCGGAGGGCAGAGTTTGCTGAACGTAACCAAGTTCGATGCCGCCTTCTATTACGACAACTCCACCATTCTATTTCACCTTGACAGCACCACAAATATCAGGAATGAGAGTATCATGTGTACGGAAACTCGATATATTTCTCTAGACTGCGAACTAATTGTACTCGCTAGTATACATTTCCGTTGAAGCCTACGGCGAAAGGAGGTTTTCAATGACGGTAAACCCGTGTAATGTGAATATATACAGGTGAGGGAACCCCGTTATGGTCCTTTGGTTATTCCCGCTGTCTCTATACTCATAACAAAACCAGCATGTGCCCCCTGAATGCCGAACAGCCTGTTGAAGCATTCGCTTTATTCCCGATTGGCCCCCAGCAGGTTTCTGGCATCCCACAGATCGCGTACGAGGTTCCTGATATTGAAGGCTACGCAAGAATTCAGATTTTTGCCAACTCGAGCCAAAGTGAAATCGGATGTTTCCAGGCCGTCATGCGAAATGGAAATTCTTTCTCACAACCAGAGTCAATTAGCGCCGTCCTGGGGATATTTACCATCGTGGCCATAGCAGCGTCGTTCGCTACAGCAGCATATGGTGTAAGTATTCCCCATATGAGGACTCACTACGCCCATTCTCTATCCGTCCTCGTCGTATTTGAGACCTTTCAGTCTATATTCTTTTCCGGCGCATTATCACTGCCATGGCCGAGCGTACTCCCAGCTTGGTGGAGCAACTTTGCGTGGGCGGCCGGCTTAATACCAAGCTCGAACGTAATTCGCTCCATCAATCATTTCGTTGGCGTCAGCGGCAATACAAGCCAGGTTGGAGGGGCTGGTTCCACCGTCATCAACAACCAGGGAGGACTTACTCAGCAGATCTACGGCCGTTCGTTAACGTCAAACATTGCGACTCAAATAGTCAGCAAGCGGGCCCTAGAAATTGCCCATGATCCTTCCAGTGCTCTGGCAAGAAGGGAACCATATGATCCAAATAATCCCTACGACTACAATTGGAACGGTGGTCCGGTACAGCCAGGAATGCCTTTACCCGGGGACTGGACTGGCTTTGCAGGTGAACTATCAGAGTTGGCTATCCCTGGCCCAAATGCATTTATGGTGGGCTTAGTTTGGTTATTGGTTGTTTTAGGCCTTATCCTCGCCTTCATGGTGGCGTTTAAATGTTCACTCGAAGGGCTAGCCAAGATGAGGTGGATTAAACGAGATCGCCTTGAGTATTTTCGATCTCACTGGACTGGATATCTGATTCTCGCTATCCTTAGAACGCTCTTCATTGCGTTCTTTTCTATCACGACACTTGCGATGTTTCAGTTTGCCATACGCGGATCAGCTGGGCCAATCGCGATAGCGGCGATCATCTTCGTCGTCTTCGTTCTTGGTGTCGGAGAGCAAGTTCTATACGCCCTTCGTTTTAGGCTACGGTATAGCACATTCTCTATAGATCCAGACCGCATCTTGTTACGCAACGACAAGCTATTTACTTGTATTCCCTGTGTCTTGCCCGTTCGCCTCAGCCAATTAAAGGAGGAGGAATTGGGCGAGAAGCCAGTTGGATCCTTGCCGTTTATTCGTTGTCATTTCGTTGACAACAACCCCAGTCGAAGAAACATACATCAAGATGAGGAGTATGTCAAATCGTTTGGGTGGCTATCTGCTCGTTACCGGCTTCCAAGATGGTGGTTTTTTGCCTTTTGGCTGACGTATCAGTTTGTTCGAGCCTGTTTCCTTGGAGGTGGCGCGGGCAATCCGCTTGCCCAAGTATTTGGGCTATTCATTGTCGATATTCTTGCGCTTGCCATCATTGCGGTACTGAATCCATATGAAGGGCAGCGCAACACAGCTCTAGCCGTTTGGCTCTTGGGTCTTACTCGTGTAGCGACGACTGGCCTCTCGATTGCGTTCCTTCCTGATTTTAACCTTAATCGTATTGTCGTTACTGTCATCGGAGTCACAATCATCGTAATTCAAGGTCTTCTTACAATCGCAGTCATGATTCTGGTAATCATTGGAGGCACATCTTCATGGATGTCTCTGTCTCGAAATCGCGAGTATTTCAGTTCGGAGATGCTCGAAGGGGTCCGCATTCGTTATTTTGAGCATATAGCGCAGAGGGCCGCCAACGAGCCGCCTCCGTCGAAGTCGCAATCGAAGTTGAAGGTGGAAGCAAAACGTAACTCTCCAGATGCATTTCCAGAGCCCCCGAAAGATCCCTACTTCACCGTCACTTCTGTCCGACGAGCACCCAAGATTGAAGATGAAGATGACGACTACTTGGCTGAAATTAGCCCATCGCATGTCGCTGCAAGGAGGACAAACCGCTCTGCTAGCATCAGCTCACGGCACTCGGTGAGTAGCCTACCTCGTGGGGCTAGAGTTCACCGTGCTTCATGGAGTTCCAGAGACATGTCTCAGAGACAATTAGACCAAGATCGGCCGACTGCTTTCACGCGATAGATGAGTGTCAATCCGGGGCATGTCCGATCCAATTCTCCAAACATCGCTGCCGTTTTGCAGGGAAAGCCATCTGTCGGCAGCTTTGAGACGGGAAAGTCGGTCCCCGGTAGTCAACCGCCAACTCCTACTACAAAAGAAGTACCCCGAGACGGAACCGAGGTTAGGCAATGCCAAGGAAATTGGGAGGATTATGGATAACGATTGCTTGGAGAATTCTCGGCAGTCATGGGAGTCCCTCAGACAATTCTAGGGCGGCACTAATAAAATGACCACTAGATACTCTAACACATGTGCGTTTTATCTTCGTGGTTTGTGTTATACATAATTCACTGGATCATTGGTCACTATACCCCTTATACTACCTATCGTGCTATTCCAAAGAGCATGACTAGAAGTAGGGGAAACGGGTCAGTATTGTGGTGATACGTTGGGGTATTAGGTGGCATATAGGTTGCCCGGCGAACTGATTAGGCGATGGGTGTATTCGCCGCACTCTATATTGTGTGATATTTGTTGTTTTCAAGCCAGCTTCCTAGCTCGGATGGTGGATTGGATAGGCAGGAATCGCAGGCCTGAAAGTGTTTTTGGATAACATCTGGATACAGTAATCGGCTATCTGTGAATATTAACATCCCAGTGCACTGTATTTCAACTTATGCACACCTACCGTCATAAGATGCCCCGGTGGTCATGGCAGCTACTTATTGCTGGAAATAAAGATACAAGTTGATAAATGGTCAGCACCGCGACAGAGCTAATGACTCCCCAATAACCTCTACACCAGGCTTACCGTATGTTCTTACTCCATTCCTACGGATGAGGAGTTACATAATGTTGTAGTAATAAGTTGTTCTTGAGGGGTGATCATGTTCATGTATGATCCGTCCTTGGAAGTAGCATCGAACAAGGCTAATAGCCGAAGCAATCAACAACGAGTCGGAGCTCGCGATGTGCGGAATGTGGTGTCATTCTAGGCAAATTTCCATCACTAGCTTTGCCATTTTGTCTTTCTGTTACCTACTCGCCTTCTTGGATTCACGCCAGAACCACATAATAAACGATAGAAAACGTTGCTTAGTCGACCCTTTCAGCGAGACGCTTCTCTCTGTAAACAGTCCTAGTCTAAGAATAGGCACGACCCGTGCCCAAACAGCGCTGATGTGCTGATTCTTGGATATAAGATGATAGGGTGTCCGTGCTTGACATCGATAATACAAGGGAGGAGAAAGGGGGTAGGTGAGCAGACCTCACTCCTCGAGTCTGTCAACTCGAGATTGCTACACGAGAGGAATATTAAGCGGCAGCTGTCATGGAAAGTCTATTTTTCTTCGGTATCTTGGCCCCCTTGGCTGCGGCAGCCTTCTTGGAATCGTCTTCTTCGGCCTTCTGCGAAAAGTCCTTCCATTTCCTCCATCCATCAAAGTCGATGAGGGCTTGCATGCAACCCCACTCCATCACTTTCCGCTCAAGCCAAACGAAGTTGACAGGCTGCGTCTCATGCGTTAACCGAGTTCAGAAAGCCAAGGATGTATTAAAGTAGATCTTACCTTGGTTAGGAAATCATTGCAGCCAGCAGCCAAAGCCTCATGCCTGTCGCTTTGCAGGGAGCTTGCTGTCAATGCGACAATGATAACAGGGCTTTTGAACATTTCCGTATTGACAAGCTTATCCCCCTCTGCGGGTTCAGCCTTGACTTCATCCGGGGGGCTACTAGCAGAGGAAGAGAAGACACCGATCGAATTGACCTTCTCTATCCTCCTGATTTCGCGAGTGGCTTCAAGACCACTCATGACGGGCAACTGGATATCCATCAAAACCAGATGGAAACCGCCGGCACGCCACTTATTCACGGCTTCTCTGCCGTTCATGGCCGTCTGCCATCGGACTTTTAATCGCTTAACGAACGCTTCCAGAAGCTTGAGGTTGATGATGTTGTCTTCGACGATTAGGACGTTAATGGGTGGTACACCACCGTTCAGCATGCCCGGTGGCAAAGAAGGGTGTTCGATAGCCTTCTTAGTCTTCTTCGGCCGGTTGACGGGTCGAGGCGAAGATACGCGCGGGGGCGGGGTGGCGGTGCGTTCTGGGACGGGGGGAGTCGAGATCGACGGAGCGGCAGGGGGGTGGTTGGAGTGTTCTGAAGATGCACCTGAATGAGTCCTTGAGCGCGGTTGTCTTGGGTAGTTGTGCATACCGGTAGGCGGCGCAGCGGACTGCGAAGTGTGACCGTTGGGTATGGTTGACACTGGCGACGCAGTGTGCATTCTCTGAATCTTGGGCCTCGTTCCGAGCCGTCTCGTCCCTCCGGGAGACGGTAGTGGTGGCAATTGACCCCCACCGAGGATAGTTAAAGAAGGGGGAAGATGGAGTTGGTGAGTGGTATTTATGGCGGAAGACGAGGCGCCGGGGTGTTGGGAGGCAGGAGGGTACGGCGGGAAGTAATCGGTTCCAGATTCGTGAGGCCGGTCCTCGCCGCCGTAATACCTGGGATTTGGGGAAGCCTTAGGAGTGCGACGGCTAGGTATATCGATTAATAGGGCGTCGTCGACAGACTGGCCACCTGGATAATAAGCATCAAGAGTCCTACCCATGGGTTCGTCGGGTTGCAACGGCCTAGCAGTCTGCTGCTCTCTGTCGCATATGCGAAGAGTTAAGTCCGGAGCATCGAACTGGCGACCGAGTGAGTTCGCATACTTCCGTAGAATCAATTCACGGACGTCATCAACTAAGTCTTCCTCGTTTATCGTGATCAAGGTGGGGGATGCTAGAGGTCTTTTGACCCAGACCTTTCTCGTGACCATGGTTCCACTTATAGGTAGGAGTTGATCAGGTTCAGGCGAACCGATCTCACTAGCATAACCCGTGTTTAAAAGAGCTTTAATTAAAGTGGTTTGACGGTTGGGGAGGATACTTTGTCGTCTCGGCGGAGCTGCGGGTCGGGAGAGAGCTGAGGAAGGCGATAGAACGCGACCGGCGGTTGCAGGCTTATAATCGTCTTCGTGACGGCGGGGGTGGTGTTGGTGTTGGTGATGGTGGTGATCGATAGTAGGCGACTTTACTTGTAGAATGGAGGCGGCAAGACTATGCTCGTGAATGCTCGGTAATGGAGATGCGGCGGCGACGGTTGAAGTTTGATTCGTGTTTTGGGTCGCATTCGCATTCGCATCTGGATTTATATTTGTATTTGTATCTGTGTTTATATTTGTGTATGGGTTTAGATTGGAATCGGGGATGGCGGGTGCGGATACGGGAATGGATGTTGAATTGATTGAAAAAGTTCCAGGTCGTAGATCCTTTCCCAGCTTGGAGGTGGTGGGAGCAGCGGGAGAAGTGGGAGCGGTAGTGGAAGCGGTAGTGGGAGCGGCGGCAGCGGTAGGCGTGGAAGCTGTGTAAGATCGGGTCAGGTTCAAGCTGTTCACCTCGTTCACCTCCACCTCTACCTCCACAGTGCCGTGAGTACCGTCGGTACCGTCGGTACCGTCAGCACCGTCAGTACTACTATCAGTGGTACTATCAGTACTATCACTAGTAGTACTAGTCGTAGTATCAATAATACCGCGCGTGCTGACTACTAGGTCTAGGTTGGGCTCCAGCTGTTTTAGCTTCTCTAGATGGTCTACTTCTTTTAGCTCTTCACCCTCTAGCTCTTGTGGAACCGTGTCAGCTTGGCTTCGACGTCTCTCACCTCCTTGACCATTTTGGTCATGTTCATCACTTAGACCTCCTCCATCTCGACCATCCCGTCCCTCTGACCTTTTCCTGTCTTCCCCATCACCATCACCATCACCATCACCATCATCATTCCTATTCCCTTCTTGACTCGGACTCGGACCTACGATAATAATCGCGCTACCGTTCCTTGGCGAGCTGTCGTGAGACGAATGGTTAAAACCGCTGCTAGAGCTAGAGCTACCATTACCATCAGAGTCACGGCCTCTCTCGCTACTCGCCTTCTCGTCACCAACACCGGTACTTAGCGATGCCGCGTAGACGGAGGTAGATGCGTTGGTATGTGTGCTGCTAGAGGCTCTATTCCGACCGACGCTGTGCTTGCTAGGGCCCAACGATGGAACACCGCTGTGCCTTCGCAGGAGCTTAGCCTTAATCCGGGCTTTGAAGTCACCCATATAGATGTCCTGTCGCGCCGACTTATAAGGGGTTCAATCAGAACCAAGCCCCGCTGTCTTTGCAACACTACCACTATGAGATGTATCTAGCTAGAGTGCTGGGTAGTTGAAGTCGAAATTAAGATAATAATGGCATCAAAAGCGCTAAAAGTCAGAGGAGATGATAAAATGAAAAAAAAAAAAAATAGAAGACGAACGAAGAATAAAAAGTCAAAAGTCAAAATTCACTGATCAGAGCTCCTTTGCATATATGGCCATTATGTACATGCCGGTTGGATACATACCTAACCAATATAGCCAATATAACCATATGCATGTGTATCACACTTGCCGTGAGTATATGCTTTTCAAGTTAAGGTTCCTATCGGCAGAAACATCCATGGATTATTATGTAGGTGTACGAAGTAAAACAAATCGTAAATCGTAAAAATAGGAAGCTGCCCACATATAGTAGTCAGGTACCTACGCCTGCCAACCTGTAGTATATGTAGGACCGGTGTCTTATGTATTAAACAAGTAACCTAGAGTAAAACCTAGTAGGCAGAGAAGGGGGGGATCGGGAGAGAATACCTCAGGGCTAGGCGGCCTATTACTTGGCCTACCTACCTAGGACCTAGTACCTACAATACCCGACGTAAGTAACGTACATACTAAGAAAAGTGTAAAGCGTCGTGTTTCCCCTCCTCCGAGGACAGTCAATTACTGGGTAGGTAACATATTGTGCTTGCTAGTGTTCCTCTAAGAGGTTATTCACTAATAGGTATAATAGGTATTGATACATATTACTGGTGCTATCTACAATAACTCTCGACCGCACCCCCGTAGGGGGGGTGCTACGCATTGATTAGCGAAACGGGCAAGACTAACAAAATTCTCCGAGGTACTTATAAATAGGTGAGATTTACATATAAAATCAAAGTATATTAACATAAATATATGTTCTTTTAAGTAAATATAACCTTTGTTTTTAAGAATATATATAATTATAAGCCATAGTTTAAAAGGGTTAGGATAATCTTCGGCTAGTTTCGCTAATCTTGCCCGTTTCGCTAATCAATGCGCAGCACCCCCCTACGGGGGTGCGGTCGAGAGTTATCGTAGACAGCACCAGTATTGGATGTCCAAGGAGACTGCGTATTAAATAATCCTACCGTTCGAACCTTAAGGCTTAAGCACCTTAACTTGGGTACCGATCCTACCTTGTAGCTTTCATGGATCTTAATAGCATCCTAGCACGTTGACTGGGATGACGGATGACGGGCAACCATCTTCCCTGCCGAAGCCAGTCACTCCGTAACTAATAGTACTAGTAGATACTACATAGTAGATAGGTATTAATAGGTATTAGAGTGGGTGCATAGATGATCGCGATCATGGATGAGCCGGAGCAGGGATTCCCGCATCGACCATGTCGATGTGTTTCAATCGAAGATTTGCCATAGTACTACTTCGTATCATGATTTTCAACCTCGGCCGAGAAAATATGCATACACTATGTATGGCTACTAGATTCCAGAGTCCAGCTAGAGTTAGCGTGTCTTATTAGACATCGTTGTTGGAGTTGTTGGAGCTAACTAACGCATACAATTATTTACCAAGCACTAGCTGTCTGGTCGGCATCCTTGTGCTTCTCGGATCCGTTGTTTACTGGTGATGATTCTTCTTACTTGGTTGTTGTATTTCTTAGGTTTTAAAGAGTAACTACGTAGCTGTATAAAACCACACCAAAGTGGGTCTATCTAGGATCCACATCCTGCAATCCAGTGATCATAATAATGGGCATGCACAAATTAAAGTGGTTTAGGTACTATTGTATATACATAGTAATACTGTAATAGAAGAGGACCTAAGAGGGAAAACCGTATTAATAATACGCATGGATGTATTTACTAGGTATGTATGTATTACATGGATAGTACTACTACGTATGTAGTACTGGCCCTAATCTAGAAAAGGACGAAGGAAAACGATGTTGATTTTCTTAAGAATCTAGCTTAAAGAGCAATTTCTAAAGTTTTTACTTAAAACCACCTCTCAGGGTGCATGTAGCACCTTCCTTCTCAAGACCCCATCAAATCTAGGACTAGGGCTAGGTATTAGGTACTACACTAGACTGGAACCACTACAATGGACAGAAACTCGGAAGGTGAACCCCAATAGGTCTAATACAGCATACACTAAGTACGAAAATGGAAGGCTCTAGGGCAATACACCAACCATCACACTGAACATTACTACTATTAGGTACTAGGTAGTACCTCTACGGGCGGGTCTAAAACCGCTGAATGAATTTTCCGCATCCGATACCCGTTATTTTACTTACCGAGGTTTTCCTCCCCATTTACAAATTTCTATATAAGCTTCCTATACATCCTCCAGTTTGAAGCTTCGTATGTTGCTACGATGCCGCCACGTCTCACAGCCCCCTCATCGATAGCATCTGCCCTAGCTCGATCGATTCTACCGTCGAATTTGAACCAATGTGTCTCTCTACCATATTCACAATGCATCCCACAATGCATCCCACAATTCATTTCCCAGATCGTTTCTCAGCCCAGAGCTAGCTTCTCAACAACCTCAAGTCGTACTCGCTCCAGCAAAGGGCGTCGCCAATTCAAAGAATGGCTCAAAGGTCCCGGGTCTGTTTATCGTAGACATACTCCTGGGAGGACTACTTATCTCCGGCCAATTACACAACATTACATCGACGAAAATCGCGATCAGCCATTTCCAATCAACCCCCAATTCAAAAGTGAACGCGTTCTAGATGATCATGCCAGGGAAGTGATCTGGGAGAAGGTGATGCGAAATGGCGAGACCATCAAGGCGGTATCTGCCGAGCTAGGCGTTGATATCAGAAGAGTGGCAGCGGTTGTGAGGTTAAAGGAAGTCGAGAAAGACTGGCAAGCTAAAGTGAGTTGTTTTTTATCCCAAGTCTCATCGCATGCATTGCATATCGCGCTTTTTATGATGACTGTAACATACCCAATTCGATAAGTCTTGAAGACAAATACATGGTTACAACATTGTTGCGAGCCTCTCTGATTCCTGCGCCCCATCTATAAATCTTGAAATTGATCGCTCTCTGGTGGAAACTATTGCTGATGTGTGGCAATTTTAGGGCCAGAAACTGGCGAGATCGTACTCGAAGGCCGTGTTGTCTATGCTTCCTACCTTCACAATCAAGGCTGGTCGACGGAACGAACCATTTGAGCCCATTAATGAACTACATGTACATCCGTACACAATGAAGCAAATTTTTTGGCCAACATCTGAGTCACGACAATTTACTCGTGCCGATGCCGCCAAGGCTTTCCACCCCAGGCTATTATCTGCGGATGAGCGAGTCCCTCATCCAGAATTGATCCAGATGGAAAGGGAAGTGTTGCAAGGGGTCTCATTATGGGACGCTTCGGAGAGGTTTAAGCAGGCCGTGATGGAGTCGGAAAGGGCGATAGCTGAGAAGGAGTTGATAAGGGCGAGGCGTGAAGAAAAAAACACTATCCGAGTACACACAGGGCGGTTTGAGTACCGTTTCAAACAAATCAACTCTGAGGCTGTCGGTCCCAAGGGTAGGGCCCGGAACGCCGTTGGCTGGAGATATGGCGCGCCGCACTACGACCGGTCTAGGGGCGAAATCAAGATTCCCACCTCCGTTCCATAGTATAGAGCGAATCGATTGAGAATATCTGTACAAGGTATATATGAGGGCATCGAATGAAGCACGAGGGTGTGCGCCCCTAGGAAGGCTCTAGCTACTTGCTGCGTAGTCCTCTCGTTGATGAACGAGAAACTAGAAAGGTGACCGGCCTCTCTATGTACACATACTACTAAGTATTTGCATATATTCAACGGTTAAAGCAATAGCTTGGCATGGTTCTGCCATGGAACAATATCCTCCTCGTCCCCTTCGTTGACAAGATTCTTGCGCAGCTGTTTGACCCCCTCGAGTGAGAGCAATCCTAGATCAACGACACACTGCTCGACAGATCCGTGGGTCTTTCGGATCGTGGCCAACGTACCTAACATAGCCTCCTTCCTAATAAATCATCAGTCAGCTTATCAATATATCGCCATACATACTGCCAGGAGCCGAAACCAAAGAGAAAGCAGTAGCAAAGGCGCTAGGAATAATGACAGGGAAGCGAGTGATGCTGAAACGTGGATGAAAACATACTGGGATGAAATCATCCTTTGGGCAGATCCAGGGTTGGCTTGCAACGACGGGTTACTCATTAAATGTGCAATAAGTTCAGCGTGGCGCTCTCTCAGCCCTAGATCTGTTAAGCTATATTCATGTGCAACAACCTCGTCGTCTACGCCACATAAGCTGAGGATCAGCGCGCAGATTACACCAGTTCTATCTTTGCCAGCGGTGCAGTGGATAAGACAGGGTTCCAGCGATGAAGGTGAAGACGAGGCCAAGTGCTGTAGGATTGTTGCGAACGGTCGATAGTCGTTGCTTGGAGAAGCGGCGGCAGCAAGGATGTCACTATACGCTTTCACGAAGCCCTAGTTAAGGACAAATTGTTAGCCATAGATTCATATGCCAGATAAGTGCGCCGGTTGAGCTGCCAGCCTCTGGTGTCAAGCTATGGGTAGGCGAAACGCGCGAGGGAGAGGTAGCCGGTATCGCATAATGGGATTCGAGATAGCGGTCAATGGAATACCCTATCCCAACAGACCCCCATCCATCACTGTTCTTGAGCAGTTCAACCTCGACCATAAGGAAGACTAGACTTCGGCCCCCGTATGCAAATAGGTACATCCCCCCAGCCCCAATCCAGAGACAGCCGCTTGACCGAAGCTGGCCCGCTGGTCAAGCCAAGGAGTGAAGTAGTTACTTCACCCATAGACGCGTTCGCTCGATCTTCTCCAGCCATTTCCCGCAGTGAATGACGTATGTTGGGTTACATACCTCTGCACTGTCAGAGTAGTAATTCTTGTATCTCAAAGCCAACGCCTCAGGCGAGAAATCCTGATCTAGAAAGACGGGAACGAATTCGCGGCGAGCGCCGTCCCACTCCTTCACTTTCCAACCATTTCCGTTGCCATGGACGCCATGCTCGATCTCAAGGGCGGAGCGCAAGTCGAAGACCCTACCGATCCCTAGTGCTTGCAGCTTTGATACGCCGTCTTCGGTAACCTTAGAAGGTTCTGATGAACGGTAAACCAGCCCACGGCGGACGACTTTTGTATTTGAGCCGCCTTGAGGCTGAGCAGGATCCCCTGAGCCAGCGACTGGGTAGCCTCCGATGTCGCGGAAGTTCGGTAAACCGGGAATGGCATGGAAGGGCGGGCTAGGGAGCTCTTCTGCCATTGTACCTGACTTCCCTTCGACGAAGTTGACCGAGAATGAATAAAAATGCTAGCTGACCTTTTGCACAAGGCTGTCGTAGGCTCCCAGGATGTAGATACAGTGAGCATGTAAGCGTTCGGAGACGGTCCGGAACAAATATTACAAAGCGGATACATATATGGACGGAATAGCTTGGACCTTGGAATCCATAGTACCGAAGTAGTATGTATTACCTATACATACTACTAATACTACTACTGGGTAGAGCCTAGGTAGACAATGAGAGTAGCTGGAACCGATTGGTACGGAATCACTGTTGGATCCTTTTTCATTGGTAGAAAGGGAGGGGCACCAAAAAAATATCCAATCCATTCAAGTCACAAATTCCACCGCAGACGCAAAATCGTGGCGCATTCTGCTTCGTGAGTTGTCAATTGATCGGAGACGAGAGGTAAAGGCCAACAAGATTGTAATTTATCAAGGTACGACATGTAGTTACCCACGTTCGGTGAATAGAAGTGTCTTTCGAGTATTATTCGAATACCTAATGGGCATGATAATGGCAGAGGGGGGAAGGGGGAAGGGGGAGAATAACAACGCGAGCCTCTAAGCCCATGCAATGTTCAATGTTGACTAGTGTATTGTACAAGTACCAGGTAGGTACCCGATGTCACCTGCCAGGTGCCAAATCTGTATGTAGGTATGACATATGTATGTGTGTATACGTGTATACCTATGCATGCTTGATGCAGCTACTAGTATTTTGGCTTTTTTTCCCTTTCCTTTTCTTCTTCTTCAGCTCAGAGCCCTTTTTTTTTAAGTTGCCTAAGCATATACATATTGATGTACATAATATTACATAATATTAGACACACTACTCTGAACGATTTTGGAAGCTTCAAGGTTACATACCTAGTACCTAGTACCTACAGAGGTACATGCTAGGTAGGTACGTACTTGAGTCTGGGTGCATGTAGGTAGGTACCTATTAGTAGGTATACGTACGTCGTAGGTGCGACATTGAAGCAGGTGAGCCGATGGAGATGGTCTCTTGGCTTTCTTACTCATCATATTATGAATATGGTATGCTGTACTTCGTACTCTAGTGCAACAACCCACCGTCACGTGCGTATGGATTTTTGACGTTCTGCAAGTGCTACCTACACTAATAGACCTAATAGTAGTAGGTACGTATTAGGTATGCAGTATGCAGTGTCCATGGATGCGCTATGTGCTATGTGCTATACGCTATGCGCTAGGCGCTAGGCACTATGCACTATGCACTACGCACTATGCACTAAACACTCAGAACACCATCCACACTTACATACCGAAAATCCTACGCAACCTTAGAACTTCTCTCTTTTCCTGCTTGTTCTTCCCGTTCTTCCCCCCTTTCACTCCCCTCCTTCTAGCAGAGCCTCATGTAGAGCCGCAATCCGATGTTAATTCCGCCTCTTACACGTATCCCATGCCTAAGTATCCCATCCATGTCTATCTCAATCCCGAGCCGACCCAACGCACAGCCAGAACCTCACCTGCCTTAGCACTTGCAGTGTTCCCAGATACATCAAGTCATATATATCCACATCCGACAACAACCTAATAGAGCAGTCTACACAGGTAACAATGCATGCTCGGCTCAATTGGGCTTAGCAATGTGACAGTATACCTTATGTGACTACTCTGCTAGCCTTACTCAGCTGCAAGTACAATTATAGACATTTATTTGATAATCAACATACTTTACTAGTACACTAGGTAGGTATATTGGCTATTGACTCTTGGCCCCTACTCCTAGCCCCTAGCCCCTAGCCCCCTATTCGAAGTCACCTTCCTCCGGGGGGCGAAATCTCTATAGCACCGTAGCCTCCTATTTCCCACCGCTGTTTCCACAGACCAGCCCGGCTGACAGATTCGCCTAGGTAGGCTCTTCTTACTCATTTCTCGCTAGAGCCAATGCCGCTGCGGCCTGGGAGGGTATCTAGCTGCCTAGAAGCTAGCGTGAGTTGACCTGGTTCGACCATGGTATCAAGTCACGTAACTGTCGATACTATTGGTTTGCCCCTGGCTGAGTCTCGACGCGAGGGTCGTTGTGTCGCGTCGATGGTTGACTAGGCGTCTAGCCTTCTCGGTATGCGTTTGGTGGAACGTTCCAAAGCGGCAAGTGGAGTACATGTGTGCTTGTCCAGGTGAATTAGCTGTCATAAGGCTGGTTATAGGGCCTTGGGGTTGGCCTCGTCCACCAAAAGGGGATTATCATCCGGGAGAGAGTCACATTACGGCAATGTCCGTGTTCCCGAATTTCCTAGAGCGAGCCCTAGGCTTAGATCCCCGAGTGATACACATTCGTTCTTGGGGCGCATTACACCTCGTCACTAGACTCTTCGTGGTCTCCGCTCCGCACTGAGGGAGCCAACAGAACCTTAGAAATTAGAGCGTAGCTGTCGTAAAAATACCTAAGCTACCAACGACCAACTCTCTCGCAGCAGCGGTGTAGAAAATCAATAGAATCCCGACAATTGACTTGTTGCAAGAGAATAGTTGGAATCGTGAAATATTCTATCGGTCTATCAGTCTATGTCAATGAGATCTAACAACAGTACAAATAAATCATCCAGTGCCCCCTCTTTTTTAACAGAGTTGAAGAAAGTCCCAATTTGGGCGTGAGCCACCATCCTCTACTTCTGAGACCGTAAACTGAAACATGTTTGAACGCCAAGGGACAGCCTCACACTCAGTGACTGCCAAAGAGGAGACGCCAGGCGATCGTTATCCGATTTTACTTAAGACGGAAAGAGGCCCTGCTATGAAGCGTCGCATTTTAAAAAAAGATTCGTGAAGGAATTGCTGTGCTACTCCTCTCAAAGAACGCACAAATCCAGAAATCCCCCATTGACAATGAAGCCACTTGGATGGCTCGCTATTTTGAGATGTAGACCTCGCAGGAAGCACACCTTCGGTGCTTGCACTCATTGCACTGCTCATTGTATATGTATGACTGGTTCCCACCGCCGTTACAAAAACACTTTAGATATGTTAACACTCCTTTCTCTCAAGTCTGACGTCAGGTACTCACGCAATTCCACCGCCATGATGCGTCGGCATGCTTTGATTCACCACCTACTCCTCTACATGAACCAAAAAACATATCACCACCAGTGGACGATACGCCAGCCTGGTATAAGTGAGAGTTACAGTATGTGCTCTCCAAAGCATTCGGGTATGTCTCATCGAACATTGCCATTTTTGATGAAGAAATCGAACAGGCGGCAAAAGGTCTTGATATTGATTTGGATATAACAAGAAGATGCGTCGTATAAAGTGCTATGATAGACAACATATTCCAAGCATGTTCCCGAGAGCTGTCGAGTTCTTATATAATTCTTGAGAAACCACAGCCTAGTAGTCGCGAGAGGTGGAATTCTATCCCAGCCAGCCAGAATTCTCTCAAAAACACCTTGATCGTCATATTCACAAACCTGGAGAGGCTACGTTGCGATGTCAGCGTTGTAGAAAGCATCGTATGACTGAAGGATTCGGTAAGGACAATCAGTACGCCCACTGGCATCGCCAGGTACCCAAGTGGTTTAACGTGAAACATTGTAGCTGACAGGCGTAAAGTGAGGGTTGTATAGCCAGCTGATTGAGCGAGTTGAAGTTTGGCATGTGATGCTTTTTTTCATCAAGGAGATGCGAGCAGGTTCGGTAGGACACTGGAACCCACTTGAGCGGTCAGGTTCGGTGGAATAGACGATGATTGACTCGTTCATCTCGAGATACCGGCCATGATGATGGTTTTCAGGTAGCCTGCAATACTCTCATGAACATGCTTCAGCCCATTCACCACATAGGTTTCGGTAATGATCCAATGTCTACACTACAATTGGGATTGGTTCCGCTCCCTCGGTAGCCATTAATTCATGTGACGCCACTCGTAATAGTAGCATTGCATAGCCATGAGGGCATAGGGTCCCATGGTACTCATAGGGCTGATTCTTTCGCCTTCGATCCTGGTTGGATAGGCTTGGTACCTATAAGGCCGCCACCATAACCGAAATTTCCATTCTCGTAATTGAAGGACAGGTCCATTGGCATTGTTTACCGAAACTAGAAAGAATTGAGCGTCATACGTATTCCGGATGACCTGAAATGATTGTCAGTAATATGGACGCCGAGCGATTGTCTGTATAGGCAAGGCAAGGCAAGGTAAGGCAGGAGAAAGGGGGGGATGTGCCACCCAGCTCGTTGATGAAACGTCATATCCAATAGAGAAAAGAAAAACGCAAAAAGAAAAAAAAGGAAAAGAAACACAAGGAGTAAGCGAAAGATAAGTAGGCATTTAATATGCAACTTCGCAGCTGCGATATTAAGTAAGGAATGATAAGCGTTGCCGACAGCTTGATCGGCTACTGATCGAGGGTATCTACGCGTGTAGAGCTATAGACGTTCTACACATATAATAAGAAAGACGTCGATTATTATCTGCGGCTCTCAATACATGTCGTGAGACTGAAATAAAAATGCAATAAAATTTGGAGTCAGGATGATTGGGGTTCATTATCTTGGATCCTCTCCCAATTGCCCAATTGCGCGAGATATTCCCGTGTTGCCCGGCATGCTGGGGGAGCGTTAGGATACCGATTGTCCGGATCTGACAGAGTCCAGGATCTTGGTGAAAGGATTTCCAAATATCCAATTGTCATTTGGTTGAACTGTTCCCTTTCTTTATTTCTTTCTTTTTTGATTTTTTTTTGAAAAATTTTTTTTGGAAAAAAAAAGGTTATCTCACTATGAAGATTTGCCGATATGGATCTAGCAGATGTTGACATGGTTACCCATTATATTCTTGGGTAGAAGTGCCCAACTGGACATATGGACATGCGGCCAACCTGAACGCCGGATTGCTGCCCTAAGAATGTGGATGACTTGTCATCGAACCCAGGTCCCGTCTTACGAATATGATGAGCACTGGGTAACGTTGAGATCGTTGAGTTTACAAAGATCATGAGCGACCTTAAGCCATCTGTACTCTCTAGAAATAACCGCTGTCTTTAGAGTATTATGTGGGAATGTCAAATTTTACTATAGCTTCATGGTGCAAGGCATAGCCGCGATATTTTGAGGACAAGAAGATCGTATATGCATTGAAAAATCCGAGGTAAACCTTGCAAAGAGAGTTGGTAGATTCTCAAAGAAAAAAAAAGAAAAAAGAAAAAAGAAAAAGGAAGAACAGGGTTCAATTAAGTTCGATGGGTACGAATAATATTAGTATTATTACCCCTGTTTGGGGTTGAGATTGTCTAGGATCTTGCCTGGCATTTCCATACTTGGGAGTGGTTACTACTACATAGCACAGACAGAAATCGAGGTCAACATCCAATAAAAAGCATCATTTCAGTAGTACTACTATGTAGGTAGATACAAGGGTTCTGTGGATCTGTACTATGGATGTACGTACTTCGCAGTTCCCCAAACCTTATCGTGCCTTACTACATAGTATGTACGTGCCTTACCCACTTCCAAGACAATTACGTCAGAGGCGCTACGATACCTATCCCACCTACTAGGTAGGTATGGATCTTACTTAATCTTCAAGTTCTATCTGACGAACCGGCACAAGACAGCAGGTACATATACCCATAAGAAAACTAAGGGATGTATCAAATCATATACTGACAAAGGCCTGCCAAGTCTTTTTGAGCCAATCAAAAACCGTTTCAACTGGACCTTCTATGTAACTGCT
The DNA here is from genome assembly GCA_022497145.1 of Rostrohypoxylon terebratum. Taxonomy (NCBI): domain Eukaryota; kingdom Fungi; phylum Ascomycota; class Sordariomycetes; order Xylariales; family Hypoxylaceae; genus Rostrohypoxylon; species Rostrohypoxylon terebratum. The sequence continues at coordinate 307,056 of MU385878.1, read as the reverse complement.
ATCTTGTGCCGGTTCGTCAGATAGAATCCATGATTCGTCTTTTTCTTTCCCATAACTTGCACCAGCTATTCCGCAGGAGCTTTGTAGCTGAGCAATCTACTTACCGTCGTCGTGTTTTGTTTTCCCTACCTTGTTCACATAATTGTGCAACCATGATTGTATTAGGCATGACAGTGAGCTATCTGCTCTTCTCCGTTCTGCATTTCGTTCAATTTGTCCTCGCGCTTACCATCTGTGGTCTATATGGTATTGATCTGCAACGTGCGCATTCTCAGGGCAAATATATCGATGGAAAATGGGTAGGTCAACCCCTTGGCCTTTCTTTTTTAACCTGATACGGGTGTATCGAGACTCCATTGAGAAGTGAAAGACGCTGACAAAAGTGGAACACGGATAGGTCTATGCAGAAGTCGTTGGGGGCCTTTCGGCACTGACGGCGGCCCTCTACTTCATTCCATTCATCTTACGATTTGCTATAGTCACGATATGGAGCTGCATTATTTTCATACTCTGGATTGCACTCTTTGGCTTATTTGGTAAGATGTATATCCAAGATGATCCGGAAGGGAACAGTGGTATCCAACGGATGAAGAACGCCGTCTGGGTAGATTTGGCGAACGCGCTTCTCTGGCTAATAGCGTCCCTTGCGAGTGGTGCTTACTGGTGGAATCACCGTGACCGACGCAGTCGATTTACCGGCCGCGCAAGGCTAGGTCGTAATGCCTCGATACGCTCAACTGGCTGGACGGCATAGGCGCCCTGATCAGTACCTAGGACCTAGGTAGCCTTGATGTATGGGGGGATTGGTTGTGTTGGAGTTCGGCATCGGCACAGGGGTTTTGGAAGTTGGCGATTGCGATGGAAAAAGGCAAGCGCATTTTGGTCGCTGGAGGCGCACTTGATACTCTGTCAGGATGCCTACGATTTGGGATTCACAACAATTATGCCATGACGTGTTGTGATATAAGGAACCTACTGTAGTGTTATTAACGTAAATTAAAAACAGCTTACAAGTATCTTTAAGTGTCATATGTAGGTTGATATAGCCGAGGCTAAATAAAACCCTCTGTAAAATGAAATGACGCTGAGTACAATTTGATAGAATGTACCCTATTGCAGCCTTTGGAGTCGGTGAATACATGTGACTGTAGATATTTAATTTTTAGGTACATATATGTTTGTCTTACCTAATACATATTACATACTACGTACGTCTATGGGCGTAAATTCAAACCTTACGTAATCCTTTTAATTTATGGTTCTGCTACATAGTAGAATGATGGTGATATCGTACATACCTACCTAGTATCATCGAAACTCGAGCGGGCACCTGCTACATAATTATTAATACATACCAATTGTGTGTGATTCTCTGAGAACCACACGTAGGCATTTGCTTAGCTAGGTTCTCAAGTACATTGTTCGTACCTACGGCCCGTAGTCTAGGATCTTTCACCCTGATGTCTCGTAGCCCATTGACCAACAGTGGTTTCGATCTTGCACCCAGCATCCAGTGTCTTTACAATCTCACAAGAATTCAATTGTTGTCGATTTATCTTCTGTCGATTTTTTTTGGTTTGGCTGGGCGGTAAAAGCGGGCACGCTAATTTAGAAGAACTTCCTAAGCTATGCACTAAGGGCCGGCTACATACGTCATATCTCTAAGGTTGAAAGTTATCCCCCTTTTATTCCATCAGAATTGACATCGATTTCGGAATCCAACGATTTTGAGTTCCTGTTCTGATTTACAAGCCTAGCTCACGACACAAATCAAGAAATATGAGGGCGCTATGTGCGGTTCAAGTTAATCGCGAAGACCATCACTAGCTCCTAGAAGTCACTACCAAACTTTCAATACCCGCGACTCGGAAATTTACAGTGCCTATGCATATTAAAGTACTTACCTAGGCAGATAGGTCAAATCGGTTAGGGTGTACCTGACCTATTATTATTAGTCTACTACTACTATGTAGGTCTTATGTATACCTATGTAGCTGTGTAGGTATGTATTGGATGGCAAGTAATACAGAGTACGTAGTAGTGTTAAGCAGGCTGCTGACAGGGCGATCAAATCCCCGCTTACGGACGACCGACGGAAATGAGAAACATACCTACGACGTAGTAGGACCTAGGTCCTGTGTTCTTTTCTGAGTACCGATCTACCAGATCAACGAAGGCCTATCTACTATTCGACAACGTTCCGCGTTTATGCTCCTTAGCTTGTTGGTTGTAAAAGCAAGAACTGCCGACATTTGATTCTCAGCTCCCGGTTTACCTCAGATTAGAGAACGTCGAATGTCGGAGGCGATTCTGGACCCTGCGAACGGGGCGCGCTTCAGGCCACTTTTTCAACACATGTCACAAGTAAGACTATTGAAATCTGCGCAATCGTAGACTTCCAATCTAGCAAAGATGCTCGGTGATATCACAGGGTGGCCTACTCTAGCTTCAAGTTGCTCATTCAAATATTAGCTCGTGGCAATGATTTGAGACATGAGTAGGTAGCTAAGTATCGGCAGTATATCCTATAAGATATGCTATTATCGATTCTTTACCCAGTGCCCTAGGTCGGGGGGGTCAGGTTGTGCTTTTCGTAAACACCGTGTTGGGGGGTATGGATCATATACTAGAATCGTATTGTGCCATGCCTGCTGTAGCTACTACATAGTACGTAGTATCCTAAGCTGCGTATTTTGATCTTCAATCGCTTAGGCACAACATCGGCGGCGATTTGTTGATCTATGTAGGCTGGGTAGCACGTACCCTGCTTTCCGCTCGCAGTCAGCCGCAATAGAGTGTGAGTGTGAGTGTAAGTTGTAGGAGTATTTGGTCATGTTTCATCTTGAGCAGGATATGGCATAAGTGTGATGGAGAGGTACATGTGGTCGATGAGATAGGAAGATAATCTTCTATTGTAATCCCACGTACAAAAGCGCCTGCGGGGGTTCTCCGCAAGACGATCTCCTCCCGGCCGGCAACGCGCAATTGTAAGATGGAACCGGCCGAGCATGCGAGAATGACTTCTAGACCCAAATAGTACTGGTGCTGTCTACAATAACTCTCATCAGCACCCCCCTACGGGGGGTGCTGCGCATTGATTAGCGAAACGGGCAAGACTAACGAAACCAGCCGAAGATTACCCTAAACCCTTTAATCTATGGCTTATAATCATATATATTCTTAAAAACAAAGGTTATATCTACTTAAAAGAATATGCATTTATGCTAGTATACTTTAATTTTATATGTAAAACCCACCTATTTATAAGTACCTCGGAGAATTTCGCTAGTCTTGCCCGTTTCGCTAATCAATGTGCAGCACCCCCCCTACGGGGGGTGCAGTCGAGAGTTATTGTAGACAGCACCAGTAATTGCTGGGATTCTTAAGACTTAGGTACATAGATGGGGCCTAGGTAAGCAGGTAAGTAGGTAGGCACATACATATTTTGTATGCATATAATACTGTGTAGGCATGAAACGGTATCATTGATAATAGCGCTCGTACGATTTTGCATTTTGAGATTGAATGATAGTCGTGGAAAGTTACTCATTACGTACAGCGATGCATCGATGTCCAGCTCGGCGTGCCGGCATGTGTATTGACAAACTACATCCATACCTAAAGTAGGCGTAAAGTTTTATCTTCCTTTTTTTTTTTTTTTATATTATCCTTGGATTTTAGGTTCTGCTCGCTAGTCTGCTGTTGTCAACAAAACGTGATACCTAGTACTTGTTGATAGGGCTATCCAATTAGAGGTAAGTATCACATCCATATACATACCTAGTTTATTACCTACTAGGTAGGTACGTACCTACCTCATGGTACATGGTAGACTGTAGTAGGCTAGTAGCTACTTCGTACACTATGATAGGATATGTCCATACGATAAGATAAAAGCGGAACATTTCCTGAGACTTAAGTTCCTCCTAAGCCCAGCAAGTTCAGGGGTTGTTTAACACTCGGCAAGATATCTGTAGCTAGTGCCTGGTTTGGGGAAAAAAGGAACAAAAAAAGGGAAGTAGGTAGCTTGTCACACATGCACATATGTATGTACTACTATGTTTCTCATTTACGTTTCTTTTAAAGATAACATTGAACATTAACCTTGAAATTGTCAGGTTTTTTTTATTCCACCTTACATACTACCTAAGTAGGTGACTCTTTTTAAGTGATGACTGATGGGTATCAATGGCAGGAAAAAGAATAAAAAAAAAGTCTCAAGTGCGTACGAATCTATACATTACGATGATGACCTAGGTACATAGGTACATATATGTATTCCTGTGGAATGGCCTTAATTGATAACGCACATAATAATACTTCGTATAGTTGTACTATGTAGGAACCAGGGTCCGTGGCCCGTGGTCTTGTTGGACCAGAATTAGTTTTCTAAGCTGGTTGAATTTAACTCAACTTCTTCCTTCTCCTTCCCTTTCCTCTTTCGAAATACATATATATATATTAGGTACGTATTGCAATCAATCATCATATCATAATTGTGGAAAAAAAGAGACAATATCTTCCAGGGGTCCCAACGCTCCGAGTCGATGCCTTCTGGTTGGTTATTGAATGGTCATTAAATGGTTCTACTTCGGCAGTCTGGGTAGCAGTTTTGACATCTGTGAGCTTACCATCTACCACACATACCACACACACCTGTGGATTGCACTCGCTCAACCATCACGTTTACCACCCATCACCTCCTCTGCGATCAGGGAAAAAGGGGGGGGGAGGGAAGAAAGGAAGAAACCACCTCCTCTCCCGTAGAGCATCACATTTTCAAGCGATCCGAGGGCTGAGTTTTACGGTATATGCCAAGGACTATTATCTCTCATTGCTAGGTTAAATGTAAGAATCTGAAAAACAAGTGGGAGGAAGCGGGTCTACAAATTTACCTATACCGTCTCTATTCAACTTGGAACTTGGAACCATCCACCACCCACACCATCTACCCATCCATCCATTCTTTTAGCGAATGGTCAAATTACCTGTGGATACGCCGAACACTCTACACTCACCAGGCACCACCTACCTAGGACCTAGTAGTAGGTCCTACATACACGGAGACGAGCCAGAAGCGACCATCGTTCTCGACTTGAATTAACTTTTTTTTTCTCATTACAAAATCATACAATATCAGTCCTCGTTTACATACTTCACGGTGCCTACTAGGTAGTGTACGCCAATTTAAGTCGTCAATCCTCACGTTCGCCACACACCTAATAGTACCTTCAACTACTAGGTACCTACCTAGTATACAGGTAAGATGTCGGTCATATCTTATCCTCTCTGGCTCATCGCTTCATCGTCGTTTGCTTGAAACATCCGCAATCGCCACGGCGAAGTATCCCTTTCCTATGTAGCTGTTTCTGCTTTTTTTTAAAGCACGCATCGCGTCCTTATCCTGGAAGAGGAGCGCCCCCCCTAAAGAAAAAAAAAACAGGATAAATCCCTAGGCGAATCCATCGGCACAACGATACTATAGATGACAGGTGGGATCCTCAGCGGAGCCGTCTGACATTGAAAGCCGACCAAACAGAGGGCTTTCGAATCTCGATTACCAATTAAGAAAACAAGTTCGACCTTTTATCTCTGGCTTCACCTAAAATTCATCTGCCCGCTTATTTCTCTATAATGTCTAGATATGACTACTATCGCCTGCTGCTAAACACACCAACCAATATCTTGAGAGCCATATATACTAACCGGGGTATTGTTGTTGATTAGATCCACCTCGGTGTTAGACCTTGAGGCTGGCCGTAGGGGCGGGTTTGTGAAAGACGCCTTCATCTTGGAACGGACTATTGATAATATGGCAAGCTTCGGCCGCTCGTTCAAGCCATCTTCGTACCTGTCTTCTATGAAAAGACGCCCGCCGCCGCCCTCAAGGTCCATGTCTAGCTCATCCGAAGCATCGCCAATGTCCTCGCCCGACATTAGGCAGGACGATATCATTTTCTCTACAAGACCATCGCCGAATCCGACAACGGATAATTCACAGTATATGCAACCCGGGGCTTCCCCGAAGCTAAGGTCGAGCGGCGGTATGTTTTATTTCCCGTATTCTATATCCTGTAATATTCTGTATTCTGTATTCTGTATTCTGTATTCTGTATTCTGTATTCTGTATTCTGTATTCTGTATTCTGTATTCTGTATTCTGTATTCTGTATTCTGTGTTCTGTGTTCTGTGTTCTGTAATAGCAGTGCCGGCTTCTCCTATGAGGGATATCTGGGTCCTGTTGGAAATTGGTTGGTGGATCTCTCTGCGCGACCAAAAGCAAAGAATACAGACATCCGTCGACACAGTTCGGATGTAGCTTGCTGTTATGGATGGATGTGTTCTATGACTTCCTGTGACGGGCGGTGGAAGACTGTGGCAGTGTGGTTGATGGGCGCCTAATACACCTAATACACCTAATACACTAGGTGGAAGCCACTAATGCTCTCCACCGCCAGCCCCTAAGGCGGGGTGCATTTGAAGGATGCCAGTGGATGGCTACCCGTTTCTTTAGGTGCACCCTTTTAGCCTTTGAGGGGCTGAAGGGTGTCGAGGGTGTCGAGGGGAGGTCTTGTGGCCGCTAACAAGGCCCCCGGCCTGTCCCAAAAACACTCTACAACATCCATCCATTATTATTATTATATGTTTCCAAGAATGACCCATGCACCCCTCTTTACTGCATCTTTTAGTGTGCTTCTTGTACATGTTGGCTTTGTTAACTGCGTCATAAGACAGATGAACACGCGCGCTAACTGGAATATTGTATTAAATGATACAGGAAGAAGAGACCCGACAAGAGACCCGACAAGAGACCTGACCCTGTTCGACTCTCCAAGATCAACGCCTACCAGGACTAGGCCAATTGCTATCGAATTACCAACCGCCAAGAAAGTCACCAGCGCACCTATCTACACTCCACCCGCACCTCTCTCCGCTCGCGGCGATCTTCCTGGGTAAGTTTTGTCAAGTTGAAAACATGGATATCTTGGCTAATCCGCCCGTCTCTGGTGTCTGGTGTAGTGGTTATTTCCCCTTACACGAGGACCAAGCCCGCGTTTACTGTCCTCACCCATTTCAGCTTGATGCCTCCAAGGCTCGCATGAAATCTATTGAACGTGCCGGCCACTCAGGCTCTCTCGACACGAAGGCCTCTGTTAGTACTGGTGTGGCGGTAGGTGCTAAAGGTGCTAAACCTTCCGCAACGCTTCCCGTAACCATGGCCGAACGATCCGCGCGACTTGCACAACACGATGCTTCAGGCAGGCCACAGTCTAGTCTCGATTCCGGGTCTAATACACCAGTTGCTAGTTATAACCCGACCGGTTCCCAGGACAACCCTCTACCCATGGGAAAATATTACCCGTCTAATTACGTGAAAAGGAAAGAGGAGAAAAGAAGCAGACAGCAAGCCAGGTCGCCGACGTCAAATTTTGCCCCTTCTCCTCCAACAGGAATCAAGTCGGAACCCCAGGTACCCACCACTAAAGACATTACAATAGGGCATTCGCGCAACGAGTCTGAGGCGAAACGAAGACTCCAGCAGTATCAGCGCGATATGATCGCGCAAGCGAAAATAGCTCTCAGCGGTGGGAATGTCAATACGGCAACAATGAATTCCTTGAGGTCAATCGGATTTACGAGCATGTCTAAGCCGAGTAAACCGAGACTGGCACCTCTAGGGTCTCCGGGACCCGTTACACCTATGGAACTAGGAGGCTCGGAAGACGGCTATCTAACAGCACGGGACCCGGCGGATGTTCAAGTAGAAGACATTACTCGTGCTATTAGGGCTGAGGAGGACCGTAAACGACGAGAAGGTGTGACGCCACCAGCCGTTGAGCTGGGTCCTTGCACTTTCTAAGCGTCCGTGTTGCCCTCGCTCACCATTGACAACACCCATGCTTGCCCTCGGCTAACCCTTGCGTAACACCCTTACTACTTCGTTCGTATTCTCTGTCGCTAGATGTTTTTATCACAGACACTCGACAACTTCCCCGCGAATGCTCAACTACGAAGATCATTTCTGGTTGCCCAGACGCTGTCGCTGCTACATGGATGTGTTGAGGTTTCCCCTATCTTATGCATCAACCACGTCACTCTTTTTTTACTTCAGAAAACTGTATTACACATATCAGATCTATCTATCTATCTATCTATTTATTTATTTATTACATTTCTAATTCGACTCCTGTCCGGCACACGCCTCGGCACCCCGAGTCGCCATATCTCTTTTGTTTCGTTATGATACCCCTAAAGACTGGACGATACAGCTACATTTGCATGCATGGATTCCACGGGCGCAGGGAAAGGGCAGATCAGTTGGAAATTTTGCGGTAGTCTGACTTCGGCATGTTACTTGGCTGTTTTAAACTCCCGATATAGATTTCTACTATTCTTGCTTCACTCACTAAAGGGAAATTTCTGAGCGGGCATTCGTTAGCATCGAGCATTGGGCATGGTATTTGAGGATGGAGACGGTACTGCGGAAATAGGATGTTATTCCTTTGTTCAGTCTGGTGTATCTAAGTGAGATTATCTTCATCAGATTGGCTGGAAACCCCTCCTCCCCATCCCCCCTTTTTTTAAAACGCGAATAAAGCTCGCTGTCATTTCGTATTATGTGACAACTCTAGGCGTCTGTTCGTGGCTAGGCTTTCCTACCATATTTCAAGGTCGTCATTGTACATTATTATCCTGCTGGCAACGATGCCACTCTGTTGATCCCCAACCATCTTATAATTTTCATTTGACTTATACTATGAAAAATTTGTATACGACATCTACCTGTCCATCAACCTATCTTGCCGAAATGGGCTCTGCTCAGATGTTGACCGTCTGTTAAGCTGCTTTACAATAGTTTGCCGGGAAATTGCCCTTGACCCCGTTTAATTCGCCAACCCACCAATCCTGATCTGTGCTGGTTTTCTTGACGATTTTTATCCTGTCGCCCTCACGGAAAGACAGATCACCTGTATTCTGTCCGTTGAAATCGTATTGGGCGACGACAAATTCCTCTAGTCGGTTTGAACCAATCTTCTTTGGCGGCGGGGGCGGTGGTTTCTTTTTAACGGCAATAGATGCCATACTGGCAGGAGGGTTTAGGGATGTAGTGGATGCCGAGGTAGATGCAGTCGAAGGCCGGCCGAAGTAATCTGATCTTGGCTGAACCAAACCAGGCGACAGAGCAGGCGAAAGTGTTTGTCCAAGACGGGAGGCGGTAGTAAAGTCGGTAGGTGTAAGGTGGTTCGAAAAAGACGGTCTGGGTGTTCCGGAACTTGCTTGCGATGCTAAAGATGTTGATGAAGGGATGCGATTTGGTCGGGGCCCAGGGGCAGGAGGTACAGCATTAGTACTGCCGATGAGCCCGGACGATGTACGGCGAAAGCCGTTCTCCCCAGCAGGAGTCGCGGACGAGGTGGATAGCTTCCGATCATCGTTATTGGTTGGATCATCTGGTAGTTTCATGGGCTGTTTGACGGCCTTGCCTGTTGCGATGCATGTTATTGATTCTACTTCGCGCTTGATAGGTTCATAATCGGTTGACCACTGCAACATTGTGAGTTTGTAATTCCTTTGGGGGAGACTTCTGGAAGTTTTGGCATGTCTTAGGAGTAGAAACTCCTCGATTAGCTTGATTAAGAAAATTCCACTCCCAAGTATATAGACAAAAACAGAACAGAAGAAACTTCTCGATATCACATACCATGGATATCACGCTTTCCATGGGGGGTGGGGGCGATGGAAAGTCATAATCTTGGCAATAGTTGTGAAGCGTGGTATAATATAATCCAAGTAGTCGATTTTGAATCATAACAACTCCGGCTATGAGGGGTGGTATTAAGTTAAACGTCGCAGAGACAAGAGGCGGCAACGTCTCTCTCAGATGCGAATCCGCAATGTGAAATTCCTGCTCGACTTGTTAGTTTATGTCGAAGCACCGCTCCCAATTGGATCATATTCTATACCTCAGCTGCCCGTGCAACTTCGCCCTCGGCCTTTGCCAAAGCTGCATCTTCCTTAGGACTTCGACCAGATTTTCTTTGCAGTTTGTTGACCTTATCTTGGCATTTCTCATAATCTAACCTCTTGTTTTCCCTCTTTTTGATTGTCTTCCTTAAAGGAGCGATGAAGTCTCGGGCATCTGTAGCGGGTCTAACAATACTCGACTCGATGAGGCCGACTTCTTCAAGCAATTCTGCTTTCAGATCCGAATAAACCTCTTTCAGTTTCAACGTACGTTCGAGTTGAAGGTCTGGGGTGGATGCGGTTGGCTTTCCGTGACCATCGGAGGCACCGACTATGGGATCGTAGAGGGAATCGTATTCTGTTACTATTCCCAGTTGCGCCATAGCAAGATCGACCCAGGATTCGCGCCATGATTTGGTATGGTCTATGATCTAGAGATTCAAAGAGATCAGTTAAGATATTTTGGCCTAGACCTTGGCCTAGATACAAAGTGGCACGGGACGGCAATTGGCTTCCCCTTCTCCCCCCCTCCCCCTGGTTAAATCATACCTTGACAAGAACTTTATCGGCATCTTCGTAATCGTTCAATAAGACAGCGACCTTGGCATTATCTCCAGGACTCTTGTGGAGCAATTTCCCAAATTGTCTTTGCATGGATTGCATTTTGGGCAAGTTGGTGAGCTTCGTCCCAGAACTAATTCTGCTGTCCAATTGTTTAATCTCCAAGTGAGGTACTTGGCGGGGTTTAGAAAATCGATTATTTATGTATGTATGTGGGGTTCGTAGCTTTTTAGATATGGCATGACGAGGCTATGTCCTTGAATTCTGGTTTTCAAATGGGTAGTACTGGGGTATAAAAGCGCAAGCAATTAGAAAGGGAGGGGGGGGGGGAAGAGAAGGAGCAAAAGGACTGTTTATTGATGGTGGGTTAGGAGTGGGAAATGAAAAAAGGAAACACGTTAATTAAGTGAACTGCGCCTCTCTTCGAATAAAAAGGCTTAATGTCGAGAGATAGGGGGCGGAAAAAAATACATAGGTAGAAACGAGGTTGGAGACGAATCCATTCGTAGCAGGTAAATGGACGTCGGGAGGAAGCTGACGAGTTTGTTAAAAAGTTATTAAAAAGTTGTAAACTCAACTTAGGAGACGTGGAGTTGGGAGAAGCCTAAGAAGAGGAGGCCAACAAATGACAAGCTGCCGATTTACCGAGTGGCCAGGATCATAACTTCCAATTGACAAATATCATGAAGTATAAGATGTAAGATTATAGAAAGTTGGAAATCGTAAAGGTAAGAGGAACAGAAGGAACAGAAGGAGCATAGAAAGTTACGCGCAAGTATAATTTCACTATACTTGGTCCTGCTTGCCTGATATCATCTGCTATGACTACTGTGATTAGATAGGTGCCTAGCAGTACCTAGTACTACTAACAGGAAGTAGGTATTGGATGGATGTACTACTACTAATATGACAAAGTTTTGTTATGTATGACGGGTGATAAGTGTGGGAAGAGATACTAGATGTGGAATAAAAGGAAATTTAGGTTTGACTCTTATTAGGCCTGTCGGTGCCTTCCTTTTATTCCCTTTTTCTGGAAGTGGCTTTAGGACACGAAACGGGAAGGGACAGAGCTAGGTTCTTCGTCAATTCCCGCCTTTTCTTGTCTCCAAGGTCTTAAGTACACATACATGCAAGTGGTAAATTAGAGGGGGAATAAGTATTCTACTAGGTACCTACTATATATGGATACACTTATACATAGGACCATAGGACCATAGGTACTGAGAGTTTAGTACTAGTAATACTAGTACTAACGATACCTACATAAGCAACATAGAGTCTAGACATCTCTGAGTTTTAGGACTGCGCATTTTAAAGTACCTACCTACTTGGTAAGTAGGTAATATGTATAGAGTTAATTTGAGATTGGACCGATGTGGTAGTGAAACGACGGTCACATTTTTCTACTTCATGTATACGAGGATGAAATTTACGTAATGTAGATGTTTGAAAAAATCTACTATTATGTTGCAAGATGTGCTTGCTAGGTACATACCTACCTAGTAATTCAAGTAATTTACCTCTGTACCTATGTATGCTGTAGGTACCTAATAGCACGTGCTAGCGCGTCATGCTCAGTGTGCGGGGAGTCGCTTCTTAATGGGTTTGGGTCATGGAAACATGGTTTACTTATTAAGTTTAAACGCGTGAAGAGTAAAACAGTGCGCTAACAACTTCAAACTACGTACTAGGTATTAATATACCCACTCCAAGGAAAGTATCCCCTCTATTAATTGTCCCTTTTTTATATTCTCTTTGTCTCATCAGCGAACCTTCACGCATATTCCGAACGACATCACCTTATGTTCCTCCGTATATATCAATAACAATGGCTGCGGCTGTGCAGGTTATGCATAGCTCTGCGTCTTCCAGTCACCAACAAACACCTTCTACTGCCTTAGTCCTCGAGTTCGTATGCCTCTTCACGCGCGACCTTCGAAGGAAGCAGAAACGCTGGCAAGATGGAAGATTGAAGTATCATACCTATAACAAGCGTGTCATGGTATACGATGATGGCGGTAACTTTGTAGGAGATACACATTGGCGCGAGGACTACGACTTGAACGACGGTGATGAAGTCGAGCTCGAGAGGGGTGGAGTGATCGTCCAAGTAGCTGAATGTACTGGAAGCCGTGATCAAGATCTGTCCGAACTAGTGGACAAGAGAGCCCAAGAAAAAGCCGAACGACAAGCCGCTGCCCTTGCGCGCCGACCTCCTGCGCTCGAGTCTGTCGCCACAACACAAGCCGTCACCCCTCACTTTCAACTACGGCATAAACCTCTCCATCACTTGATAGGCATGCCTACCGGACACCATGACCATGCACCGATGCCCACCGAATCTCCTTACGAAGAGAGGCAAAAATTAGCTAAATCGCCACAAAATAATTCCGTACATCCTGCGAAACGAAGAAAGCGAGAGGTATCGCCACCAAGCAAGAGTGGCTACGCACAGAGCTTGTTTGGCGCCGCGCTGACACTTTCAGGAACACCGGCAAGCACTCCAGCAATACGGAATAGGCCTTCAAAGGCCTTCCCTGATCTCGATCATCATGATGAGGATGTATATTCTACGTCGGCGCCGATACGTAGAATAACCACGGCCACGACTGTTCACAAGGAAAGACCGATTCCTGCGCCAAGGACTACGCTATCAAGCAAAATACCGAAGCAAGGAGCTGTGATGCAGGGTATGAATAACATTCAATTCTCGCTACTTCCTGTCGAAGGCAGCGCGGATTAAAATGAGCGACATGGTTATACTAATAGTAGTAAATGTCTAGGGCTGAAACAAAAGGGAGAGTCTAGCAGCCACGTCATAGAAGACAACTCGCCACAATCAATATCAATGAATCTGAACACGACAGATCAAGAAACTGATAGACTAGATACTGCGCGGCACCGCAGCAAGCGCGATATGCTTGACGATGTGCTCTCGACGACATCTTCGAAAAGCAAACGATTCCAGCATACATCTTTGATAACTAGGCCTGAAACATCGGTTAGCTGTCAAGGTCCTACCGCGGTATCAAGACCTAGGAAGACGCCAAAACCGACAAGCCGCGATGAAGAGTCTCAAACATTGTATCAAAAACAAATTATGAGCGAACCCAGGACGGAGTTACGTATTAGACCGCGGAAAAAAAGAGGCTTGTTGATGGTTTCTGAGAATCTGGAGACTCGCGGTTCGTCTTCATCGAGAGCAATGGAGAATCGAGCCCTTCATCAGAATGCATCGGTCCAAGACGTTACTAATTATGACCACAACATGGATGACCCCCCTGATGCTAGCCACATCCCACGAAGACCAGGACCAAGTGATGAATCATTTCCCTTACTTGGGATATCGTCAACAAAACCGAAGTCAAGAAAAAGACACACCCTGACTGGTGAAGAGAACGAGGATGTTCAATACGAGTCTGACCGTGTTGGAACGGCATCCCGTTCTCGCCATGACAAGATAAACGACAGACGCACAACGACACTCGAGCGTGCGCATGGAAACGCCATTGTGGCTGACGCATCTAGATCTCCCAAGCGTAGAGAGTATCTATCTAGACAGGAAAAAACTTTAATTGATGACATCATAAATCCTTCAGTAGCGGAGAGACATAACGAGAAGCAGACCGCATCTGACGAGGACTACTTGTTACCTGGTAGTGTTGCTCCTCCTCGCCTTGCTCATCTGGGTCGTAAGAGCATACGTAGCAAGGAAGTCATTGGATTTATTTTTGACGAAGAAACAAACGACCAAAGAAGGCTTTCACAAAGCGGGGATGGAGGTAGATGTGGCAAGGGGAGTCTCGATAGTGACTTGTCCGCGAACCACTCGGGGGTACAAGCTACAACATCCGAGCCCAGCCACACGGATTCGGCAACGATGAAGGATAACCGAATTGATGCAAGTGATCAATGTCCGAATCATCCCCTCGCCAAAGAAGGAGGAGTCGTCGAGGAGCATACTACTTTTCGATCTATTGATCACCAAAATACGGGCACAACTGGTGTGAAGGCCACTTCGAAATCACTGATTCAATCAAACGCACCTTCGGGCGTGCAGACTCCTGTACCTGGGAACACTACAGCGGTCTCACGTCCACCTTCGAGGATGGCGGTCAACCCCGCCACCCGAGGCAAGAAGGCTGTCAAGCCTTCGGATGCTGCTGGCCAGGTTCCACAATGCCCTTTACCCTCGGAGGCGACGGGGGAAAATCCCTCGATATCTAAGAGACACGAGAACGATGGATGGAGGTCGAGGTTAGAGAATTGGACCAAAGAAACACCCCTTGCCCCGATGCCTGGATTCGCTAAGGCAAACGGAGGACCGTGGAGCAGGGAAGCCCATGATCTTTTCGAGTTCACTCGGCCTCTGTGATGGATAAACAGATTTTCGTGTTCCAAAAGCTTACCAAGCCAAAGGGAACGAACATTAATTGGTTCTATACATACCTAATCCTTGTCTTGCAAAGCAATCGCCTATAAAATACCTAAGGGCAATTCCGCAATTCTGCTTCGAAAATACTCGTGGTAATGAAAGCTGCGGATAATAACTCTTGCTAATAGACCAATTTCCATATGAAAAGAAGAAGAAAAGAGTGGCGATTATTTACAAATATCCGTTGTCCTTTAAGGCAATTAACAAGGTAACACCGAGAGAGAAGGGAAAAAAACCATTTCAACTTGACCGCCGAAAACCCCGTTGGCGGTGTGATATGCTGAGATGCGCAATGTCCATACCACCTACAAAGCAGCATCCATGGATATTTGGTGGTTGAGTCAATATATATCAGATGTACGATTTGCTACGTGTCAAGCGAGGCCTATCAATGTACCTAGCCATTTAGGTACCTATTCATTACCTGCAATACATATTAGGTACCTACTATAGTGGAATACTTTTACTTCAATATGGTGCAGTACAAGGGTAGGTGGGGTGTCACACTGCCCTCCTGCAACCTCTTGTAGAAATCGCAAGGGAAGAGATACTATTACTAAGAGAAGGTTCCCGGAAGGAAGGAAAAGGGAAAAGAAAAAGAAAAAGTTAGTCAAATACCCCGCCTTACATACTACAGGCCTGGTAGGTAATATGCAGTCGATTAAGTATTGTCGATTATCAAATAGGTATGAACCTGTCTTTTCCTCCAATTACTACTTCCGCCGTTTGTCCCGCTGCTAACTGTTAAAATACCCTGCTTCTTCTTTTTTTTTCTCTACCTTATTTTCCTTTCCCATTTCTTACTTTGCTGAAAGCTTTGCAAATGTAATATCTAGCATTATGAGTTCGAAGATGGATTTTGCTAATTTTGTTAATGAATACTGTCGAAAGCATTGGATATTATACACACCCATAGAGATAAAAACGGGCAAGTAGCGATGTTCAATGTTGGTTAGATTCAATGTTCCGGTATAGAGCTTAGATGCCGTAAAGTATGTAAAGTATCGATGGTCGAAGCAGATGACGCAGTGTATTTCCTCGCAGCTAAGCGATCCCTATCCAATGGTCGGTAAGCCGTTCCAACTCAAGGAGTCCATGTGGCCGCTCTCTGAAGTGGAGGTGTTTGGTAAGGAACCTTGGAAAATTCTGCCTTCTCGTCAGCCTCAACTGGGCGCAGTGCGCTCATACTACTGGTACAGAGAGTACATGTACGTTTGTTAGGTACTTCTTAACGTCTTCCCTCAAATAATGCGTCTCGCCCTATCTCGAATTGAGCTTTTTTTTTTCCCCATTACTACCGCGAAAAATACACAGCCGGGCTACCAACGACCTTGACTTCATCCCATTCAAACCTGCTTGCCCCCTTTTAACTTGTTCATTGTGTAATAGCGTTGATAGCAACATTATTTCGCCCCTTGCACTCCTCGCCCTCCTTGCCTTACACCATTTTCCACATTGCCCCTCGGCTTTCGCAACCGGGTTTTCTAGCAAGCTTGTATACCTCAAGGCTGTCTGCTATAGTGGGACTAGCGAGTCTTGCGAGCCAGAGCCAGAGCCAGCCGTCACGTTATCGCCAAACTCCAAACTCGACAATGGCTTTGTCAACTACGAGGGATCGTTTGCCACAGCTTACTCTCATGACTCCTGGCCAACAGACCTCTAGGGGCGTTGAGCCACGAAGCGGTCCCAGAATCATTGTCGAACCAACACCGGAAAACCAGAGGATATATAACGAAATCCGCCAGACGCATGAACGCCTGTGCCTACAGACCCACGTTGCGTCTCAGCAAAATCTAGTACCTCCCCAATCTGCTCCCTCTGCGAGCACTGCGCATTCACCAATAGACGATCCTGAGACGCCTTCAACCCAAGACCACCCCTCACAGAACACGGACCGGCCGAGACGACAGCGGGGTAAGAGGAGAGGACCGCTCAAAAATGGTACAAGATTGCACACCGCATTGAAGCGTAAGCTCAAACTTGCTTGCCCGCTTCATCGCGCAAAGAAGATAACGGTAAGGCTCTGCACCATGACGTATCGCCGCCATTGTCTCAATTGCTAAATGTTTATCGCTAGTGCGATTGTCACGATTTTAGCAGATTGGAGGAAGGCTATCACAGCTCTGCTCTCCTGCCATCTCCAGGTCGCGCCAGGTCGCATGACCAGAATGCTAGCCTACTACCCACGCCGGTGGAACAAACCATCAATTGTGAAAGTGAAACTTTTGGAGCTGGTGGTGCTGCTATGACACCATCAGATCAAGATGGCATCACCAATGACATTGAATTGCAGTCGTCGCTCGAAGGTGCTATTCGTTTAGACGTGCAACAGATAGTGACCGGGTTTAATATTGATTCGGTGTATCTTGACAGTAGGATGCTTCAAGCCCCGGGGCTGCCGTACCACCCGGGCAACGACATGGGTCCACAATCGCCGAGGGAACATGCGCAAGAATATCTTTTCGAGATTGGTAGCCAGATGCAAGCGTTCCCAAATCGCTGGCAGTGCGAATATAAGGGCGCGTCCGATACCGTGTCCGAGACTTCAACAGAATCTTGTTCCTGGACAGGGCCTTTCCGAGACTTATCCTCGCACTTCAAAACGGAACATCGCCATTTCTACGACGCCTCCCCACGCTTCTGGGTTGTCTGCATGCGTTGCCATACTAAATCGCAAGCCCCAGACGATCTTAACTCGCCGTTGCCGTCTTCAAATTGCAGCCAATATCGCTGCTCGGGCCCTTACCAGAGGTGGTATTACGGCTCTACCAGGGAAGAGTCTACGTTGGGGTCGGCGGTGACTCTAACTCACTCTGATGAATCAGAAGCGGGATTTTCGTGTAATTTACAATTAGAAGGAGCCCAGTCGTGGCCAGGTGCCGAAGGGTCGATTGACGGAGCCATGCCGTATTTCGTGACCGGTGGCTCATTCGAACGTCCATACTCTTACAAAGATAGATGGGACGTAGGTAGCGATTCGTCTGAGTACTCATCCGCCTGCAGCCACCGTCCGCTGGATAATTCCCGTGCTCGTAGCGGGAAAGATTGCACCCAGTGGCACACAACGGATATGGGGATGGAAATGACACATTCCATCAGCCAGCCGAAGCGTTCACATCGTCAATGCCCTATACGACTGCTATCATTTGCCAAGTTGCCTATGGGTCACTTGCTATCAATCATATTACCATTGGTCACTACCATCGTCCGGGAGAGTGGCTACTTCACTGAACCTATTGGCCCGGATGTGATAAGCTGGTGGTCTCTGTTATCGCTTTTGCTTGGGTTTGCGACAACATGGACTATAAAAGACAGAACAAAAGATTGTTGGGTTACAGACGAGGTTAGTGAAGATTATTCCTAAACCACAGACAGTTGGAGACCGATGTTGACAAGTCAAAAGCCCAAATACCAAGGTCGTGGTCGCCGCCGTCCTAAAAGCCGATATTCCTCGACTGAAACCTCGCTGTGGCGTCGCTTTGGAACTGTCATAACAGCGTGATCGGCCAGGCTGACCATGAAAATACCTAACCGTGCTTCATTATTTTGTCCTGTCGATATACGAGTTAGCGGACGACCTTTTTTATTGCATACTGGACATTGATACCCTTTCATCTCATGGGCATTTGAGATTAATACTCTTAGGAGTTGGATGTTTTGGCTTTAGTAATGGGCAATATGGCAACCAAACTTATAAGGTACGTATGAGTGAACGCCTTTCTCTTCTTGGTTGATGATACTTCCGTACATACATGTACGGCTAGGGTCTACAGTACCTGGTATATTTACAGGTTTTGGAGATTGAAAAGCTCGATTGTACGAATATAGAACCGTTCCTAATTAACCCTTAATATATCATGTACCTACGTCTAAATCGTAAGCGAAGCAAGATGTCAAATACATGTGAGGTTTAGAAGTGTGTCGGCCCCGCAGTCATGAAATTCCGGATCAGATCAATCTATCTATGATCGCAAACTCAGGACCCAGGTCTCTCAGGGCTAAGAGATCTAGCGGGGCGGAAAAGACGAAGATAAAGCAAATAGGGGGTAAGAGACGAATTACCTAATCAGGCTATTTTGAATTGAAGCAAATCGAGGTAATTCTCTAGACACGTTCATAGAGGTTTAACGTTAAAAGCATGAAAGCTTGGAAGTGAACATGTGAACGTTTATTATATCCAACTTGGAAGATGGGTACTACATGGATATGACATATGTTTATTATTATGTACCTACTAGGTAGGTCCTACTGGTCCTAGGACCTACAAAGAAGGCACGTAATTGTTACCTAGCAGCCTAGGTCCTATGTAGTGTCAAGTGCTTATTACTTCCAAAGTTTCTCGGACCCGTTCAATTTGTGGGGACTAATGGCATTGGTCAATTCTCGGATGAGTCAAAGATAAACTTATTTGGTTCGCCGACGGATGCCTCAGGCTATCATGCGTCCTTCCCCATGCTGTATGAAACTGAAGATGAGGTTTGTTATCTTATAGGTGATATCCCAAGCAAGTCTCTAACAGTCTCTATGACAGGGTACTTCTGGGTCAGCAGCACCCGTCGGACTCGTACCCACCTTGAATGATAATTGATTGGCTAGATCTTCAAACCACTTCTTCGCCGTGGTGGGTCCCTCAACCCTGCTCCGCCCATTCTGCCATTCTTTGCTGGTTGATGAATTGAGGCTTTGCTCGCGCTATTGTATAACCAAAAGACTGGGAAGTCTTGAGTGAAATATCATCCTCTGACTCCCTCCCGAGCTTCGAATTCTCCTTTTCTCTTTCTTTTCACTTCCATCCCTACGCGGTAGATTCCCTTACACTACCACACCTGCTAACGTCTCACCACTTCACCTTGAAGATCCTCATTCGTTCATACTGATTCCTGATTCCTGATTCTTGACCTCTGAGCCAGGCATCGCTTTAGACACACTACAGTCTAAGGTGTCTTGTCTCGGGACAAGCCTCTCTCTCTCCTCTCCCAAGCTTCTCACATCTCGCATCTCGCATCTCGCATCTCGCACCTCACCCCACCCCACCCCCTTGTGGTTGAGTGTAGGTTTGGCTTAGTTGCTAAACGCAGATTTATCACACGCAATACACGTACACAATCATTGCAAGATCCGGATCAACGTGCCCGCTGTCAATTCTGAAATCTCCATTACGGAGTTGGCTATAGAGGAGTTCTCTGACGAGGGAACGTGGTACTCACTGGTGAATCCACATCCACCCTCGAACTCACTTCCATACACTTCCATATTTACACCTAGTCAACCTCAATCTGCCTAGGGTGGACTATAATCACTATTTCGACGCTAATAAAAGTTAACGTCATCGCCATGTCGAACACTTCCCGAAACAACTCTTCTACTTCTCTGATGGGCTTCTCCGTTCACCAGCCTTCCATCGGTTCGCCCTTGCAGTTTTTCCCTGCCATGGGCTCCAAGCAGCTGGACGAGATGATCGATGCCTACGTTCCCGGTAACGCTCCTATCGCGGATAAGCGCGCTACCGTCTCCATGGAGTTCTTCGAGCACAGCATGGCAACTGGTGAACTCTTCAAGTTCTTCATGGTATATCCTTCCCTAGGCTCTGCCACTGAGTCGCCCTCTGGCTCCATGCTAGACTCTGGTTATGGTTCTAGCTTCACGTCTCCCGTCATGTCCGAGAGCCAATGGGCGCAAGCAGGCGGCCCTTCGTTGCAGACTAGAGAAGCTGCGGCCGAGAAACCATCTGCTAAGAGAGCGACTCTATCCAATGACTTCTCTCATCTTCCTGGCATGAAGATTATCACCAAAGACGGGAAAGACGTCACTAATATGACATCCCGTGGCTGCAAGACCAAGGAGCAACGTGACCATGCTCACCTTATGCGAATCATCAAGGCATGTGATTCGTGCAGGAGAAAGAAGGTGCGGTGTGACCCAAGCCATAAGAGACCGGCAGGTTCTTCTACGGCTAGGATATCTAAGAAGACGAAGAAGATAGCCGCATCAACAATACCGTCGTCAGCACCACCACCACCACCACCTCAACAGACTTCGGAACCATTGAAAAATTTCGTACATACTCCGGCGTCGAACATTTCTAACGACGCTCCATCATTGTCATTTGAATCAGCAATGTCTGAGCCTTTGGTTGACTTAACTATGGATTGGAATCAATTCATCCAGTTTGACGAGGAGCCAACTGAGCCTATTCCATTCGACTACGACTTCTTCCACGATCCACAAGGCCTCCTATCACCAACATCTTACAACTCATTCTCACCGTCGCTACCGATTACTCCCGCTCAGACGCTTGGTGTCGAGAGCACGGAAACTGGCGCTACCGAGGATGAGGTGCCAGTACCACTACCACCGTACTTGAACCCGGGTGGCGAAACTGGCAGCGACTACGCCGACTTCGACCTATACTCGCCAGGTTCTTCAACTAGCCTCGAGGATGACCCAAGTCTAAGCAAAGAAGTTGCAGCCATGCCACTTTCTGGTTATGTTGAGTACTTCGACCGCCAACGACCAATAAATAGTCATGACCGGGATAACTCTTCAGGCGACGGCTATAACTTCAGTACAAACGTCCAACATCACGCCTCGAATTCCAGCCCAGAACAAGGACTATCATCGGCTAGCTTAGACATACCGCTGTTCAATGAAAATGTATCTCTCACAACACACAACAAATGCGGGCGGGCTGGGCAAGATCCCGAGTGGTGTATTCCTCCAGTATCTCCAAGCGGGCTAAGCACGGTATCACCAGCGAGCTCTAATGAACCATGGTCACGACCACAACCACGACCACAACCACATGGTATAACACTGCCGGTTGATGCGGATGAAGAGTGGTCCGGAACGAACAGTTCACCGTTACGACTAAATGCGACATCTTCCGATGCACACAAGTTCCGGCTTAGGTCGTCTTCGCTTAGTGGTGCACTCAGGATAAATCAACCGGCCATGACAGATCAACATCAACAAAACTCAGTTGCCGTGCTGACAAGCGGCGCTGGTACTTGGACTGCCCTGCATGGCGTCTCAGTTGTGACCGTGCCTGAGACGACGGAACTATTCAAGTCTCTCCAAGAGCACGACAAGCAAGCCCACAGCGTAAGTTTGCTCCAAAAAGAATTTGAGGACTATGCTAAACTGAGACTTTTGCAGCGGAAGACTGGCTACATCGATACACCGAAACTATTGATTTATACACATGCAAATCACGTCACGAATGGTCTATCGCCGTCTCCGGCATCTTTGCCATCTCCACAAGAGAATGTTAGCCAGGAAAGGAATAGTACATCATTGTCCCCGGTCTCTTCATCACAGCTTGCGCATTTCTCAAGGAATGCGGTCGAAAAGACGAGATCGTCGTATGCGATAAAACCAAGCATCGAAGACGCCCATGAAAGCAGCAGCTCTGCCAACGCTAACGCTGACGCCGATAGCTTAGCTGCCCAAGACGTCGCAATTGCCGGCACCAGCAGACAGAGTCGCCTTGGCAAACATGTCCCATCTATATCACCATTGAGAGCCAGCAATGGTGT
Organism: Rostrohypoxylon terebratum; assembly: GCA_022497145.1. Taxonomy (NCBI): domain Eukaryota; kingdom Fungi; phylum Ascomycota; class Sordariomycetes; order Xylariales; family Hypoxylaceae; genus Rostrohypoxylon; species Rostrohypoxylon terebratum. The sequence goes on along the minus strand of MU385878.1, from coordinate 284,559 downwards.
ATTCTATTCGGGTGTACTATTTTCTGCTCTTGCCATGACGACTCTCTATGTGTTACCCTTCTTGTTAGCCATGGGCGCGCTTTTTCGGTCGCGAATTTTCAGCAATAGTGCTAAAAAGTGCGAGACTACCCCCCGGTCAGCGGTATCGCTACCCATCGCCTCTACTTCGATCAAGCTACGACAACGTGCGACTGAGCATGCAGATACGCTAGACCTATCCGCAAACCTTCTTTCCCTTTCAGGGCAACTCCTTTTCGCTGTTTCCGACAGCATCCAGTCGAAGTACTCCCAATTCCCAGATTGTCTCTCCAAAATTCGTCGCAGCTACCACAGAATGTCCACCCTACAGGAACCTGGTAGGGTGCGCCGCCTGCAGCGCTCGACGACTATTGTGTGGTGATGATTGTTGCGAAGAAACGATAATATCACAATTCAGGGGTGATATGGCGCATGTATTGATATGGATAGGGATGCAAACGCATCAATTTCAAAAGTACGATACCCTTAGTTAATCGAACACCAGTTGATTAAATGTGAGCCTCTTGGCTCTGAGTACAGGAAAGTTGGTGGTTGAAAGTCGGTCTAGCAGACGATCTTTGGGAGGTGATGTTTGGATGCGGATACTTGGATATTTGATATCTTACGCCTACCTCTTAGACCAATACGACCTTCAATTACGCTTATTAATTATTGTAAATTTTTTTGGGCCTCTTCCATATTTACTTGTAGTTATTTGTTTCTGTTAAGGAAGATTTTGTCTGCGCATACTATGATACAGGTACGTACATTAAACACCTACTACTAGGTATGTAGTGCTACCTAGTAATATGGCACCTACCTATGTAATACTATGTAGGTATCCAAATAGGTAGGTACGTCAGGGTACGTATATGCTCAGGTACGCCCTGCCCTGACGTAGCAGCAAACCACGGACGCTCCCGCAATCTCATCTATTAACAAATTTGAAATGGGGGAAGTGGGGGCGGGGCAGGTACAATACTAACATGCCTAGGACCTATTAGATACCTACCTAACTTTGAAGCTTGGGAGCAATAGAACTAGCGTAAATTAGGTAATTAGCTCTCTTAGTTCAAGTAGCCGCAGGAAAATTCTCAGCCGCGTTCCGCTGTCTTTCGTCTCATCTTGGTATATAAAAATCACATTTTTATTCTTCTTAATCAAGGTTCTAATCTCAATCCTGACCATTTACCCCTGCGGTATCATTATCTATTATCTACTATTATTGTCTCATGTATTTGCTGCTTATCAGTCTTTTCTAGAGACCTTTGAATGGCTTGATAAAGAAAACACAGCAGCCTCGTAGATGCGCCTTCGCTGAAGATCTCGGTAGCCACGCCCTCATCGAGTTCGTCGTCTTCGTAGGGTCTAAACTAACAAGGATATTTCATAAACAGAATTTAGACCGTCATTCTCTATAATAAAGGACTGACATTATCGTGTCTAATGGTTTTGAAATAGCAGCTTGTTTTATCTGATGGGTGTGTGAGTAGTGACGACTTCATCCCGGGGTTTTTTCCCCATGACTGGACGACTGGATGACTGGACAGTGCAAAAATCGCATCAGTTTATCTAGTTAGGCAGGAGAGGGAGTCGTAATTTCCAATTAGGAAAGGCACAAATTCACTGGGAGGAAAGGACGATACGAAATAGAAGAGGGCAAGAGCAAAAAAGAAAGCAAGGAAACAATGGCGGGACACAAAATGTCAGGTTACGTCGCGAGTCTACGGCAGGCACTGTTTGCATCTTTCATCCAACTCTTCAACCGCCTCTTTCCATTTGCCTCTGCCTCGACAGCAGAAAAGGCACCGCCCAAATCAACACAGAAAGAGCAACAGCAACCACCATCAAACCCGCCAAACCCATCAAACCCGTCAAACCTGTCAAACCAATCTAACCCTTCCAACCTTTCTACCCTTTCTACCCTTTCTACAACTTTTCCAACTTCTACAACTCTTACAACACCCATTGCCAAGAATAAAAACACCAACACATCCTACTACACTCGTTCGTCACCTTTCCTTCGTCATTCACCACACGGTCCTTGTAGCCACGACTCAAAACATCCCTTCATAGACCTTGAGCAAGGCATCAACCCTTCTTCAGATTTGATTTCTTCGTCGCAAGGAGAAGATACAATGGCACCCAGCAAGAAACGCGGCCGAAAGAGAGGTGGCCCTAAGAGTAACGGCAACGGAGGTGGTAACGGTATCGGCAATGGAAACTCTAGTACTCCCTCCAACGGACCGTCAGACGCCATCGTCCAATCTACCTTGGATCGACCTATCGCACCGCATCCGGCCTCACAGGACTCTGGCCCGGTCCGTGTTACCCTTTCCGCCAATCAAGGTGATACCACAGCCAACTCCTACCAACACTCCGGCCAACAGTCTTCCGGAGCTGGAGGAGGTCGCCTCAATGATCATCTTCTTTCTCAACAGACCCCACCTAGCCGAAGCGAGAATGCCTTGCATACTAAATACGCCGGCGCCTCCTCATCTCAACCATCCGCACTGGAGCCACTCATGACCGAGAACCAGGCGCAGGTTCAGAGATCGGGTAGCCGCATTCAACAGGCCGCTACGGTACCCGACCCCGCTCCGAATAGGCCAGCAATGGCGGAGAATATCCCGCCCAGTAAACCTGCCGAGCATCGTGGCTCCGACATCAACCCTAATACCACTAATGGCTTCTCGCACGCGCTGCAGCCCCCTCAGCCTAGCCAGGCTGCTGTCCCGGCCCCGGTAAAGACTGTCGTTATCCCACGACCTACTGTTGCGCTGCCTCTAACAGACAAGAACGCCCTGAAATCTGTCATGCCAGCATCACCAGTGTCAACTGTACCTAACCATCTACCCGGTCTGATTGAGCCTAAGACTGAAGAGGAGCGAATCGAGAGGGCCCATCACCTTAAATACATGCGAGCAGCGCTTGACATGGTAAGTTCTTTATTCTCTCTCTTTTGTCTGAATCTCCCGCCGACCCCCTTCTCTTCTCTTCTTTTCCTTTTTCGAAAAGATCTCCCACCCTCCTCAGGCCCCTCGTCAAAATGAATATTTTTCTTACAAATCTTTGGTTCATACATCAGTTTCCTAACAACTAATTAGGGAAATCTTGCCCTCAGCACCAATGAGACACCAGTTGGCTGTGTCATAGTCTACCATGGAAGGATCATTGCTCGAGGCATGAACGCAACCAACAATACTCGCAATGGTACTCGGCACGCTGAATTCATGGCCGTGTCCGCCTTGCTTTCTCGCAAGGGAGTAGACAACGTCCAGGACATCGACCAAAGCCCAGCTCTGGACGATGCTTGCTGGGGAGATGTAGACCCCTCTGACGGCCATCTCTATCCCTATGGCCAAAAACTTCACCCTGCTCCTGTGGTGAATCGTGCCATTCTGTCTGAATGTATCCTTTACGTAACAGTTGAGCCCTGCGTCATGTGTGCCTCCCTCCTTCGCCAATTGGGTATTAAGAAGGTTTACTTTGGTGCTGTCAACGACAAGTTTGGTGGAACTGGTGGCGTTTTCAGGATCCACATGAACTCGAAGCCCGTGTCGAAGCCAAAGGACCGACCTTACCAATACGGATATGGTCCGCAAGACGCTAGCCGCGTTGTCAAGGGCAGAGCTAGTCTCGTTCCGCGTGACATGGACGACGGAGATGGAGGCAACGTAGAACATGGTTATACGGTTGAAGGTGGCTATCTCCGCGACGATGCGGTATCTCTGCTCCGTCGATTTTACGTCCAGGAGAATGGCCGAGGTTAGTTCTATCCGATAACAGTAGGCTCTCCAGCACCATCGACTAACATTCGTCTCTTAGCTCCGCAACCTCGCAAGAAGGAAGGTAGAGCTGCCCGCCTCTATGCCATGGAGAATGAAGGCAAAATGGAGGGTGACGGTTCGGACGTAGCCGTGGATCCCGATGAGGAAGCCGAGATACAAGAGGACCTGTTCGGTGGAGAGGAAAACATCGAGGCCGCCTACATTCCTACAGAAGTCTGAGCTACCCAGAACGGGCTTCTGTATGCAAATATGTTTTTTTTTACGACTGATGATGACTTGCATACCCTGTACCACTATGACGATAGAGCTGATTCACGCGCATTTCAATGGAAAGGTGCTTTCTCCCCGGCGTTGTTGGCTCCTTTCCTTCTTTTGCAAAGCCAGAACCACATCTTTGATGTTGGACTCTCTTCTCTCTGGCTAAGAATTGCAAGGCAAATACCTGGATTTAATGACAGCAAACAGGGAGGGCTAAGGCAATTGATTAACGTCGCCTCCGCATTAGTGTACCTCATAGCTAGACTTTCGACTCGATCATTCTTCACAGACTGTGGCGTCGAGTTGCTTCCCTAATTAACACATTACCTAGAAGTGATGCGCAAATGCATGGTACATTGTAAATCTACCTAATCTTATTCCCACTGGAGGAACGTGCCATTGGCTGTAGGCCGAATGCTGGACGCACTACGGTCTATAGTCCGTTTCTCTCCTAAGCTAGAGAGCTATGTGCGTAGTCGGTCTGCCTGCTTATGGCAATTACGGATTTCTCAATGTTAGAGCTTTAGATACTGTGAAGATGCACGTTTTTCCTGGGAGAGCTCGGTAAGTTTATTCCCTCAGCTACACCACCTCCGAGATCTTTTCCTCTTAGTCTACTAGGTATTGCACAATATAAATAATATGTCGGTGTAGGCGAAATGGGCTTGCTAGCAGTACCTGTCCATCCTGTAAACTTCGAGCAGTCCCTAGAGGTAGGATGTTATCTCTATATCCCCTATGGAAGTTTACACAGTTAAAGCCTCCAACATTTCAGTGTGAATGGTCCTACGAGATAACATTGTACTGTAGGTAGGTACCTGACAATGATAGTGTCAGTATGGATGCGTCACATACCTACCCACCCAGGAAGGTATCTCAATATGTAGCAAGCTTGACGATATTAGTAAGTAAAGTGCTCCGTTGTCGTCCCATGACTTAGGTTGCACTGCTTAATATTGTACATTTGCTTGAGCCGGGTCCCAGGCCATATTGGCGATTAAAATAGCTTTATTGACATATTGACCTATTGACCCCTTTTATCCCCTCAATGCACGAGACACCCTGGCACAATTATCGCGCACGGTATGAAAGTATTGCGAATATATTGCGAATACCGTCTTCCACGGTTATTGGTTGCGCGACGACAACAATGATTAGCAGCCACTAACAACAGACGCCGTGCTGAATTTGGCAATTTTCGACCAAAGTTGCTATCCAGAGGGGTCACCATCAACGGCACGGAACACCGTATCTCATGATAATATTTATGACTGCTCAAGGAAAACGGTCGCGTCCCCGCCTCTGGCGTGATATATCCTAGATATGTATCCAAAACTCATTCCAACCCAATTTGTGAGCGGAGACAAGAGCATGCTATGGTTACAATGATGCAGGCACAACTCGATCATTAGTCAATTTGTATACCAAGTGCTGCAGAAATCGGCGGAGATGGCTCATACGGGGTAGGTGGTCGAGATCAAGTTGTCATTCCATTCAAGCCTTCTTGTGTAGGAAGAACGCCTAGCTGGGATAGCACCAGAACAAAACCAGGCAGCTCCCCGATACACCATGAAGCCAATCCTTCGCGAGACCAATCGCAATAGTACGGTTTGAAAATAGGCGGGGTCGTGACGCGTATCGTTCAATATCGTTCGGAAATCTATCGCGTATGAAGTCATGGTCCAATCACCTTTGTGAATCGCTCTGTCGCACGGATCCTAAGATCAAGTGTATCTATATCCAATTTCACAGCCTCGCTGAATGAAAGCAGTTACGAGAGGGCTATCGTGTGAATAGACTTGGTTACGACGAGGCGCACCGATGCCCTGTCCATACAGCACGTAGCGAACCTTGGTCGGTTTATTGCCTTATTGATAGTCTGCGACTCTTGACTATTTATGCAGCCATGACAGCAATCATAATCTGTATATCATTCTACTAGAACTCACTGGACGACGTGGGATGGAGGACGTTGAATAAATGTCAGTGTGTTCACTAAGGAGGTTTGGTGAGAGTGGTTTGGTGAGCGGTCGTTGGCAAGTTTTACTGGGGAAAAATCAATCCCATTATTATCAAGAGGAGAGTTTCACATGGGAACGAGCAGTTGATATGGTTTTCAGCTCCTGCTGAGGCGCATCAGGTGCATACCTACTACTTAGGTAGATAAGGTGGTACTACCATTCGTGACTCAGGGGGTCAGCACGTTCGGGTAGAATTGAGGTTTAGAACTTGGTAAATCCTGGATCTCAGATTCTAGGTAGCTAGGAATCGAGACAGGACTCATACTGAATCATTCTGTTTATGTTCTTTGAACATGCGGTGTCGTCTGGCCCTATTTAGCTTCACGTACTATGTTGGCCATGATTGATGTGTCGTTTACGCCGCGCAAAAGGTTGCCTCTTACATTATGAAAAAGACCAATATTATATTAGAAATACACTGCTTTTCCTGCCAATAGGGCTTTTTAGCATATAGATGTTCAGTGGCGCTATCAGCGACAGTTCCTTGACATCTGCGTACAACCTGAAGAACAGAGGTTGAACCACATTCGCCTGCATTGTTCGTGACAACCAAATGCCCTCGAAGAGTGCCCAAAGAGTGGAATCTAGCGCGTTTATATAAATCACCCGTCCTAGAAATCGGCCGAGGCAATCGATATATTTACCTACCCCACTCTTGATGAAATTCTCTGGTCGATGCTCAGCTGACGCATGGTCAGACTCTTCAGTCGTGAGCTTTCCGAATGTCTTGAAACGAGACTTGCGGCAGCAACATGAGTCTGAAGAGTCAGGTCCATTGTACGTGGACGCATTCCCCCCCCCCATTTCGCGCCTGGTGGCCCTGATCAACTACGATTTTGAAAGGTTCGTCCAGACACAACCTCATAACAGACACAGAGGATTGAGCGAATCGCGGGCCTAGAATAACCTTTTAATGGTACCAGTTCTCTTATATACGAGAATTTGATACTGATGTCTTCAACTTAATTAGTGGTACAAGATCCAAGATAGATATCTCAACGACAGTGGATTTACACGGACTAGCTAGGCAGGGAGAAGGGGGTGAAGGACATTAGGGGGGATAATCGATCACTCGGCATCGTAGGGTGAGTAAGACCAAGGCATCTATTCTGGCCGGTTAGCAGGTATACTCGACGATTGCGGGAATAGATCCGCTCTGTAGATCGGGGGAGTCGAAGTGTGTATGATACGTGGGGATATGAGAGAATATGGCCTGGGCTCTGGGGGAGTACACATTAGATTTTTTGACATTCGGGGTTAGACTAGAGGAAATATCGTTGACGGAGAGTTAGATGATTGCTTTTCCTGATGGTGACTTTGTTGAGGTCACGTCGGAGGAGCGGCATACCATTAGACACGTCCGGGATCTACACCCTCGACTAACCAAATCAGCGCAAGGGGTATCCCTAGGATGACACTCCGCTAGTACTCACCACAACCGCCATATTTTCAGGATTTCGCTGCGATTCGTCGAAATGAAGCGCGCGACGAACGATTTGGGCTATTTGTTGAGTGCTTGCTCGCGCGAGGCTGAGCACTGCCATCGAGTGACATTGGCCGCATCCATGATCTTATCGAGAGGCGTCACTCCGCAGTCCTCCACTCCCGGCTGCTGATCTGTCGAGGAAGACGGCTGTGATACAATTTACCGTGACGTATCGAGGTAGAGATATGACTATTGTTTGGGTTCTGTAGTTATCCTTCTTGCCTTCCGCCCAAGTAGTTGGGAAGATAGTTGGGAAGAACGCAACGTGGCCAATATCTTGAAAACCATATATCGTATATTGACATCAGCTTTTCGAGAATCTATACACATGTACGTACATGATGAGCTCCCCCTTGATTTTCATCTGGCGAGGTGGGAGGGCTGCCCATTGCCGTGTAGGGGATGCTGGTGCCTAGTGACTTCGAAGCGTTGGGGGCCGTGTAGAGGCAAGTATACTGACCGACCTCGCTCTGCTCTCCAGCAAGGTGATTGAAGGTCGGGCTTCTGGTCTTTGTCTACACGTACCTGGGGCTTGGCTATATTGTAGTTGGTCGGAATTCCGACATGGGAGAGATGACGGGTGACAGGCCGGCGTTGCCTAGGAGGCTAGGGGAAGCATGAGGAGGTGGTCAAGCGGTTAGTCAGTTCAGCCACAGCTGCGGTGTGTCTGGATGGTATGATATGATATGATGAAGCCAGAGGAGGATGAGCACGGAGATGTCGGACTATGTAATCCGAAGACGCCGACTGTCTTGTCTGATATAGTATATAGTATATAGTGTATAGTGTATAGTGTATAGTGTATAGTATGGGTATGGTATGTCCAGTGGAATATTTGTTAGCACTTGGTATGAGTGGTGCTTGTACCTAGTGCTTGAAGTAGTGCTTGCAGTGCGTGTAATGCGTGTAATGTGCGCAAGGCAAATGAATAAATACCTGCCTTTCTTCTACCTTACGTTATCTTAGGTCCTAAATAACTCCCAAGTCAACAACCCCCCAGTCTAGCCCTTTTTCTTCCTTGTTAAATAACGTTTATTGAATGTGTAGGCAGGTCAGTGACACGCTATCTTTTTTCATCTCCCTGGTTTTTCCATCCCCGTCCTCTTGTGAAGTCTAAAATCTAAAAATCTAAGAATCTAAAATCTCATCCTGCACAAGAGTCCCATATTCCCTCGCTTTTTCTTCATACACACTCTACACTCCACACACTCCACACTCCACACTCCCTCACCATACAATACAATCTCTGTCTTTCACTTATAAAACAACAGCGCCACAACACCACAATACAGCACAACACAACGCATTCTCGAAAACTTTTGCCTCTCTACCTTCAACTTACCTATTATTTACACCTCGTTCGGATTTACTTTTTCTTAGTACGTTTATCTATTTTATTTAATCATTGTATTATTGCATCCTGCATCACGTATCCCTCATCCTACATCCTACATCGTCACCGACACCTTCGACCTAAAGAAATCACTTGCCCCTTACCAACCCAGGACCTAGGTACTGCATACCTAACGGGTGTGTGAAAAAAAACATCTTGCCTTCCAAGGTTCCTGGCTACATTGTAAGCACAGCCATCCATACCTTCAGCAGTAATGGTATTAAAGTAACGACAATTGAACCACAACTCCTTACTAGCGTGCATCAAAAAACCATATTTCCTTCCCCCCCTCTCTCCTTGCCTTTCGTTTCCGACCTTTCTACCAAAAACAATCCTAAACCTTTTTTTATTCCAACTTTTCACCATCCACCGCCAAATTTCCGCCGATTTCACCAACTTCAACTTCGTCTCTAACACACTTTCTAATACTCAACCCCAGAAGCTAGGTACCTACCTAGTAGTAATCGACAACAAGGTAAGTCTTCCCGTTCTTGGCAATTCACCTCCCACCATACTACCATACACATGCATCTTTCACCATTGACTACTATGTACACACGCACACCATTTATCTATATCATATCGTGTGCTTGCAGGGGGGGAGACATTCTATCTTTTGTCTTCGTCCTCCCCTCCCCATCGTCACAAAACACGCGCTCATCCACGAAGAAATCACTGACCTGGTTCGGTACAGTTTGTTGGACAAGCTCATACTTCTCCTCTTAAGCATATTGAAATACTTGGCCGGTTATTTTCGCTTGTGCTACAAACGCGACCGCATTTTAAGGTAAGTGTACATTTCATACACTACACTCATTACACCCATTACACCCATACTTCTAGTACGCATGTTGATGCGCGCTGCGTACTTACACGCATACCTGTAACCTACCTAGTACATACCTAGTAATAGTACAGTCTACTAGCCTCTAGGTAGCCAGGTAGCCAGGTACACACTCACATCAATAACCTTGAACGGTACAAGGTGGAAAGCCACCTAGTCTTAGGTGGGCTCAGCCCATTGGCCGACGGAATTTCTTAATACCTAGGTCCTACCTAGTACTTGCCCTTTTCTAGGTATTCCCACCATTCCCACCCTTTTCCTATATCTGCCCATGTTGCCCGTACATCCTGTATATCGTGTACATCGGTACATGTACACATTTAAATCCAGCCAGTCGACCTTCAAGGTTGGTCTTTGACCCTGGGAGCTTTCTTAGCTTGCATTGAAGAGTACTGGAGACTGGAGTACACGCCGCAATAGCAGCAGCAGTTGGCGGCACGATACGTTCGATACGTTCGATGCCTTTATATATATATAAAAGGGTTTTTCTTAATTCATTCTAAGTGCTTGCATACAAGCTATAATCCTCCCCGACCATTTCCTTCCTGTGAATCCTTATTATTATATCCCTGGGTACGAAGTACTATCCCTACTATCGTTGGCAGTTGCCCACCCACCTTGATAGGTAGTACAGTCTACTTCCATGGATATGTACGGATATGTACGGATATGTACTAGAAACCCATAAACATCAAATCCACCTTTCAAATGTCCCCACCTTGTCTGCTAAACCCTGTTCACTTCACCCTACCAGCCTACGCCAATACAATACGAAATATCGTGACACATTCACGTATTACCTAACTCAACTCTTGTAACTTTACTTACATAACTTGCTACCTCCACCGTTTTTCTTCCTTTATCCTCCAAAACAATCACATATGCACACTTTCAACGCGTCGTATTTCGCTAACATTATTTAGCACCTACTGGGTGTCACATAGTCGCGTGATCCTGTCATGGATTCGCTTGTAGCCATGTCGCCGACGCGCGCCCTCTCTTCAGAGTCCAGCGTCAGTCCGGCTGGTGATACATTTTCCAATCCCGCGTCGCTAAGCTCGACCCCTCCCACCACCATAGCCGACACCATCAGCCTAGCATCAGAAACCTCTAAGATCGATGTCGCTGCTGCAATTGGTCGCGGTGACGACCTCGCCGACCAGATCGAAGTAGACGCGCCGTCGGAGGTAGCCGATTCGATTGTCGCGTCTGCCGAACTTCCCAACCTTGTCCAATTGTCTGATCCCTCCGACTCCATCCCCCAGACTCCCATTGACACGCCTGTGTACGTTCGCTCGCGGCGAGAGCGCCAGAGCGCGCCTATATACAATCTCGCCGAGCTGGCGGGCACTGCTATTCATGGTAAACGTCGATCTAAGGGAGACGATGTATCCGACCGAAAGCGAAGAAACACAGTGACCGGCGGCACTCCGGTTGGGGACAGCGAAGAGAGTCGCGCTGTTGCGAAATTCCCAAAGTCTGTTAAGACTAAGACAAAAGAGGCCGACCACCAGCGACGGATCTCTACGCGTTCTTCCGGCATTGAGACCGAGACCCTCGCGAGCAAGCTCTCTGCCCTTGGCAAGCGAAGCAGAAAGACGCTTGAGAAAGGATATTCTAAAATGTCACGTGAACTACGACGCCTACAAGATACGGACGAATTCGCTGGTATTGACAAGAAACCCGTTCTGTATACCACGTGGGCTAACGGTAAGTACGTCGACGAAAATGAGCCCCCCAAAAAGAAGGCTAAGGTAGCCGACGAAACGCCGGCCGTCCCTGCCCCCGAGCCGGAACCTCCTGTCGAAGAAGGCCCCGTTTTTAGAAAGAAGCGGGTTAAGAAGTATCTCGACCGAGGCTTGTACGCCGGCCAGGAGATGCCTATAGATATATACCAGGGCCTTACTCCATCTGAGAAGAAGACCTTGGCACAGCTTCCAGAGCTGATGCCTAGCGCCAGTGTGAACCGTGTAATGCCTATGCCTATGTATAATGGCATGCGCATGTTGATTCAGGGTAGAGACTTCAAGTTGCCATTCGACGTCTGTCATCCTCTCCCCCCTGGACAGCCAAAGCCGGACGAATGGCGCAAGATAACAAAGAGTTAGTGTGCCCATCAATTTCGTTCCCCTGTAACCGATTTTTCATCCCCGCACCCTGCTTGACTCTCGTGCGCCTAGTTAACAAATACTTAGATCGGTTCGTCGGCGATGCTGGAGCCTACTGGAAGAAGACGCCTCATTTTAAGGACAATACTTCGAAATGTGTTTGCAAGCCGGAAGAAGGATGCGGCGAGTCGTGCCAGAACCGCATCATGCTTTACGAGTGCGATGAAACAAACTGCAATGCGGGCCCCCAGTTTTGCCAGAATCGCCCGTTCTCCCAGCTGCAGGAGCGCACCAAGGAAGGCCGCAAGTTCCACACAGGCGTCGAGGTTGTGAAAACCGAAGACAGAGGCTACGGTATTCGGGCTAATCGCTGCTTTGAGCCTAATCAAATCATTATGGAGTACACGGGCGAGATCATTACCGAGGAGGAGTGTGATCGTCGTATGAATGAGGTGTACAAGAATAACCAGGTAGGAAACATGCCGAATTGAATATGGGTATTTGGCTTGATTGCTGATCATCGAATCCAGTGCTATTACTTGATGTCATTCGACCAGAATATGATCATTGACGCGACGACTGGTAGCATCGCTCGTTTCGTCAATCATTCGTGCGATCCGAATTGCAAGATGGTCAAATGGATTGTCTCGGGACAGCCGCGAATGGCACTTTTTGCCGGGGATCGCCCTATCATGACGGGCGAAGAGTTGACCTATGACTACAACTTTGACCCTTTTTCGGCTAAGAACGTACAGAAGTGTCTTTGTGGTAGCGCCAACTGCCGAGGAGTCCTAGGTCCGAAGCCTAAGGAACAGAAGCAGCCGAAGACAGCTAAGGGCGGCTTGGCAGAGACTGTGAAGAAAGGTGTTAATGCAGGCAAGAGGAAGTTTAAGGACGCCATTGGCGAGAAGGACGGCGATGAGGGAAGCGCGATCAAGAAGCGCAAGATCAAGGCTCCAACGGGAGCTAAGGCCAAGGGTGTTCGAGGCGGTCTCTCCACTGCCGGCCTGAAGGCAGCTAAGGGAGCGGCTACTGCTATAAAGCGCAGCGTGTCTTCGATTTCAATCTCAGTCCGCGGCTCGAAATCAATTGCCGGTGGGAAGGCAGCTGTCCGAAAGTCGAAGAGTGTTGTCAGAACCTACAGCAAAGCTAAGGCTCAGCCGAAGGCCCCGGCCAGACTCCGAACAAGCCCCAGAGTGCCATACTCACGCAACTCAAAGTCTACCATTGTTGCCGCGGGGCCCGAGAGAGCTACGACTGCCTCCGCGAGCAAGAAAACGATAACTTCTTTCGAATATGATGAGGTGGACGAGGAGGATGAGGACAATCAGCGTAGCTCGGCATCGGCATCCCCTAGAAAGGCCGTCGAAGTGACCCGATCCGTTAGCAAGATCCGATTTGTGCAATCATGAAAAAAAAAAAACACGAGCGACCCCTTCCCAACGGACATGGACGCCGAATATTAGTCAGTTGACGTTGCGTATTATCATATGGGGTTTTCTGACAAAGCTGGTATTGTTGACCGGGACTCTCAAGCTCTCGTGATGACGCAGGCTGATTTCCTTTGCGCCTGCGTCTATATCCGGCTGGGTTTTATAAGGTGGTCCAATGATTTCAATGGAACCGACATCTCGTAACTTCGTGTGGTCCGAAGTTCAGAAAGACAAGTTTTTCAGGTTTTCGTTGTTAATGGTAGGAGATTTTTAAGATTCCCAGAAAGATATGGCGTGGAGGGAGCTTTCGTCATTGTGTATACTACATGGAACATTGCGTGGGCATTTTTAAGGCGTACGGCGTAGTAAGAACTGATCTTTGCTTCTCCCCGCTTCCTCATGGACGAGAGGTTCTTGAGACTACGACGATCGGGGATGCTATCAGTGGCGTTTACTGGCATGGTCATCTTGCTTTGCATGCTTTACATAAAGGTTCGATGATCATTAATCTAAGCTTGCTTTCAAAAATGTCTTGTAGTTTTGAAATGGCATTGTATTGTACCCTAACATCCTGTCTGTTTGTGTAGGCTTGGTGAAGTGTTCCCATCTACCTATCTGCCTAGGACCTTAGGTATGTAGGTACGTAGTAATTTATTATTTGGTAGCTGTTCATTGTGGAATTCTCAACATGTTTTAACAAACCTCGGGTATGAAAAAAGGAAGAATTATAGACGAGGTGAGATGTTCTGAAACTATGAGAAATATCTTATCATCTATTAGGTAGTTGGAAAATATACCTAGACAAGTGGACGAGTTTTGGTGAATTAAAATTCTTGGCATCATAAAGCCTTGTATTGCATATTGCAAGAGAAGGTGAGGTCTGTACTCCGCTTGACTATACTAGCACCTACATAGCTTTACAAATTTTGATAGATCACTTGATAATACGACTACGTGGTATAAAGAGCCGGCAACATAAAAGTAGGGATAATAGCTGACGCGCCGCGCGTACGGTATACACAGCTAAGACGATGACGGTGTCGATGACTCGATTTCTCAGCTAGACTAGGGCAGCTGATTCATATGCTACGCGTGAAAAGCATGCTGCTGTACTGCTGTAGACTGGCTAGCAACAAAGCGATCTAGGCTATAGGAGACTTGATGCAATCTCGCCAATATCCCCGTACCACACACTTGCATTTTGTTGCATGTACAAAGGGGGGGGAGGGAGGGGGGGGGGGGGTTGCGTGTAGTGTTGAGGCTGTGCACACTGGCACGTCAACTTGGGCAAATTAATTACTACACAATCATTCTGACACTGCTATCTATAATTCGGATGGGATATTAACTAAGTCTACTAAGGCTAGATACCGGGGATGAAGTGGACGTCGAAAATAGAAGGTCCGGCCATTCCCGGAGGATGTTGTCTAAAAGACTCGGGCTTGAAGAGGAGGGAGTCCTCTAGTCTAGCATGTATGCAATATTGAGGGAAATAGGTATCAGGTACGTATTTACCTACTAGGTATGCCTACTATGTACATAGCACTTCGTATGTATGTACGTACTACGTATAGTAGGACTTGAAACATGGGTACCTGGCTTAACTCCTAGGTAAGTTCTCTCTCTCTTTTTTTTTCCAACCTTTTTTTCAGCACTTCAACAATAACCAACCAATATCATTTGTTCATTTCCTTGTCTTTTCTACCTAGCGCCTACATATTATATATGTAGTAGTAACACACTCCGATTGTGTGCCTCTTCCAATTACATCAAGGCTGAAACGCGGCATCCATGTGTCAAGTGCGATTCCATCCTTTCCATCCATTCGTCAAGTCATATAATAGTCCCTCCATCGTCCTGCAAGGCCCCCAAACCCTCAGACTATTAAAAGTGTCAAACTCAACTTACCCGCGCCTTACTTTAATTTAAAACTTGCATCTTGCATCCTGCATCCAAACGGCGAATATTATATCCCATACACGAAAGGCGTTGGCAAACACCTGCTTTACCGGCTCACCGTCTCGTACAGAGCTCGATTCACTCACTCTGGAATACACAAGTTTTAAAGTGCGACGCGCATGGTTAACTGGGTATCTAAGATACATTCATTCATTCCGCGCCAACCAGCCAGCCAGCCTCGACTCGTCTCGCTCTGTGTTTCAATTGCAACAATCGAAACAACCATATGTGTAGCTGAAAATAAAAAAAATACTTTTAAGCGACGATGAAGTCGCTCAAAATGAGCAAGGTGCTAGGCACCATAAGGAAGAAGAATACTAGTGATGGTATGTCTAAAAACCCCGACTTTGGTCTCATGCATTCGATCCAGCATTCACAGATGCGTCATTTGCAAGTTAGCTGGAGCTAACTTACAGTTCTCGCTAATTCCTCCTTCAGGCGCCGGTCCCTCTGTTACGGTCGAAGGCGATGGCCCTGAAGCTACAGCCGCTCGTTGCGTGGTGCGTTGATGTTTGCCCTGTCTTATCACAACCTAGAGTAATCTGAGAAATCTAATTGTATGGCGGTTAGAAATCTTTCTGTGAATCTAGCTCTAGTAATGCGGGAGACGAGGTGCTCTACTTACCCCCCATCGTCGATGCCGCCGAATCATCCCCTGCTGCTGCCGCAGAATGCGCGCGCTTGATCCGAAAATATCTGAAAAGGGACTACTGGACGAAGCCCTCGTACCAATACAACGCCATCATGCTCATCCGCATCCTTGCCGACAACCCCGGCCAAACGTTCACGAGAAATCTCGACCAAAAATTTGTTGATACGACGAAGGAGCTGCTGAGATCCGTTCGCGATCCAAGCGTACGCCAAATGATGATGGAAACGCTGGATTCTTTCGAAAATACAAAAGCGTATGATGAGGGATTAACCCTTCTTATCGAGATGTGGAAGAGGGAAAAGGATAAAGCTCGGCGACAATATAATGTATAATATTCTTGTTTCCCGTCGAAACATCACTTTTACTGACGTACTAGCCAGGGACGTAATCAGCAACCCATGGAGCCACGGACGCTCAATGCGCCACCATTCAACCCACATTCACAGAACTACTTCGCGCGAAGCCATTCGAATCGCAAGCTCCCAAACCCTGTTGAGCTGGCGAGTAGACTCGAGGAGGCACGGACATCTGCGAAACTCCTCCAACAGGTGGTCACCAACACACCACCTGTCGAAGTACTTAGTAACGACCTCATAAAAGAGTTCGCTGATCGCTGCACAAGCGCGAGCCGAAGTATACAAATATACATGACTGCCGAGGATCCGGCTCCTGATAATGATACCATGGAGAGTTTAATCGATACCAACGAGCAGCTGCAGGCCTCTCTAAGTCTACACCAAAGAGCGATGTTAAATGCCAGGAAACTCGTCGCGGTCATGGATCCCCAGCCTGACCACCAAGAGCCTGTGAGTCCCGTGGACTCGGAACAGAATGGGCTGGGGTTAGAAGTCCCGCCCGTTCCATCCCGAAACCCCAATGGCAAGGGTAAAGAAAGGGAGTACGAGCCCGCTATAGCGGGTCCTTCGAGGACTCATACACCTGCTACAGAGGAAGACCCGTTCAGGGACCCTGAACCCGAGCACTCGGAATCGAGGAATCACGGGGTTGGAGGCTCGGGATCCGGCATTGGAGCTTCTTCTAATTATATCGAGGAGCCTCGATTGGCATTCGAGCCTTTTCACCCGGGCTTCGAGACAACAGCAAGCTACGTAGGTCGGCAGGAAAGTGCTCTTGGAAAAGACACGATGCACGGAGCCGCGGGAAATGCATCGTCGAATGCCCGAGAATCCCGAGACGGTGACGAGAGCAGTGATATTTATGATGCTACGCCTTCGAAGCAGAAGGAGCCGATCTACCGATATTGATCAACATTTGGACTGCGTACGCGTTTGCTCCCCAAAGCTTAAAGGCTCAAAGGCTGAGGACATACACATTTGTCCTCGTTTCAAGGGAGCGACAGAAGTTATGAGGACCCGGGAGAGCAGCTATGAAGACCTGATGTGGGCCAGCTTGATGTTCATGTCCAGTTTGTTGATTTGAGCTTCTCCTTTTCTCTTCCTTACGAGATTCCCCCGATATCAGGACCGCAATCCATCGTTTCCGCATACCTCAATACCCACTGTTCGTTCAAGGACTCCGTCCACCCATCATCTTGCCAACAAGTCGTACTTTTTTGCCTCTAGACATATATGGATAGCCTCGAGTCACATCGACAAATAGCAGTTCCATGAATGGATATCATAAACATATTCGATCCATATACGTGATTCAATAATGGCGGCGAAAGAAAGAAATAAAAGGCAGATGGATCGTAAAAGTTGCACTTGCATGTATGTTGCTTACCTAGTACTTTAGGTATGGCACAATTTTATAAATTATAAATTATCTAGCGTAGAAATAGCACTACAATTCCATGTAGTAATGTAGTAATGTAGTAATGTAGTAGACCATTAGTCGCTACTAGTACCTACTAGTAGGAACTAGTAGGTATTGTTCAGGCAATTTTCTAGTTATAAATTACAAGCCCTAGTAATAGAATGACAGATGGAGGCGCACCGTCGTTCCGTCCGTAAAACCCGACTAATCCGTCATCAATGACCGTCCTTTCGATTCATCCATATTATAAACAAGAGTCTCTATACTACTAGGCTGATACCAAAATGCAATGACGTAATCACCTACATTTGAAATGAACGGAGTTAATGTTGATCGCGGATGCCCCCGCAACGATTTCAACGATTCGTTCAAGC
This sequence comes from Rostrohypoxylon terebratum, assembly GCA_022497145.1. Lineage (NCBI taxonomy): Eukaryota > Fungi > Ascomycota > Sordariomycetes > Xylariales > Hypoxylaceae > Rostrohypoxylon > Rostrohypoxylon terebratum. Next base: position 266,446 of record MU385878.1, on the reverse strand, counting down.
CTCAAACGAGAAGACCCTCCTAGCGGGTTGGTATGCTTTTCGCACAGTAGTCAGTAGTACCTCCCCCCCCAGGACCTCGAAAGACGTCAAGACTCGAGGTACCGCTGGTACCGCTTGATTCGTCCGATCTACCTAGCAGCGATGAGATATTACATAGATCTTCCCTTAGGTAGGGTAGGTACGTAGGAGGTAGGTACCCAGGTAATTACCTATACATCATAGATGGATGTACATAGTAGGTATCAAATGCATCCGGTGTCTTTCAAACTTCAAACTTCAATTGGCTTACTAAAGTGTATCCAGGGCCATCCAATCTTCATATTCTGGTTCCACCTTTAAATTTCCTATTAGGGTAACTACTAGTATAACCCCGGCTCGGGATACGTATTGGATGTACAATGTCAAGTACATACCTAGTATGTAGTATACATCTGATGATTGGAACGTCCATGATACAAATCCGCCAACACTTTCTTTTACACTCAGACCATGCCCTTCCACGTGGGAGTCGCAAGCGAAGGGAAGGCTCAGTTCGACCCTAGTATTGTACAGGTGCGGGTGGCTTCCTTTGTGACGGCGGGAGGGACCACAGGTTTGGGAAGATAGAGAGCGCTACGTACCTAGGTCCTACCTAGTAACTTAATTACTTCTACACTACGAAGTAGGGGCCTAGGGCTATCATTGTGGGCCCTGGGGTCGCTATTTTGGGCGAAAGTTGCAAAATTCACGTGTCGCCCCTGCAATGCCTTCAAAGCTCACCTGGATGGTGCAATACAGTACCCTACTAGCGCAGGTCTAATAGTTCACATTGATGTATTTTCATCCCGAGTTCCTTCTAACCCTCGGCCGTCTGATCTTCCATAACCTATAACACATATTAGCACAAGGTTACTTTGGTAACATATAATATTACCTATGTAACTCTGCTTCATGTAAAATTCGACCAGGGTTTCAACTGAAATGGGGAAAAATGGTGTCTAGACTCGGATAATGATCACGTCAATCATAGCGATATTGAATTTCATGATCTAAATTCTAGGGTACCTCTTATGCCCGTTCTGTACAGTATACAGTGTACAGTGTACATAATACATCCATATCTCTCTCAACACAGATCATGACTATTTATTATTAGGGACCTCTTGTTTATAAACTACTGTTTACCTAGTATGGACTGCCAGGTGTTAGACTAAGTATTAGTAATTACTAACATGTTTGACATTTTCTCCTCCGAACTTTTGTGCGGGCCAAGTAGAATAAAACATGTCCTCCCGCCATAGCCATCATAGCTAGCCCGACAATCTACATACATCCTTTCTTTCTCGGGGTGTTGCTCAACATTGGTTACTTTACCCATAATACATATCTCTTTCAACATCGCACATTGCCTAACATGACTCAAGTAAGGGTTATATGTAGGACTTATTCGACTTATCCCACCCCTTTGAGGCTTGAAGAGAGAAATGTATCTCATCCAACTTTTTCCAACAGCTAGTTAACGTTTATTGCAGATGGCGTTACGTAGGAACACGTCGCTCTGGCTATTTTTCGACACCTTCTAATGTTATAAGCTGGAATCACGTCAAAAAAAATAGTATCTAGGTATATGTGGATGATCTACCTTTACATTGTTTTGGCAGTCTTTCACACAAAATAGGCTTTCGAGGAGACGAACGATTGCTAGCGTTCTAAGAACTATAGCTCCGCTCGTACGACTGGAATCACAGCCCGGACGAAGTAAAAAACAACATTGGGACTCTTCCCGATTGAGACGATTGTTACTCATCGATGTACCTCTATTCCCATTTCTTCGATCTATATCCTTCTCGCAACTCTGTCAGCTTCAGGTGCTACATTGCGAGGATTTCAGCACGCATCTACCAGAACGACGACGAAAGATAGCAGTGCCCGAAAATGCCAGTAGAGGATCTCTCTTCTCTCTCTTCTCTCTCGTCGGCTACTCCACCTACACACAATCGAGCTAGATATGGACGCGACTCTGTGCGAACAAGGAATGTTCCTCCGGACACTCAACAACTTTCTTCAGCTAGAGACCCTCGTTCTTCATACGCAAACAGTCCTCCAAACTTCTGAAGAGTCGCAGGTGAGCGTATACCTCGACTGTGACGCCATTGTGGGAATACTGTACTGTCCATGTTAAAGAGAGGCAAGAAGGGACGGCCGTGGCGGAGTGGCACGGTCAACGTAGGCGGATGGAAATCCGTCATGGTTCGCCGAATTAGCGAGATATGGCATCAACAGAATAGGTGTGGATTCTTTGCGGAGAGGTGCTTCGTAGTAGAGAAGGACGCGACACTGGTGAGATAGCGGTTCGTGAGAATGTGGGCGTGAATAACAACATTAGCTAGCTATGAGCAGTACTACGAATGGCTGTCATCTAAAAGATGAAAGAGGTCTAATGAAGGACGTGATGTTGAATGGATGGCGAATATAATAATCGAGAGGTATACTATGTTGAATGGATCGAATTAAACTCCGCCCTAGAAATCAGATTTTACGAGAGCGAAGTGTCCCTTTTGCTTGCGTTCTCGTATTTTTCGTATAGGGGCATGCCCTCGTTTTCCTAACGCATCTTTTTTTCGAAGTACTTATCAAGAAAATACTTAACCTACCTGCGTAAGACTCGATATGATGATCAATTGCATGATTATTATTTTCTTGTCAATCTTTCTAACATGCGACTTTAGATTACCGCTCTTCTGTCGTGGCAAGTCTGATATACACACTTCTAGAGCTTGACTGGTGTTGACTGGATAGATAATCAAGGTTGTGGTGGATATAACAGCGGTATCTAGGCAATGGGCTCCGATTAGGTACTGGCTCTGGATATGTTATCAGGTGATGAATTCTCGAATAGCGACACACTTCTGCTTTTCCTTGGGATATATAGTGGTTTCACGTTAGTGATATACCTACATTGAACGAGTATGTTCAATACAGTCGAAACTTGTAACTAGAGCGTGTCTCTCCACCAAGCCAAGATCATATGATTGTATGCTTATTATCACGATTGGAGGAGAACTTTCAGTATTGAAGTAGGCTATTGAACTAAGGTTGGTTCCGTTTTGGTAGCAAGGGGGCAGGGCCATACAAGGTCGTGAACAAGCTTTACATGGCTAGACAGCCTTCTCCCCCCTAGCAAGGAAGATCTCTCTCCGTATCTTCTCTCCATGCCCACCAACGTCAATTGACATACCGGAGCCTAGGACCTCGAGAGAGAAGCCCTTCGCGGCCCCGGCGCGCTCAAACATGGCCCGGACCCTTTCCTCTGAGAGGCCGTGGTGCATGACTCCGTAGTCTCTGGTGTGTCCGGACATGGGCCCGTGCGGTAGGAAATCCCAGACCAGCAGGACGCCACCGGGGCGTAGACGTTCTACTAGGCGGTCGGCGGCTAGCTCCGGGTCCGCGAAATGATGGAGACCACCCCCAACTGTGGCTATATCGAACCCGAAGAGGCACTCGTCTGCCAAGGCATCGGACGGCTGGGGCCCATCCGCCGCTATGAGGTCTCCTATCACAGCGTACATCTCGTCACGCGATAAGCCCTATGAGTTGCTTGGTTACTACCTATGCTAGTACCTATGCAAGTCCAGGGCGTTTGCGAAATCCAATGAAAGGCAAGGGAAAGTTGTGAGTCGGATAGGATACTTGGGATAGAAAGTAGAAATGGAATGCACTGACGGGAATATATGGAGAATATGAGACCGAATATAAACGAGGTCTTAAGAGGTTGGAATGCGATGTTGGAATTTGGAACTTGTGCGTACCTGGTTCTGTGCTTGAGAGTTATAAACTGCAACCATATTCTCTGATACATCGATACCGATGCATTGGGTGGTGTAGGGAGCGAGTGCCTATTAAGATGTATTAGAAAACCATTGATCAAGTAACAACTATAATTATGATCATATCTTGAGTAGCGTGATAGAGACGGAACTTAAGAGGGGTGGCTTACTCTAGTCATCATGCCGGTACCACAGGCATAATCTAGAAGCCTCACTTTCTTCTTTCCTTGAGCAGATGGAGATTCTTTAGTGGGTTCTCTTCTGCTACCACTGTCATTCTCGTCCTCATTGCCATCACCACTACTTTGGTGGTCATCGCTGTCATTGCCGTCGTCTTGGTCGTCAGCAGTGACCCAATCGACACCGATCCAATCTAACCGAGATTGGATTTCTTTGGTCAGACGCTCATTGAGCTTGCTATGGTTGGTGTCGTATGTCGACGCCTCTTTGCTGCGAACACAATCAGTTTAGCTCAAATCCTACCCTCTTTTATGACATCTAGGTAGTCAATGCCGTGCCGTGCCGTGCCACGTCAATCGATCCACAAAATCGATCGTGCATACATGTGTGTGCTAGTTGAAGAAAAGGCGCCTCCAGACAGTAGCCTATCTGATCTATCTGGGTGATGTGATGATCTCTCGACCTAATCTGGGGAAGCGAGGTGAAGCAAAGTGAAGCGAACTTAGCGAAGAGGAGAGAAGCTAACAAGAGTGCAAAGCTCTACCCACAATCCTCCTCTACACTAGCTTCCAGGAGTCCAGGAGGACTAGTAATAGGAAGGAGGTAAGATGTCAAAGCGCACATATACTCCATAATGTTATCCATTGCATTAGTAGCTGAAGCTTCTCTTTTTGGGTATACATGATGTAGTGATGCGGTGATGCAGTGATGCAGTGATATACTACCCCTAGTAGGTCTCGACATACGCAGTAGTAGTACGTAGTACGTACACCTGATACTATGTACGAGTATATTAACTAGAGCGATTTCAACCACCGAAAGGCCGAAAGGGGACCGGATCGCCCCAATATATGTTCAATGCAGGCCAGAATAGGAAATGAAAGGCGTGTAATAAGCAAATCAAATCGGAGTGCGCGAAGGACTAACTTACTTGAAGTGTAACCTATTAACTTCGGCCATATTGGTCTCGACTCTCTCTGCCCTGAGCTGCGCTTTTAGGACGTCGATAATAGAACCGATATTGCTTGCGTTCGGACTTGGACTTTGATTTTCAGTGTGTGAATAACGTATGAGGTATAATGTAGTGCGTATCACACTTCATCGAGAAAAGATTTCGAGAGCCGGATCGTTCTCCCTGAAATATGGATGTGTCGTCGGCAATATATCGTCGACTTCTCGTACACTTAGTGGTCTAAAATACTCCGTAATACTTGTTAACACTGCGGTAACTTTTCAAACTCGGACACTTACCTAGTACGTAGTAATACCCCTAAAATACCAGGTACCTAAGCTTAATTAGTAATTAGGTATTGTACATAGTAGAGATACAATACCTAGGTCCTAGGTACCTACTTACATATGTAGAATCTAGATACCTAGTAGTAGATTAGCCTTGGCTCTTTGCTTCGCATTGGCATCCGCATCACCATTTGTATTATGCGCTTGCATTTGCTCTTGCTCTCGCACCTGAGAAAACCCTCGTGATTGTCGAATTGTCGGATCGGCGACAGTGTTCACCGCCTCAATATTGCACGCGTTTATTTCATACATTCAGGTATGGGGAATGGTGCTCTGCGCGCCGAAACTGGCAAATCGGGGCAGACGGTGCGGAAAGGCGATGCCACGGCTGCACGGGCACACAGGGCACACAGGGCACACAACAACGGGCTCGATCACTGTTATTACCAAGAAACCATAAAAAGCAATAAAAATTGGAGCCAGATGGATCGTTGGAATCGTGGAGTTGGATTTCCTCGCAGGTCGTACATGATCACGATCCCATGCCTTGCATGGTTTAGAATGGATCTCCGCCAACGTATTGACTCCTTCCTCTCCTTCCTCCCCCCTCCCTTCCCCGCCGGGCGCGCTTCGGACAGTGCCTCCCGCAGCTGCATGGGTTTTTGGGTTTTTGGGTGGTTTCATGGGCGGGTAGGAGGTGTACTACCACCTTATCCAACGAGTCGGCAATTTTTAGTTTGGTTTGGTTTGTTTCGTTTCGTTTTGTCCTATCTTGCGTTGGATCATGTTGAAGGTTGTGTAGTGCGATGAGTCATGAAATTCCTCCTGGCTAAGAGGGCGTTTGCGAACTTCTTTTTCCAGGTAATAAATATCAGGTACCTAGCACCTAGATATTAGAGATATTAGGTACGCTCCGTGGCTATGCATGTGGTCCTGCAGGTTTCGCAGCGGACCGCGGTCACAAGAGGAAGTGCATATGTAGAGCGTGCTGCTGTGGCATTGTTTTTTTTTTATACCTGTAGGGATGGGTGAAGGACCAAGGTACCTAGTAGCAGCGTAGCAATGTACACATGCATTCAACATTATAGGCACATACCTACACTAGCGATGTACATTGTGTACATTGTATGTAGCATGCGGGCGGTGGTCCAAAGCAGATCGGAATCTGGGTCGGCCTCTACCACATAGTATGTAATGTGTAATGGTCTGACTGTCTGGTCGTAAGGGACCGGGCGTTGCCAATGCGTCGCCGGAAGTTGGTGCTTGAGCAAGGAGAGAATACATAGGTAGTATTAAAATGTACAGCTGCACATAGGTAAGGTATTGATGAGGTGTACGATGTACGGCGTCTGCAAGGTGAAGAAAAAGGAAATACGCCGCGCGATGAAGAGTGGGGTGGATGAGGTGCCATCACATAGTTCGTTGGACTGACATGCGTCTTCCTAATTTCTCGTGACGGCCACTGCAGAGAGCGATAAGAGGGGGAAAACAAAACAAAACAAACGGCCGAAAGGGTTAAAAGAATATTCATCGTTACTTACTACCTAGGTATGTATGTATGTATGTATGTATGTATGTATGTATGTATGTATGTATGTATGTATGTATGTATGTATGCACCTGCGGCTGTGTGTGCCTGTGTGTGCCTGTGTAATGGATGCAATCCACGAGATGGGGATGGGTGTATAGTAGATGGATGTGGATGGCTATGGATGGATATGGATGTGCTTGGGCATCGACCGGCGCTTGACTGGGTCACTGCAGGCGTCGGTCTGCATGTCGGATAAATTACACGAGGGATGGGATGGATGGGATGGGATGAATGGGTATAGCAGCGCTGTATTAAAGGTAGCAATGTGTGGTGATCCCGCAAAGATGGATTTTTGGGAACCAGTCGTAATAATTCTCCTCTCCCGGCAGCAGGGGAATTGGAAGAGACACACGGGGTGGAAACACGCGAGATGGATGAATAAATGGATGGGTGAGAGATGGCGATGAAACCTTTCTTCTTAAGAAATGATGTCTCTTATCCGGTTTTTTGGAACATGGGGAGATCAACCAGGGTGTGTTCTACCTCTTTTCTTCTTTTCAATATTTACCTACCATTCAACATTAAAAATCGCCAACATCCACGTCACAGTTGATGTTGTTTAGGGAAAGCATTGGAGATGATTAATATTGTAAGATGGAAAGTGAAAGTGTTGAAAGGTAACTTAGAAGTTAGAACCGGTTCAAGCCCTAGGGCCTAGGGTTTTAATAATGTACTTGCCTGATAGCCCTAGGTATATTTGATGCGGTTTTGTGCAAGCGAACGTGACACAACCTTCAGTCTAATCAACTTAATCTTGGAACCAGAACTTACACCTAAGGTTATAGATGGAAAGCACTTGACACCAAATGGACTCACCTACGTAATAATAGGTAGTTGGTTGGAGCAATCAGAAGTTCCAGCTGCAGCGCACTGTCTAGGTACCGGAGACTCAGGACCTCAGGTACTAGTCAGGTAGCAGGAACACTGAACTAGAATTGAATCAAAACCTTATACGGGTAAGTACCTAACGTACTAGGTAGGTAGGTAGGTTCCATACATCCGCATGCATACTAGGTACCTAGTAAGTAGCACAAACACCGCGGCTTAACAGGCCCTGAAGTAGTAGGACCTAGGACCTAGGTCCTAGGTGCATATAAGGTAGATAGTAGTATAGCATCTACATGGCATTTACTACCACATAGCATTAAGGCACTTTATATTCTTACCTTAGATTTTAATATACTAATATACAGATAGACGTAAGACGTGACATCTACTAATAGTAGATAAATCAAGATACATATATATCTAAATACGTGTAAAGATACGAAATCTGATAAAATCTCGACTAGCTATAGGTACCTAGTTTATGCCAGGTGTATGTGAGATCCTATATACTATGTAGATACGATTAGGTACGATTCTTGGCATGTGGGCGTTGCATACTTCTAGGGCCTAGGTACCTATAGGTAGGTAGAGTGTTCTGTAGCAGTCGCCTGTCCGGCGTTTGTCCTTGCTGGCGTCTGTGGATTTTAGGCGATTTTAGGGTTGTGATTTTTAGGGGTCTTAGGGGTCTTTGGGGACTTTTTAGGGATTTCCATGTCCCGAAACGGCTCCAGGGTTGGGGCTGCTGGGGGAGCCTTGGAATTCCACGGCTGCAAAATATTCGGTCCAAATCTCACCGCCGATTCTCCACGTACCTGCTTCGTAGGATCGGCCCTTCATCATCGTCATCGTCATCGCCATCTTTACCACGTTTGATGGTATTATCATCAGACACTCAATAGTACTAAGTATGCTGTATCATTAAACCATCCATATTATGCTGTCTCTGTACAACACCTGTTCATGCAATAGTTTTTCATCCATGCATATACTTCTATACCGCTTTATAATACCGCTCTATACCGCCTCGAATTTTATAAGTCTGTCTTTCTCTACGCCTGCCTAAGACATGTAGTACCTGCTAATACTATGTAGGTACACGCATGCATGCATTCATGGAGATATCTGGTCGGTTATTCGAGGGAAGCGAAGGGCTACCTGCCTGTGGCGCTGCGGGTTTCGCGTGACCAAAATGATCATCGTCATAGGCGCATGTACGATATACATACTACCTACCTATGTATCCTTTTCAGATTCCCATTTCTTCAAAATGCAAATGTGCGTGTGCGCGTGATGTGGTGGTTGACTATGGGAATACTTACTTGCCGAGACCCATCGAAAGTATCTACCTAGATGACGGAATGCCATAGTATCTTATGAACTCCTTATTTGACTTGGGCTTTGATTATAAGCTATTATGTGTGTACTCTCAGATCCAATCATAATCCACCACAGTCGATGGAAGAATCTCTCCGCGAAAAGCGCCTATATATTATGTACAAAAGCCTTCTTTCTAGCTCCTGGAGGGTCTCAGCATTCGAGAGCCTATTGAGGAAAAGATAACAAATCTAACTAGCACTCCGCCAAGTTGTACGAGTTATCTAAGGCATACCTATAGGTCCTAGGTCCTAGGTATGTATGTAACAGCCCTCCGTATGCGCTCTTGATAAACACATTGTATCAGGAGAGTAATGGTGCAGGAACCCGCTGGCCTATATCGCGGTGACGTGTCGAAGTTAGATACTTCTACCTTGATTTCACACTCGCTGTCCATAAGTGCGCGCGCACACACACACACACACACATATATATATATATATATATCTGGTGTTCGGGTTACCAACAGGGATAGAGATTAGGTACCTAGAAGTTGCACGCGAGTTCTTCGCATGAACTGCTGTCTATCAAGGGACAATGCCTTTCAAAAAGGAACCCCTTGTTTTAACTCTCGAGATGCCAACGATGCGACGTTTGTCACGGCTAGTTCCATAAGACCGTTGTTGATCAATGAGTCTAGAACCGTGATGCCAGAGGGGTGCGCCATAAACATGACATGCATTCCCGGCTTGTGTGTTTTCTACGCTACGTATTCAGATAGTCACTGCGCAGTAGACAGGTACATAAGCAGCAGATGATGTTCAACGGCGGTCGGCGGGCGCAAGCGCCAAGTCCCCCAGTACTTCAGAAGTCGACACGAAGGCTAGCGTATATAGCGTATATAGCGTACCTTAAATCGACAGATTATCTGCAGTTTCCCCTGCTCTATTGAGCTCTGTCAGCTCTTCTGACTCCTGAGCTCTGCAAGAATACGCCGAGCGATTTCGCTTATATCCGTGCCGGCCAATAAGATCAGCAAGGCGACCTTTTGGGATGCAACAGATTGTGATACCTAACCTAGTAGCTTGTAAGCGCGAACCTGTCAACTGACCCGTCTTTACGTACGGAGTAGTTCATGTAATAATCATTTGTCCTACTTAGCAGCCAGCAGCCAGCAGCCAGCCTACTACTAGTCGAAGAATAGACTAGAGGCTTGTGGTAATGGTGGTCGGATGCTCGACGCGACACTTTCAACAAGAGGGGGTTTCCTTGTTGGAACCATGCTTGGATAACGGCCATTTTGGCTATTGGTCCCCCTTGCGTCCCTGGTCCTGGGAAGAAGAGAGGAGGACGACGAGGAGGGGTTGTGCCTTTGCGTAACGATCAGTTCAGGCAGGGGATCGAGTGCAAGCTGTGCAAGGCACAATATCTAGTGTACTAGGTAGGTAAGGATAGGTATGAATGGATTGTTTGCAAGATCCGGGAGTCGAATTATCCTAGTCCATCGGCGTCATTAACGATATATCTCTCCAAAGCTAATGTAACGAAATAAACCCGAGATCTTCGTGATACTTCAGCATTTTATGCTTATATTTTCCCCCCTTAGGATCTGCTTAGATTAGAATGATTCATTTTACCTATTAGGTATTTGACACCGAAGATCAAACACCTAGGCCAACCACAAGGAGAAGATTTGCTACGCACATTCGTACACTATGGATACCACCACTACTACTTGGTAGTATATGGATATAATATGGATACTAGGTACATACACTACATAGTACACAAGGAGCAAGGAGTGTATCCACCGTAAGTCGGCAGCGATTCGGGGCCAGCAAACACTGACCAGGCAGCCAGGTGACTAAGTCTGTGACTAAATCGACTAGTCGACTAGTCAATTAGCCGACTAGTCAACTAGTCAACTAGAGATTAGTAAAAATGGGGTTCAATTTGCGGGAGCGGCTCGCTCTGCATGCATATACGGTCACGTGAACGTAACTCGAGCAAACCCTTGATTGGGTCAAAACCATCACTATCCAATCATCCAATCACGTCCAAGGATTGTCTACCGGCTACTACTAATTACATATTAGTGCGGGTTCGGATGAGCCTAACATGCTAACATGCTAACATGCAGCTTCCACCAAGCCCGAGAGTTTGGGTCCATCTTGCTTTTGTTCTCCGGACCGCCAAATTGTCGGTGTGCTTGCATTACTTGTTCCCTTAAGCGCGATCCACCGCAGGAGCCGGACCAAAGGGACTCTATCCTGCCCTTGGCGTCCACGGCCCGCACGCCTGATCGTTTTCCCAGTTGTTTTTCTGCTGGGAATTGTGGTCTATTACTACTAGTGTAGGTTTCATTCTATCTCACATCGCTAAAGCTACAAATGAAGTCATGGCTATCGACTTCGGCTGTACATAGTACTAGAGCGAGGCGAGGTGACGACAATACGTGGCAACCATTATGCTGTCATCCGATTAGTGTCTGCCGTAGCCCGTCTTTATTGTAAACACATCCAGTATGTAATGTACCTACTAGGTAGGTAAGGATTTGGCGGTAACAGATTGGAGGGTCAAAAAAGACAAACATATTTCCGGCAAAGCTCTCCAGGACTCTCAGTATGCGCCCTCATCTACCAACACCGAACACCGGGGTTTCCCAGTAATAGTCCAATAATACCTGGAGCATAGTAGTCGGAAATTCCAATTCAACCATTCCCGCTTCCACAAGGCACTGAAGACACGCTTATTCGTCATTGCCCGTACATGTCTCGTATTTAGCATTGATAACATCGGCTCAGCCTGTCGAAAAGACACGAGTGACAATCAATGAATCTACATTATATGCACTAGAACCTCACCAATATAAAAGCTGTACCCTCTGTGTAGCGGCGACGCCCGTAACGAGTCTAACTAATGACGCCTGTGTAGATAAGTACCTAGTTACCTAGGTTAGTAACTTTTCATGAGATATTTTTATGAATAATCAATAAGATGTAGTCAAACTTAGCAGTTGCTTTTATAACAATATATATATATATATGATAATGATTTAATGCTAAATGTACATTTTAGTTGATATTCGATATAAAAAGCTTTGATACGTATTTTGAAGCATTGCGAGTTTGTATAACTAGACTGTAGATACATATATACTAAATTAAGATGTAGGTAGGTACTTGAAAGTTGACTCAAGGCCATTTTAACTTTTCAATTGCGAGACGACAATTGTCACTACACCTTGCGGGGGAAAAGGTCGTCCAACTTAGGTCTAAAAGTTAAGGTTCCGTACCAGCGGGACAGCGCTAAACACGATGTTACGTAGTACGCGCTGGACCCTTCAGAACATCCGTCTTGGGTGGCATCGATTTGATGAAAGCCATAGGTGACTTATTGACCTTATTGTGGTGATATCAGAGAGAAGTCTCGGGAGTTGTTGCTCACACCAAGCTTGGTAGAGAGACGATCCTCAACGTATTGCAACTTATCAGTTCCGTAAGTCCTTAGTTTAAGCTAAAATGTCTTTTGACCCTTTCACGATAAAGCAAGTTGACTGACGTTCCCACTGCGTATTTTCGAAGAGAGATACGGGGTACGTGTCTCATAGAACATATAGGTACCTAACGTGGAATATACACAGCAACTCAATTGACGATGATGTTTTGTGGTGATCCAGTCGACTGAGCATCAATATGCGTACAGCTATACTTTTACGAGCCGTGGCAAGGGTCCGTCTAGTATCTCAGGATCTCAGGGGAGGAGATAACTGCTAGACCTGGCTTGTGCATAGTACCGAGCCTATCATGAAGACATCAAAAGACCTCGAAACTCACAAAACAGTTGAAACTCACTTTTCCTGCCAGGTTTTCTACTGTTGCTTGGGAAGGCGAAGGTTGCGAAGACGCATTACATGAGTATTTTTAATCGTAATGAGAGGCGATGTCATGGACCTATGCCGATTTGCAATTTCCGAGATGTCTATTAATACACTTTCCTAGGTTACCTAGGACCGTCAGTTTGATGATTCTGAAATCCCCTATGGTTCCCTGAAAGTGTTAGATCTGGGCTGCATGAGGCCGGAAAAGGCAAGCAACCCACAATTATAGCGGCCCTGAACGTACTGCTGTATGTATTTACTTATTTACTAGGTACGCATATCAATGTCTTTAGTTAGCAATGAACAAGTCAAAAAACAAATATCGAAGGTCTTAATGGGCAGCGGGTCATTCGTTACCCTCTACATATTATTGCCTGCCTTATTAAAATCTCGATGAGATATTGTCTAATATCGTTTATATAAGCGTTTTGTATGATTATCATTTGGAGGGACCAGGTCTAAACCAACGAAGAGCCTGAGATATATGACGACAATTAGGGTTCAAACGCCGGTACCTTTTTGACGTTTCGCCGGGACCGAGCTGATTTTAAAACTGATAAAGTTATCGAGGTTATCGAGGTTGTCGAGGTTGTCGAGGTTGTCGAGGGGTGAACTACCAAAGCGTTGGTGTTCAACTTTGTGGAATCACTGCAAATTGGTTCCCTCCGTACCCATTGCCTCATGTGTTCACTTTTTATTCTTGTTAGTTCCAATTGGGACTCAGTTATCGATAGTGTCGATAGACTCGTGTGGGTGGTGGATGAGGGTGTGAGGAGAATTTCAATCTTTTTGATTCGGAGCTACTATTATGAGCAAACACGAGCGTCGTTGAAACCTGCTTGATTGCGGCTGTTGGGAATAGCTATTATCGTATCTAACTGGCAGGCATCTAGCAACAGCGCCCTGTAATAATTTGTTTTGTTTTCTTTTTTTTCTTTTTTAGCTACCTATGCAATTAAGAAATGTTACGGGTGCCCCTTAAGTACAATCAGCTCGATGGTATTCCCAATCCTTGCCACGATGTGTTTATAGGTGGCATACTCAAAACTATCATGCCGCTGCGTGACATGAAACTATATGTTGGGTGTACAGATGAGCTGGTAGTTCGCGATTATGCAGGCAAACTTCTAATAGGACATGTATGTGTCGGGATTTTATCGTGCGAGTTTTGCGCCGAACCCAAAGTATTCTCGTAAACTACCTACCTAGGACCTAGGTCCTAGGTACTTAGGCCTAAAGGTAGTTGGGTTACAACGTCTGCTACCTGCAGAAACCCGTGGCACACTATTGCAATTCGGATCCGTCGTATCCCAGCTGCAGGCCTTTTAGCCAACGGCGGCGAATTTTGCGTATGACATGGGGCGTTGCATTGACCGACAACGACGCCTCGTCGGGGCTAATCCTAATCCTACTTAATTTTTTGGAGAGTACTAACAGTAGTTATGGCTGTTTAAAATCGGATGGGACGGTATAATGACATGATCTTATTTCTATTGTCCGTATATGCTCCGATATATTTGACCTATGTGCCTACCTACTTTATACTATTAGTGGTTGGTAGTAATAAGGTTATATGCCTACCTAGTAGGCAGCTACATACTATCATAGTAGTAAGTAGATACCTAATCTAAGATTCGCAATGACCGTAAGATCTAATGGCGCCATTCACGTGCTAAATAGTAAAGGGTAATGACAGGCATGTCACGGTACTCCATTGCCTTGCCATTGGTGGCCAAATATAAGCGCTATCTTCATAAGAATCGTAATAGTCATAATAATAAGCGGGCTGGTCGGGTTTCACAGACCTAGCCAAGCTGGAGGATCGATTATGGAATATGAAGCGCTGCAGTTAAAGCCGAATGAAGATAGGTATGTACACGGTGCACGGCACACCATTGCAGATACGGCACAGAGGTGGATCGGCGGGTCCATTCCAACCAACATGGATCTGCACGGATGGGAGCGGATATGTACGAAGAGCGGGAAGAGCCTAAAAGGTGGCGGATATGCATATGTCCAAGGGTACGGGTCGCTCAGACGTACCTATCGATACGGCAAGCCGAGGGCGGGACGATAAATCTCGTACGATCATGGATGACAGCAACGATGATGATGATAGTCTATGACAATGATGACGATGACGACAAATCATTGCTTAAGCTGACATTGACCTGTCTACGCCTTACTTCCAAGGTACCTGCCTACCTGCCTACCTGCCTACGTAGCAGCCGAACAGCCTTAACCAGTTTGACCAGTTTGACCAGTTTGAAAAAGGGCAATTCGGTCCGCTCGCGGCATGATAGGTGATCACACCCACGACCCAATAATTCCCCTGCCAAGAAATCTATTGGGTGATGACATCTAACGATGTTGATATGCGGATGAGAATCGTAACCTCTTTTCCGTCATCATGATGTCTGCTTTTCCCATAACAGAAACAGTCTTGCGCCTGGCGTCAGCTCTGCCAGGGGAGTGAACGAACTGCATATATCACATTTGGGGAGGAGCGCCTATAATATGCGATTGGCTGCCGCATCGTCGCTTGTCAGAAACTTCTCTGACTCAGTAACCCGAACTGGTCAGCAAATCCGATCTCAAAGCCTGTTATACGCATTATTGTAAGAACCTGCAATTCGTCGAGACCTAGCGAAGGGTCTAGAGGTGATATGGACGAGCCAAAATAGAAGAGGAACTTAGAAAGGCGCATAGAAAGGATCAATGGTTTCCGTTGCTTCAAGGATATGCAGGGTAGCGCTGAGCTGTTCCTTTGGCCTTATGGGTAAGGATATCTCGTCGTGAAGGTGTGGTGAGAGAGGGGTGATAGTCAGATTCTCAACGGCGAGAGGTGTGGACGGGTAGTGCATGCATCATATGCACATCTATCACCGACCACACCCTCTTTTGGTGTGTAGCACCAACGAGGACGGGAGGATTTACCCTCACCAGGGCAATGCAGCGCAATATCCGGTTCAAAGGGCTGCATCAAGAATCTGTAAGCGCCGGGTGTTTTGCGGCAGGCAAAGTGCGCAGGTTGATAGACTTGGTCGTCAAGTAGGAAACAGGGGCGGCGCGTCATATCTTGCGCGGCGGCTCTTTTTACCTGCCTGCAAATCACCTACATAGTACATGATAGCTAGTCGGGCTATCTCTTAACAATCTGCTACTAATATGGATGTGCCTACATATAGTAGGGTAGGTACCTAGTACGTAGAATCTAGATACTGTGAAATTGGCGGATTATGAGTAAAAGGCGCAAATGAGTGATATTCTCACCCTCATTGTCAAACGCCGCATGATGGTCTGCTGGGAATTGGTCTTGCATCGAAAAAAAAAAAAGAAGCGTAGGATTTTTTCTCGCAGGCGCGTGAGCCCTGTCCCTTGCTGTTTTGACGGCTTCGCTTCCATGCTTCCCATGCTTCCCATGCTTCCCACGCTCACGCTTGCCACGCTTTTTGGAGACTCGGGCTGCTTGAACCCTCCACCTGGCTCCCTTGTTCCTTTGCCCGCATTGCCGCTAAGGTCTTGTTCCCCTGCTTCGGTTTAACCAGATTCGATGTTTCGAATGGTTAGATGGGACCAATAAGATCTACCAGTTCGGTTCATCCATTACCAAACGGAGGGATAAAGAGACGGACCTGGAAAACTAAATTACCCTACATAGCTAGCGTTATGCAATCAGCGCAATGGATGTAACGCAGTAGGGGAGCGGGGACGGCTGAAGCTCTGAGAAAGGAGCTAATGGCGACCCGACTACGGGAGGATCTACCATTACTTACAGGAAGCTCCTTATAGGGCATCCAACGATAAGTAGTACAATACCTGGGTATATGGATGCTACTAATAGTAGGTAGGCATTTTCGACTCCCAGACCTTCCAGGCCCCCAGGCCCCCAGGCTCCAGACTTCTCAAACCTCAAGGTTGCTGCAGGTTCGCTCAGCTCATGGAATCCTAGGACCTAACCTAGGTAATAGTATGCAATGCGGATGGTGGTGCCGAGTCGGGGAACTTTGTACGTGGTACGTGGAATCTTGCTAAAATCGATTTTATGCCCTATTCTTCAGTCTGAACTTACATGACGCTATTTGTATTTCATTATGCCGTAGGTATTATTTCTCTAAGTGGGTATTTAGTTATTATTGCCTGATACCTGTCTGGAATCCTTTACTAATATTTTATAGCTCACACCTTTCCAACAAACCTTGCAGATTCTCGAATCGTTAGTTCTATTAGGGATGCATGACACAGCTCTATCTCAGTTGCCATTTTTTTTTTAAATTACGTACCTACCTATCGATTCCCTTGCTTACTCACGTCTCCGGCGAACCCGCCCGTCCGGCTCTCGGGTCTCGCTATTTCCCCGTAGGCCCCATGAATGTGTAAGATACCCATTTATATATGGGGTGCCTATAGTGAACACCAACGCAAATGATCTTAATGCAACATATAACACGGAGAGCACGTAATATTAGCTTTTCGCCATGTAGTCATCTTATTGGGAGCTTCTCACATGTAGGTATGGCATTAATACCACGTACCTTAATCTAGGGTTCTTGTACCGCTGTAACATATTCTAGAACACCATCACAGAGTGAAAGAATAGGCATTATTGCATACTCTGAAACATGATACATACCACACCATACCGCACCATACCATAAAGACAACTTATAATATTTGATTATCCGTTTTAACAGCGACTAGTTAACCATATTGGCTGGGGTATCTATCAACGCGCCAGCCATTAACGCCTCTCCTGCTAATCGCGAATAAAACAAAAACAATTCCAGGTACCTTTCCAAGCACCCTCTTAATACCTACATACTAATAGATACTTAGCGAAAGACGATAATAACGATGATAGGGCTGTCACGGCGAGTTTGATGAGATTTCCTGCACCCCACATATGAGGACAAGACCGAGGCTGACTGCGTGTGCCAATCTAATCGCTGGGGTGCATCAGAACCAATGGGGACATAACGAGGGTGTAGCAAAGTAATTAGTACTATGTAACAAAAGTCTCCAGGTCTCGGGTGGGTGGACCTTTAAGAAGCCATGCGAGAGATACTTCGACGGCCTAGACAAAACTGCTTCGTACCGCACAGCCTCCAACATAATTTTTTTTTTCGGGGTGTGGTTCAACATTGCGAGCTCGTAAGACAAGGGACGCGGGGATATGACGAAAGAACGGGTATTATTCCGTTCGCAGTAGTGCTCTCTTATGGAGATTGTCCACGGTGAAAGATCACAAGGTAGCGAGTGAGGTGGTAATTGGGAAAGACCATGCAGAAACAACTTACCCACCTTCATTATTGTGCACCAGAACCGACTTAACCGCAGTAGCAAGCGCGAAAACACATACACTACCTAGTATACACTACACACTCCATACACTCAGGACCCCGCCGTCTTCCATCTGCCCAACCATCCACTCCGTCCTATCCCACTCCGTCTTGCATATGGCCTCAGGGGTTTTATAATCGTTTGGATGTTGCACAACAGCCGCTCATCGACCGCCCGTACGACGTTTCAAGGCTTACCGTAGCAATGGCTACCTAGCGCAATGACTATTCGTCCGCCGCTACCGGCCCTCTTTCCAGGTTTCCTTTAAAATCCTTCATCCTGGTAAAGCCGGCATCCTTAACAAGATGTAAACATTCTCTACCTTTTGGACTTGACATGACGTTCGATTGCTCAGAAGAATAGATATTGCCAATATATCTTTATCTTGACCGTATTTTCTTGCTATCGTTGCCACGTCTAAACGGCGACGTTCGTCTGTGGACCTTATACTCATGCACCTCTGAAGTTGCACATAGGCGGATGAGAGCGACTACTCACACTTCTTGTACAGAAGTTCCAACCGAACAAGGGCAATCAATCACACATCTAAACACTTCACCACTACAATTAAGGACCGGTTCGTCTATTATACCCGATAGGCAACAATTACTGCGTAGCGCATCCCGCAAACGTTAAGGGGACGACTTGATTTGGTTTTGGTTTACCGCACCCCCCCCCCAGCCAGGGTTCTGGGGTGGAAATTCCTTGCTGGATCTCTCCGTGTCGCGACGTGCAAGTATAGCTACTTTCTTCTTTTTACGAGGACCCGTACTATTGAATCGTTATAAAGGGCACGGAAACTAAAAGGCGCAGTTTCATGACCCCTTCAATCAATACCATCATTTCCTTATTATAGCAAGCCGAGGCCGGGTGATGATGGTGGTGGTGGTGATGGTTCGACGGCATTTGTTTATTTGGCGTTCTCCAGTGAAAAAGCATTGTGCAGTCACTACAGTGGCAGGCCGTTGATCAGAGTTTCGGGCCACCCCGTTGAGCCACTACGTTGGGATCTATCCGTTCGCCTTGTATTCCGTTACTGCATTCCCGTTCAGGAAAAGGCTTAGTGCGAACGGCTGGCGCCTAGAAAATCTCATGCTTGCACGCATTAGGTTACCAACAGCGTCCTAAGACCGGCTGAACAGGTTAATAGCATAGCAGGTTATACATAAGTGTGTCCCCTCGCTGGGTGTCCATCGAGGGAAAAGCGGCGGTGTGAGAACAAACTGGCGCACGCTAAAGGGCAACCCTTGTCTAGACAAGGAGGGGAAATAGAAGCTGAGTGCCCAGAGCCTTGGGTCAAGCCATCGGCATCGTGATTAGCTGACGGGTACCCCGTCATCTGAGCCGGAAGGACCTTGCACGCTTGCGTTGCGTGCATCAGGTGCCTTATTAGCCCCAGCTTGTACAATCCATCCATCCAACGTGACCCCCATGCCTCCGAGGGTTAACACGGAAGCAAAGGATTCTAGAGGTATTTGTATAGGTACAATACAAAATAGAGGTGGGAGGGAGAGAAGAAAAAAAAGCATACACGCGTACAACACTTATCCCGTACCTGCGGTGTTGTACTACGTACTCTGGACCTCGCCAGTTGGGTCCAAACCGAAGGTCCCGTTGACTTGATTGGCATCCAGCAAGCAACCTGAAGCAGAAACTCGAAGGAGAAGGGAGGGGGGAAGAAGAGAAGAGAAAAAATAAAGCCAGGGGAAAAAGGAAAAGGAAGGAGGGAAAAGAAAAAAAAGAAATAAAGCTGACCGCCCCACTAACATAAGTAATAACATACCGCTGACTCGCATTTTCGACCAACGCTTTCTTCAACCGTATTTACCTAATAGGTAGTGAGTTGCTCATTGAAATATTCGATCCAACGATTGCCTCATTACATCGCATTTACAAAGCCGCATGCAATCTTGAACTCTCTCGGCATCCTCGCCCGGACCCTCTGTGTATGGTGCATGCGCAGCCAGCCCGAGCCGGCAAGCCGAGCAAGCTAATTAACAAGTCTACCCGAAGCGTACCACGTTTTCGGGACAAGCCACAGTCGAATTTGTCATTTGAGGGATCAGAAAGCCTGCCACGTCAAAGCTAGGAGCCTTTGGATACATCTCAAGCTCCGTATCGTCCGGCGAATGCTCGTACCTACAGGCTGAAGATTTTACAAGGGAAAGGCATATTTTGAGTCAGGGAGTGCTACGCAATTTAAAGATTTTGGAATTTCAGGACTACTCGCAATCTCACAAGTCTTGACGCATCTAGAAGTTACAAAAGCTTTGAACCCTCCAGGTATAAGCTACAAATTACCTCACCCTCCCTACTTGGTTTTGCACGTCACCGGCAAACGGACCGAGCAAAAGCATCGGTTCGGCTAGAAACCCTTCTTCTACGCCGCATTTGTTGCCATCAGGGGCGGCACAGCAAACCCGTTCAAGAACCCAAAAATTCCAAAAATAAAGACGGGGAAAAATCACAGACGTCCGAGAAAAAATACATCTGTGGCCTCTCGTCCCCCGGATATTCCTAGACCCTAGATCGCGAAGCCGTCACGATCGCCTTGGGAACCCTTGAAATTCATCTGCTCTCACCTGACATTTGCCTACTTATCTACATAGACCAAGTACACACCACACGCTCACACGCTCAAACGCTCACACCCATTCACATATTATCATATTATACCGCGACACTGCCACATTTTATGGTCGCTTTACCATTCCGCCGGACATTGTTAGCGCATAACGACTTTAACGAATCATCACCGTACCTGGGTAAGTCTTATGATCTACCTATAAACATGTTTATTGCATTCCTGCCCAAATCTATATTCAAATTTACCTCATAATAATACCTATTCCTTCATAATAAGCACGTTGTCTTTATTTATTTTTCTTTAGCATATATGCTTATATGTATGTATATGTAGTTATCCCGCAAATCATATGCGAACCCTTTTGAAGTCTAGGAGTTGCCTATTCGAGAAACTGAGAGGGGGGAAAAAGTAGCAAGAACTTCCAAGGTTTTAACGAATATTACTTCTTACTTCTGTAAGCCTCAAAACAATCTCTGTAACTTTGAAGGGGCAGGCACCAAACTTCCAAACGTGCGCACATAATACACACTTACACACTTACACACTTCCAAGTTACACACCTACATCGATACATCAATACATCAATACACGGATTTTGGAAAGAGCCCTAAGCACTGAAGAAACAGTAGAGGGCAGCTGCAGTCATTCGACCGAATCAAATTGGGGCTTTCCTTCTGCGGCCCGTTCTGCGACCTGGTAGGTCTAACCATCCTGACGGGATTCCGCCATTGCCCATTAGGCGCGAGGTACAGGCCTAAAGTCTGACCTGATTGGAACAAATAAATCCGCCCACTACCAAAAAAAAGTCAAGTACCTTACCCCCAGCCAGGTTTTGGAGGTTACCTTTATTGAGTTCAAGATATCCATTCTTAGTGTTCTAAGGTTCCTAATTCTAACATCAGATTTAGCAGAGCTTTCGTTGACAACTCCGTACAACATCACCAATTCATCTATTTTCTCATCCGGCGCTCGTTCGTCGCATTGTTATTTTTTTAAAATAAAAAAACAGCCTGAGTTTGCGACCGTGCGTATGGTTTTATCTTTTTACTATCATTGTCACTATTGTTGTCGTCTTCACCGTCTTCGTCACCTTCGTCACCTTCATCGTCTTCTCCATTGCTGTCATTCCTTTAATAAGATTATCGCTCATTAACCTACTTATATTTGGGTTTTCGTCTTAGTGGGAACACCTCCCCAAGGCTTTCACTCACGCACCTACAAACCACGCAACACATACCTAACGCACCTCGATCCATCCTCATCATCCATCCATCCACCCATCCGTCCATTCGTCTACCAATCTACTCATCTACCCATCTACCCATCCCATCCCTCTCATCCATCCTATTCCTTCGCGTACAAGGTCTTTCCCCAAACCTTACGTATCGTTACCAACACATAATACCTAGGACAGAAATCGTATGAGGCGACCTACTTGTACCTATCTCTTTCTGTTCTCTTCTAGCTAGCGAGATCGTCACAGCCGCCTTAGCTACTTTGCAGGTATATGACATCCTCTCTCTTCTTTTCTGCCTCTCTTACTCGGCTAGCGACTCAATAGCTCATGCTACTAGGAAGTTACAAAGTATTTTTCGGTCGCCAACTCATCCACACAGCCTTCACTCCACCCGCAGTAGGCAGTAGTAGTTCATCCGCCGTCGGTTCCGTTCTTTTTGTTTCTAATCCACCGGCGCGAATCACCGTTCTGATTAGCCCACCCCGGAAAGGAACGCTGCCGCTAGTAGAGCATTAGCTCTACGTAGTCAAGTCGGGTTGGGGGTAAAGTCAGGTCGAGTTCAAAGCAATTTGTGAGTCGTGAAGTGTGAATGGTGAGTTGGAAAGAGCAGGAAAAAAGGTACGTCTTTTTTTTTTTTTTTTTTTTTTTTTACTACATACATATTGCATGTTACTTACATCCATGATACAACCAACATACACTGTTACATATTACCTACCCATTGCACGCACCGCACGCACTACCTATTACATACTTTCATCATACCTCGGATCTTCTTCTAGCTCAGTTTTCTTAGCCTCCTAGGTCTTAAGTTTCTTAGTCTCTTAAATCTCCTAGTCTCGTCTAGGTCTTTAGTATTCCGGTCGAGTACCACCTGAAAATTGCCCTGCCCAGCCTGTCCTGGCCTTGTCCTGCGTCGGGCATGGCAACACCTTGTCAATCATTCGAATCAAACTTACACCAAATCACTTAGACTATCTTGGACCTCCACATCCAGACAAGTCTTCCATTCCCGTTCCTATCCCCATCCCCATCATCCTTGCAACTGCGGGTCTGGCTCCGCTTGCAGAACTGCGTCCGCAAAGTCGCCAAAAAAAAAAATCATTGTCGTCCCTGGTCCCTAGTTCCCAGTCCCTGACCCATAATACCTGGTACCTAGCCCCAACATCTACCTAGGTAGGTAGCTACATGTAAGTAGCTAGTAGCTTATTACTTATGTAGTTACCTACGCAGTGGCTAGGGCACGCACACATATACATACCTATACACAACCTATGCATATTACCTACCTACCTACCTACCTCTAGGGCTACAACATCCATGATTCCATATAGCATTGCCCTTTAACTTACCAGCGCCGACACTCAGCCAAAATCGATGTTTTGACCCCTACCAACCCGCCACTGTCCCTTGCCCATCTAGCACAGCTAGTCCCTTTTAGACGTTAATCCATCCGCCGTGTTGGTTAGTTGGCCGGATGATTACCTGCTTACTTTAGTGAGCCAGGTACTTAGCCAGCTAGGGCAGCCTCCGGGCAGCAGGTTAGTTCTGTTTTAACGTTGTGTGCTGTGGAAGTTCTCACGGCTTCTGGTTGGTTTTTGCGAGGTACGTGTCTGTATGTGCGCGTGTATGCCCGTATGTGTGAATATGTGTATTTTTTTTTTCTAAAATGAGACTCGTCCTCGTGAGCGAGCATGATCATTTTAAACACGTATGAACACATATTCATACATCACACCCATCCTACGGCATACGACGACATTGGATATATATGCATATATATATCGTATAGATATATCTATATTTATATATTTATATCTACGTATATATGTCTGTATATATGGGATATATATGTACATGTATTTCCCGGTACCTACCTGAACTATTTATTTATTCGTTTAGACCCCTCGCGCGGCCCCATTCCCAGACTAAAATCGTCACTATACTTTTTTTTTTTTACCACTTAGAAGTTCTATTTTGTTCGGTTCATTCCAGCTAACGGGCTAGCTAGGCTTTTCCAAGATTCTCTTGCAGCAGCCCCCAAGCGTCACCAAGGGTCATCCCGCATCCAAAATATAGAAGAGTCAGGCCCTTCTCTTTCCTCCCGGCACTACAGACTCCGCCGTCTGTGTTGTTAAGGTTCTTCCCCTTCCACCACGGTTGGCCCCGCCATTCCACCTAAATACCTAAATTTCTTGCGCCGCCGTCCTTTTCCACCACGCAGTTGTCTTCTCACTTGCAACTAAACTTCTCTCACTCACACAAACTCTCTCGCTCTCTATCTTTATCTCTCTTACTCTCTCTTTCTCTCACTCTCACCACACACATACCTTCTTCTCATATTCTCGATATCTGTAACAGTATTATCGACTGATTTCCCGCTATTCTATAATTAATCTCTGTGTCATCCTCCTAATCCTCTCTTACGCCACTTCCTCCATTTGCATGCGTCGTTAACCGACCTGGTAGCCTCCAAGGATATCGGTTTTGTGTATTGCGCACCTGACAACTTTTCTGGACTTGCGGTTCGCCTCGGCTCGGTCCTCCGTTTCCACATCCCAAGAAAGGATTTTTTCTAGAAAAAAAATTGACATGGTCATCGGTTGTTTTATTACCTTGTCTCGGGAATCGTGCATTTGAAAAGAAATCGTCAAATCGCCAGGGTATTTTAATCTCGAAACACGCGCCGCCTCAGACGTCACCTAAAACCACATTTCTTCCTAGTCGCTGCGTGGCTCCAGCTCTCAAACCTCACCCTGGCGCCCCTAAGCGTCTATTAATGTAGCATGGCAGAAGATCGTCGAAATAGAGGACAACCTTTAAGGCACGACCCAAACGACGAATCTCAGTATCCTCCTGTTCCCGGCGAGGAAGACGATCGTGCGAGAGTAATCCCTTATCATTCACGACCACAAATGGCGACGAGCACGGTAAGATTGCCATCCATCCAGGACCCCCACGGTACCTATAGCGCATCTGCTGGTAGAGGCTGGGATCCAAGATCTAGCGGTTATGGTCCTTCACCCAGTTCTACAAATGGATATCCCCCTCCGCCTACCTCCGCTCAGGTACCTCCAGGTCCTGCTTACTCTCCCCCGAGCGGCGGCGCCTATCCTCCTCCTAGCACCAGCCATCCTTCTTATCTCCCGCCTGTCCATGCGCCGGCTCCAGATCCAAGGGCTAGCTACTCACAGGATCCGAGGGCGACGCCGTACTTCCCTGGGTATAGTGCTCCAAATCCGTACGACTTTACGTATCGGCAAGATCGTGTCACGCCTGGAGTTTACCCTCCGGAGTACGCCAGAGGCGTGCCTTCAGGAGCTGCCGTGATGCAGCAGTCCGCTCCTCGGCAACGAACTTCTATTGCTTGCAGGTATTGTAGGAGGAGAAAGGTAAGGATATGTGTATATGAACATAATATTTCTAGGGGAAACTAATGTAATTCTAGATTCGTTGCAGTGGCTACCAAAATTCTCCGGGAGGGAAATGCACGAACTGTATCAAGATGAATCAGGAATGTGTCTTTCAGCCGGTATCGTCTTCCTCGTCTACCGCATTTGTTCCTGTGTCGGCTCTGCCAAACGGCATTCCTCCAGGTACCCAACTATTCGGGGCATACGGACAGCCGTTGTCAGGCGGGTCGAATCTTGCACCGGCTAGCGGGTTTCAAGCTACGAATCCGCAGTACGACCAGTCTCTACCTTCGCCGACTGGCTCGTATGGGTCTTTTTCGGAGGAGAGGTCCGAAGCAGGCAGGCGGCGGCCGAGACCTGCGGACGATGAGCACGGAGTGCGTTTACCTCCTCCAAGTACATTTCCTGAGGACAATCCGCGGCGACGTTCCCCGTCGTCTAGCGGCAGTCCAAGTCATTTACAACCGTTGCCTCAGCTAAACCCCCAGCAGGCTCCGTATGCCGGGTACGACAACAGGACGCCACCGCCGAGAGGCAGTCCGTCTGGCCCTCCAGCAGGACACAGTACCGCGAGTTCCGTAATGAGCCTGGAAAACATAATGGGCACTGGCCCAACTTCTAACAACGATATCGATCAGAAGATGCTAGGCCGCTTGAACAGGCGAACATAGCAGTGATGGATATCGATTATCCATGACAGCCACCGGATGGCGAAGAAGTCGATACTCTTACCGAAGGGGGGAACCTACAGAGGGAGGCTGGGAAAATAGATGGCTGCTGGCGGCTTGTCCGGACGGTTAAATCGGCGACGATTCCTCGGTGTTCTGATCGATTTTCAAATCTACGAGTCGGGGAGGAGCATTCGGGGCGGCATTTGCATTTCATTCACCAGGGCGGCGGCAACGAGTCGAGGGCGTAATTCGCGGTCTTTGTGGACGAGTACGAAAATGGGTGGAGGGGCCGGTTGGAAGACTACCTACTTACTTAGAACACTTCTAGTTTGGCGACAAACCTCGATCATAGCATATTGTCTATTTGCTTTCTTACGTCGGTTCTGCTTATGATTCTAATTCTGTTGAAGACGCCCGCTCTGTTCGAAGACGGGAAGGGCGGGGGGGTATTAAGAAGATTGGTTCGCCTCACGGCAAAAATCCAAACGCTGGGTGGTTGTTCTGGTTCTATTATGTCTATTCTGAAACGTCGTCTGCCGCATTGCCTTCATAACATGGGTCATGATATCAACGAGCCGCAGACCGCGATTTGCTTTGGTTTAGAAACAAATCTTTAAAAAAAAGGACATTCGGGTTCACCTGAGATATCAGAATTGGCAGAATTACAGTTGACGCGCTCGTACCGTGTAGAGCGACATGCTGATGTCAAAACGTTCTAGATGTTCGCCCTATCCAGGCAAGGGTAGCTTCACCCATGTTTGAGGTGCCAGGAAACGTATTAGAGAGGTAGACAACCCAAAGTCGGTGCGCGTGCGCGCTAATGCTACGCCGTAACCTTGACTACAGTGATGTGTACTACGGTACTACCACGCTGAGAGATGATGAACCAAAGCCCCGAAGGGGTCACGAACGATAGGGGTGCTTGGTCGGACTACACAGAACCAGTGGACCCTCCCAAGTGGATACGGAGGCCAAGGTTTCGATAGGAAAAGACTAGATTCGTCGACAATCGTTGACCATTAAAATGCTACTGTACCACTTGCCCATGATCGCGCGGAATAGATCCGGCGGACCTTTCGGTGTCTAATTTGACGTTTACATCGGTATCCCAGTCGCCTTTTCGCTCTGGGGATCTTAGCGACACATTACACGCATACGCCGGCACCGCCGTGACCTCGCACCGCCATTCTTCGCGTCTAGGCAAAAAGGAGGGGTGAAGAATGGCATCTCCACGACCCGGCTTCCCCGTTTGAGAGTCACAGGCCAATCCGTTCATGCAGGCTAACTCTTGGGAAGATGTAGAAAAGATGAAGAGAAAAGGTGGGCTACCGATATTACTTGGTAAGCTACAATGAAATGATAAATGATCTATTAACAGGTCCATATTGCCCATATTATATGTATGTACCTAGGACCTAGGTCCTACGGTCCTATGTGACAACATCGGATCGACCTCTTGAGTCTTAGGTGCTGGATTATTAAGTAATCAGACAGGTGGCACCGTGTATTATTATATGAGGATACGACGCGGAACAACGTGACTAGTCTCTTTGCGAAGTAGACGTGTGACGATGAAATGTTCTAGCTCCCGCAAGGTTCCGAATGGACCGCTAGCTACCCTAAGCACGGCCATCTCCCAAGCCCAAGGTGAATATTTATGGTTGTATACCTACTATGTAGGTCCTAGTTCCTAGGTCCACCGTCCTACTACTATGTATGACATTGTATGTACAGTACGGTAGTAGACGTAGGTGTGTACATCCGTATCAACCAGCTAGGGCTAACGGTTAATTAAGGCGAGGGGCGAGCTAACTGCCGGTCTAGATACAACATTCCTTCCACAACGGTCAACCTATAATGTCTACATATAATACTAGGTAGGACTAAGTAGGACTAGGTATTATTACAAATATGTTTTCTCATTGACTGCGCCATGCTGGCTCATTCTAGCGTCTATGGTGAGTTTTTGGTCTAGTGCGAGAAAAGGTTGTTCAGGCGAGGTCAGCAATAGTTGGTGCGCATGAAACGCAATCCTTCGACGGCGTCGTTGTATATGCATCAAGACTCCAACCATTGGAGAAGATCGCTGTCTCACAGCCTAACCTAGCATATATCCCACATCCAAACAGAAATATGTCCAGATATGTATGTATCGTACACCCACGAACCGCTATTTTTTTTCTTCTTCTTCTTGCTTTCTATAGTAGTACAAGAATGGTGAAACAAGCCGTCATCACGTCCCGAGAGTAGTGACTCCAGGTTTATCTGGATTCTGCATACGCATACATACCTAAGTACCTATTCCTGACTACCTACTACCTAGAACATACGCAAGTAATACTGTAGCGTGCTAGTGCTACGCAGGATACTCGTTCAAGATCGCCTAACACTAGAGATCAGAGACCCAGCGGACATTTAGCGGATGACGCCACGTACCGTACCGCACCGCACCGAATTTCTAGGTAGTAGTAGGTACGTTTGCTTAAGTATTTTAAGAGAATTTTCCCCATTATTCGGGGGTTTTATGCCCTTGCAAGAAGTTTGACTGGACCGAGACCGCGGCTCCATCTTGCATGCCTAAGAGGAGGGAAAAAAGGTTATCGGGCTGCCACGTTAAGCGTTTGCGCGCCTAGGTAGTAGGGGGGTAACCGAACCGAACCGGCGAGGCGGTTACCTCTACTGGGAAAAGCATGTTTGTGCCTAGAACCTTGGACTTAGGCTTCCCTTAGATGACTAAACGATTACTGTACACGTAGGCTCTACCATACTAGAAGAACAATAGTGTCTTTAGCCTCTACCCAAAAGAGAACACAAGCAAACCAGGAAAAAAAAACTTTGTAAATGTTGGACATGATTTATTGCCTCAGTTTTGCTAAATGTCGTTTCATCGGAAATACTTGGAGTTTGACGAAGTACTAGAAGTCGATTCTATTGAGCTCGATAGTGGTCATGCCAATGTGCCAATGCCAGTATCATTGAGCAAAGATAGCTAGGTACGGGTACCTGTCTTGGTACACCAATATCGAACCGATAAGTATTACCAAACCACGCGCTATTGTTTATTTCCCTTGGCCAACATTTGGATCGAGTTCCTATTTTCTCTTTGCTGTATATATTTTGTGGCATTGAGAAATCATCAACTATAATGACCTAATCAAACCCCTAAAAGAGTACCGTAATGAAAATAATCTCGAAAGATACCTACGATTTCCTAGCATATAGCCTCGATCGCTCCTCGAGTAAAAACGTCCCATCGTATCGAAAATCTATCGAAGAGACGTCATGTTAAACTCCTTTTTTGAATGGAGGATATCAACAGGATTCGGTCGTTTAGTTGACGAGCTAGAGTTCCACCTCCTGAATCTAACGCATCTCTATTATGGCCAGACAAAGTACAAACCATTATCAAAAATAATACACACCATCTCAGGGGGATTGGAAGGCCGTTGCTAGTCATTATCATTATTGTGATGACACGGTCGATCTCTTGCAGTCTTTAATCGGGGCAGGTATAGGTTTTGATTTACATCATTCCATTTCGATATAAGGGAGTAATCTCTCTTCTCTTTGAGCCTTGCGTAATCTAGTCGACTTTACTTCTTACCTATTCGATTCTGCATTTCTGCCTTGCTTAAAAACTGGTTTAAACTAACTCTTATACACATCATAGTATTACGGCATTCTCGTAACTTAACATTATTCGTAATGGGTTTGTTAGTAGTTAATAATGCTCCAGGGGATTTCTATTCCGAGATACTTCGACCTAGCGAGAACTAAACCCTCCCGAGACGAGTTCAGTATACATTACCTCGAGAACCTGGAACAACCGATCAAAAACCGAACACCGTGGGAGGTACGACGTGTTTGTTTCAGACGAAGAATACAACCATGGACACCTTAGACAACTATAGCCACCAATACAATAACTTCAACTCTTCTCCTACGACCCTTCGAGCGTACCCATATAAGTTTATTACTGGGCTTCTGTCTTTCCTCGCGCCCCTTCGACTGTACTAGACTCTTGGGTCGTACCTAGTATGCATTAGACAACAAGGACGCTTCGGAAAATATAAGAAGTGGTCTGAACTCGGCTGAATTGTTTGACCTTACGATTAGATTGTCTTGGGATCTGACTCTGATGTACCCCGATTTGTTTCTTTCACTTTGGTTCTGCATAAGCGGACGATCGATGTCTGACAGAACAAATAGAGGCCATCCCATAGTCAGTGTCCAAAATGACATAAAACCTTAGACTTTACTTGATATTTAAAGGCAGTATACTTGAGCGAAAGAAATTTCTGTAATAATTTATTCCTTAGCTTTTCCTTGGGGAGTTAAGCATTATGAGGATGGTATCATTGGCAACGATCAGTCATCGAAAACATGCAACGAGAGTGTAGGTCGCAGTGTCCAATGAAGACCGCTCTAAAATTTGAGAAACCTTCATAGACGATATAATTAAGCCGACACTACTTCTAAATTTGGCCGCAGTTCGAAGGTTCTTCATATAGAGAACTACCTATATCGTAGACATTGTGTGTATTTTGAGTCTAAATAGGTCTATATTGTATCCTAGGTATAATGGAGAACCATCCTACGTTGCTCTCCTATGGGCTGACAACAAATGCGCCGCCGAGCAAAATAGCTGGTTCGTCGATGTTGTGGTGTTCGTAGCTGTATAGGTCGACCTCATTAGTACTATAGCTTTCTTGGTGGCGCAAGGCTGTGGAAAAGTGAAACTTACCTCAATGTTCCAACACCACCAGCTTCTAACAAGAATGCTGGTCCGTCTTGGAGCGTTTTTTGGACCCATCTCATGGCGAAAGCGCGGAGAATGTGCCCGTGTGCCACAATGAGGACATCGCTTGGTGGCAAGTTTTCTGACTTGGATTTCCCGATCACAGGACCATGCCACTTCTCCCGAATCTCTTGGATCAGACGATCCACACGGAGCGTGACATCATCAGGACTCCTATGAAAATGATCAGTGTTTGAACTTCACCTCTTGACGTAGTCCTGTTGGTGTCGCCCAACTTACTCTCCGCCAACGCATCCGTCTTTCCAAATGTCCCACTTCGGACCGAGGCCCTGCTTGGCACGGATCTCGCGAATCTCGGGGGTGGTTATGCCCTCGTAGTCGCCATAATCCCACTCGCGAATATCTTGGGTGACTTCGACCCGTGCTCCGCATGTATGGCCAGCTTCAGAAAGCTTATCGCCGTGGACCTTCCACGGCAAGGGATCTGAGATGCCAAAGTTGAGTAATTCAAACGTGCGTTGGGCTCGTTTTCGTGGCGAAACGTATCTGAGATAATATAATTAGTAGTTGTAGAAGATATCATTGACGATCCTTAGATGACATGTCAAATCTGTGCTTTTATCGCTTTGATTATCGCGCAGGTTACTGTGAGGCTATTGACAATCTGGCTACCTCTACTATTGTTTTATAAATACAAGAACGAGAGTATGCTCAATGGATAATCATGTAATAATATTAGTTATGGAGGGTTGGGCAGTCTCATTAGCACCACAGCCTTAAACGGCATGCGTCTGATGTTGAATAGAATGGTGATTTGAGCAACATCAAATTTATGCAACGTTATTTGAGGGGGGGGGGGGTTAAGTTTCGTCCGAATTCCTTGTTAGTCGATAACCAACTCTTAGGCACGATAAAGATGCGGATATGATTGAATAACTAGGTACAGAATTGGAGATGGAGTGAACTCACATATGTGCAAGTTGTTTCGGCACGATCAATCGATCGTCACCAACAAGTGCTCGACCTGTTGCTTTTATCCGCTTTTCACCATTGGCTGTAAGTGGGATGTCAGACACGCCCGTATGCCTCCCATTTAGGGACCACTCCGTTTCACCGTGACGGACGAGAAAAACTCGCGGGGTTGCCATTGTGTGTAAAGAATTGTAGAATCTTCACTCTAGATTCACTCTAGAAATCTATGCGCAAATTCCGGCTAAAATTGGAAAGCACTGCTAGCGAGCCGTAGCTATCATGGCCACTGCTACAGCGCTGTTGAAGTCAATTTCTGCTATACTCCGGATTTAGACCTTGGCTGCATACGACGCCCTGGCACTATGATGATTAAACCACGGATCTCGAGCCCTCGAATTCTTCAGGGAAACGGGTAACATTAGATTAACTTCCAGTTGTCTTACATGAGTAACGCTCGAGCGTGTAAGTAAGCAAGTGACCTTGTCAGAAATGGTGTGCGGGTTTACCCCTCAAAGAGAAGTAGAAAGGTGACGCTAAATAGATTAACTATTCGTAGGATGGGTAGGAATCGGGCTCTTTTGTAGAAGATGAATCGAAGCTAGGAGATAAAGGGCCAGCTAAAACGATCATAAAACAAGCCGTGGTTGCCGTACTGTGTCAGCAGCCGCTTACACAATCATTGGATATTGTCCGAGAAATTCCTCAGCCCTTTCTTTTTATACTACTTTTTATTTCGAAGTGAGAATTCGATAGAACTTGGGAAAAACAATAACCTAATACTACAAGTACCTAATCTTTATGTCACAACCTTGCAATCGATGATGTCGTTCCCCGATACCGTTAGCGGATTACTAAGGACATTGCTCTTATCCTTGAGCGCCATTGGTTCCACTTACAGAACCCGCGAATCCGGCGGCGGATCTAGCGGCGCCGAATTTTACGCGGAATTGGAGCTCAAACCTTGGCCCGCCACTTCCACTACTATGCGAAAAACTGTCAAAGGCACGACAGTTGCTACCCGTCGCGCCGAATATCGCGCTTACCACGAATACCGATCGCCGGAGCTGTCCCGACCAGTTGCTCTTCACGGAAGGAACAGAGGAGCTAAAGCTAGCCCAATCAATTGCGCTCTCTCTTCCGATACCGACGTCAGTACGAATAGTCAAAGTAGCAACAGAACAAAGCATAGCTCGAAGGACACTACGATTAAATCTAGTTGGAATGCCGAGAGTCACCGAGGAGTTGTGAAGAACAATCAACAGGCGAGTGAGCTCTGCTG
The DNA here is from genome assembly GCA_022497145.1 of Rostrohypoxylon terebratum. NCBI lineage: Eukaryota > Fungi > Ascomycota > Sordariomycetes > Xylariales > Hypoxylaceae > Rostrohypoxylon > Rostrohypoxylon terebratum. The sequence goes on along the minus strand of MU385878.1, from coordinate 233,350 downwards.
GAGAGATTATTGGGTGTAGGGTGTAGGGTGTAGGGTGTAGACAGTAGGGTACAGGGTGTACGAAGTGGAAGAAACGAACGGAATCTTGACGACGAGAAACAAGAGACACAAATAAAATACCCCGCCATGGCATCCAAACAGCCACCAACAACCCCGCCGCAGCAAATCGTGTACTCGATTCCCCGCCCTTCGCGCTTCGCTTTCAGAGCCAAGGTTTTGACGGGAGCTTTCGCTGCTGTTGCCTTCGTCGGCGCGATCTACGGGGCGGGATTGAAGACGCAGCAGGAGTACGAGACAGAGAAGCGGAAGATTGTGGAGGCCAGCACCGAGGACCGGATACGGGACCTGGAGAGGCGGCGCACGACCTTGCTGGCGCAGCGAAGGCCGATTGAGCGGAAGCTTGACGATGTCAGGGCCCGTATCAGAGCTCAAGAGCTTAAGGATGCTGATGTTGCTGATGTTGCAGACCAAGGTAGGAAGTGAAGGGGTACGAGATATCGAGATCAATCGCCGGGAGACAACACCAAATCAAGAGGCAGGAAGGGATGTATAAGTGCGAACAACTCAGTGTATCTATCTGTTCCCCTCTTTTCAACACCGCTGCTAGAGCTTGTTATGTACCTACAAGAAGACATTTAGGGGTAGCGCCCATGCTTCTGGCTTCTGGGCAGGCCAAGATGCGTGTCATACCAAAACACGGCGTGTGGTGGCGATGGATTTAAGGCAAGCTACAGTGGAACACGAAGGAAATGGATTTGGAGCACTTACCATTTAGAGGTATCTATGGATGACCTTAGATACCTAAAGGAGAGAGCTAGAGAATCATAGCAGCGCGAAATCTCTGATGCTAATCATCTAGTTTGCTTAAATACCCACGCACTCGTATTGTACCATCAAGCATAAAAGGAAATGAAAATAATACAAGTTTGGCCTTGTTGGCAAAACATTTATTTTCCGAACCGTTCCCTATCAAGTGAAAGTGAGTCTAATGCTAGCCCCAAGTTCCCTGCTTGCCATGCACTCAAACGTCCAGATGCGACACCACTTCCCTTTGCGTTTTTACGTATTTACTCAATCGTTCCCTCGGCAGAGGGCAAAGGAATGGCGCGATACAGCAGGATTAGGGCCGAGTGCGATTCGCCACCTCCGGCCAGCGTCTCGATCTTGTCTGCTGTCACCTCTGACACTTTGTCGTCGTTGAACCACCACCACTTGCCATCTTCCTCCTTTCGTTTGCCAGTTTTCGCATCAGCCGGTGCTGTCTTCTTGACGTAGGCCGTGTAGTGGCCGCTGTCTGCGCTTGCGCCTTGGTGTGTGACAACTCCTCGGAGTTCATACAAGCCAGACTGGTTTGCGCCGTCGTCGTTGGCGAGACTTGGGTCAATGAGGGCATGTAACTCTTTTTTCGCCGCAAGAAGTGCTGCGTCTCGTTCCGCATCAATCTCCGCGTCTGTCTTATAAGTTTCCGTCATCTCCACGTCTCCATCTGCGGATGTTCCGGTTGCCTTGCTGGCTTCTTTCTTCGCGCCTTTCCCGCCAGGGACGTCAGCGGTGTCATCGCCAGCGCCATTCCGCTTGCGACGCTTGCGCGTACGCTCGATGTCTTCTTCATCCTTTCGGACCTCTCGAACCTTGTCCCTAACCGGAACAAGCATTCCCTTCAACTTGTCGTCACAGAATTCCACAAGGTCCAACTCGTGGGGGAAGGTGACTTTGCGCATGATCTTGGCCTTCTTCTGGGTTTCTCGTTTCCAGAAGAAACGGACAAACTGTACGGTGAGGTATTTGGGTAGCCGAGAGATCTTCGAAGTCTTTGTATAAACAGCTTCTCGACCAAGGACCTCGGACCTCTTCTCCAACTTTTCACTTAAACCGTTTGCAATTCCATCCCGTAAGTGATTCGTGCTACCGTCTATGTGGCAACTGAGCTTCAAGAAAGCCTCTTTCGAGACTACGGGCGTCTCTCCGGCTTCCCTGGCCGCCGGCTCATCGCACACGAGTTCAGACGTAAGCTCTCCCGACATGTATTTATCGATGAAGGATGATTCTGCAGATTCAGGGGTGTCCTTCACACGTAGCTTTTGACGTAGCTGGGTAACAATCTGAGACCATGCTTCTTCGGCATCCTGTTGGGCAAAGCCGTTGCCAGTCCGAGAACGTTCGGCAAATTGGGGAAACGCGGAACGTAGCGAGGTGAGAAACGCATGGGGCGCGAATGCCTCTTGGGTTTCAGACATGTACTTGTATAGGTCTCGCAGTTGCTTCGTTAAGTCAAGGGGAGGCAAGAGCCCGGTAGTATTCACGGCATTGCTAGGGGCCTCGTATTTACTCAGAGCGTTCTGTAGCTCGGGAATAGCACGAAGAGTTTGAAGGGTAGAGTTGAGATAGCATGTATTTCCGAGGTTAGCCAGGCCAGCAGGTATAGCTCCTTCTTGCTGAGCAGCCTCGGCCTCTGTCATGTCTTCGACAAATTTGATCTGCTCCTTAGGACGACTGAGAGCATCCTTGTTTCCGGGCGTACCCAGCATCATTATGGACTGGCCTGGCTGAAAGTTGAACTTGCTCATGGAGGTATCATCCTTGACTTGGCCACCCTTAATCAAGATCTTCTGACGTTCGGGTTCTACGCCGGTAAGGCTGTAAAGTTGGAACTTGAATACCTCGCCGGTCGACTCGGTATCAACTTCAACATCGTACTTAGTACCTTGATGCTTGACGACGACTGTACAGAGCGAGGCAAGTTAGCAGGGTATCACCGGAATGGAGGCAGAGCTCGAAGTGCTCACCTGGTATGGTCGCCATCTTGTGGAGCTGGTGATATTTCTTCTAATATTTTGTATCTTGTAAGAAATGAGCAGAATTTTGAACTTGACAGAAAAAGGTAGGTACAGCTTGGGATGATCCAAGAGAAAAGGCTGGGAGAAGATTTGCGAATTCAAGTTACTACCTAGTACCTCCCAAGCAGGGTAGTGGTGGTAGCGAGGATTAGGTAGGTAGAGATAGTTATAGCAATGTTGTGCCTTATTAACCCGAACACAATCAGACAGTCAGATCAAGGCAAACTAGTGGGTGCGTCACCCAGCTTTAGAGTTTCACTCCAAGTGGGGCAGAAGCGAAAAGGTCGGCCACCAAACAAACTGCACTTGCCGTCCTTGCAAGTCCTTGCAAGTCTTAAATCAGAAATTGACATCACGTGGCTTCCATTTATCCCCCCCAACTTCCCAATTTCCCTAATAAATTTGAGAAGTTTCGCTGTAGTAGTGGTGTCTAGTTGCCAGGTGCCCGGCTAGCTGCTACGCAGTAGTAGGAAGTAACCTAACTGGGTACCCACTTTACTGTCAGGTGTCAATTCGCCAGGATTCCAGCTGGTAACTGCATTGCATTGCATTGTACAATACATAAAATACATACTAGGTAGGACCTAGGTAGCTACGATTGCCTATGGAAGTCACAGTGCAGTGCCCACTAGCTACTGCCCACTGCTGAGTACCGCCCCACATTGAAACTTCATATCGTGCATACTTACATACATAGGACCTAGGTACAGCTACCTACCTAAAGACTAAGGTCCTACAACGTAATTGCAACCTTAGGGGCCTAGCGTCTTGCTGGCGATTGCTTCACCCCACATCACTCCTTAAAGACACAACATTGAAGACACAACTTTTGGAGTCCCAGCTGTTGAAGGGCTAAGCATCATGGCATGTTCTACCCTCATATCCTACTTGTTTCATTGGAATCACAACATGAATATAGGCTTGCTAACTTATTAAATTCTCCAGTCCCAATCCCTCCGCCCGTACCTTCAGTGCGTGCGGAGCACTCTGACGGCCGCTCTCTGTCTCTCCAACTTCGCATCCCAAACCTCCGAACGTCACAATGTCCCCGAAATCGAAGCTCAGACCTCTCCTGAAGTCCTCCTCAATCCACTAGTCATAGCACGTAACGAGAACGAGAAAGTCCTTATCGAGCCGAGTGTCAACAGTGTAAGAATAAGCATCAAGATCAAGCAAGCCGACGAGATCGAGAATATCCTAGTTCATAAGTTCACCCGCTTCCTCACTCAACGAGCCGAGGCCTTCTTCATTCTTAGAAGAAAGCCAATCAAGGTACTTCACCACCAATACACGATCCCGTACCAACTTTATTAGTATTGACATGGTCTGAATAGGGCTATGACATTTCCTTCTTAATAACAAACTTCCATACCGAGGAGATGTTGAAGCACAAGCTGGTAGACTTCATTATCCAATTTATGGAAGAAGTGGACAAGGAGATCTCGGAGATGAAATTATTTGTATGTCGGGACCAAACCTCTCCTAGGGAGCCCTGAGCCCTACTAATGGAAATTTAGTTGAATGCCCGAGCCAGATTCGTTGCCGAATCCTTCTTAACACCCGTGAGTTCTCTGGCGTTCCTTTTATTTAACCTCCGCTAACATCACTACAGTTTGACTAAGTAAAATGTATGGGTGAAGACTTAGCTGAGCACCTGTTGAAATTGAGGATAGGATGAGGCGTCATCCTTATCCAACTTGCATTTGTGAAGATGCAAGATTTGACATAACCAAAATGTGAATTGGCGATACGTACGGATAAAGAGCGACACCCTGGCAGTACAGATTTCTAGATACATAAGATAACATCAACCGAATGGAGATTACCATCTACTCTCTCAGCCTATCTTGTCATTCCATTGATTCTAAGCTCCTCGAATTCCAAGTCAAACTTTGGTCAAACTTTGATGAACACGAAGGTTGCATCTTAGCCAATCACCTACATGGCGGTCTCGAGTACAATATCTGGTAATCAGATCCAAATCCTTTGTGATCATACTATCACATCTGTTTTTTCTGTTATTTTGTTTAGCTTCATGTCACGATCACCAAGGTGCTGCATGCATTTTTCCCCCTATCCTATCCAGCAAGCATGGGTATACATCATCTGTTATAATTACAGCATTATTGTCGGTTCAAGAGGATAACCCACAGCAATTCGGACTGACCTTTCCCCTCCGTGAATCTTCAGACCCCTTTTGCCAACCCATAGTATATTTTCCCACCTGAAACTCTTAAAAGTGGCAGCAAATAATATGTTCACCGATTACTTATAAGATAACTAGAAGTAACTTTCTATCCATATCTAGTATTCAATTTCCTTTGCTGTGGCCACACGTAACTCGGTGCATTTAGTCACGATCCATATGGCATAAGTCCACTTTTGCTTCGGCACCTGGTATTTAACGTGTGACCACATACCCACACTGTATTTATGCGTCATGATTGGAATCTGCTGCCGACATATAAAAAATATTTCTTTCCTCGAGTAAATTGTTCGGACCTGCCTACCGACTACCTAGGACTAAATCCGTCTAAGTAGGTATGCCCCACTAGGACGCCGTCCGACAAGTATCTGGAGGCGGGAAAGTGCAATATCGCAGGAACATACGTACCCGGCCTTATATTACATAATACTGGGATATGTTGATACTGATATACACTGTGTATAGGTACTGTTGCCATAAGGTCAGTAACTTCCATTTCAAAAAGATGGATACCTGGAGGCTAAGTCGGTACAGAAATCAGGAATCAGGAATGACCCCTTCGACAAAAGAAAATATGGATTCCCGTGGATTAAACCTAGTAGAATTATAAAAAGGGGGTAAGAGAATAAATTTACGTCAATGTATATATACATGGTAGGTTATTAGAAACTTTATAAAATAGTAAACCTGCGATCCCTTCCCAGTTGCATATCTTATAGGTTCTAATGTCACTGATCATACAATCGTTGGTTATACACTTGTATGTGTTTTGTATACATTTGGTAGGGGTGTTGCTATCGTTAGAATATAGATGTTTATTAGCTAGACTGGTATTTGTGAAGGACTTCAGAGGGATTAGGTACCGATCAGACGGGATCAGAAAATACTTTGAACCCATACATTCATACTGCTGATGGCGAGGTACTCTTAGAGAAATCTGAGTATGAGGGGGTATAGTACTACTGGTAGACAATTCACTGTACTTGGTTCACTTTCTGTGGCTAACTAGTGCACGACCAACCTTTTGTAACTGTACCTGATGCTGTATATACGATATGCCAACACGATACCAATTCATCCACCTCCTTCCATTTCCACTTAACTGCCCATTAACTTGCTTATGCCTCAATTGGTTCTTTCCCTCAACTGCCTAGCACGGACCGCATGAATGATCAGTTGAGAAAGGTTACTGCTGGAACTACCCACTGAATGCTCTCAGAACACTACTATATCTTTGACGACGTACCGAACTTCTCCCATACCTTACTTCCCAACTTCTTCTTCCCCCACGAGATTATTTAACACCACGTCATCAACCGTTCCTATTTTCACTTCTTCAACTTCTCTTCTACTTCCCATCCTCTTCTCTTTTACTTTCCCTTCTACTCCTATTCTTCCCCACATACAACGCCAAGAATCTTTTTATCTTGAACGAATTATGTCAACCTACAACTTACAAGAGATCCTTTTCTCAACGTCGATCCTGATTCTTGCTATTAGGGAAGTTCTTCAAGCTTTTTCGACACTCACCAAGGCTACCTGAGTTTAACTACCTAGGACTTGGCTGTGCAAAAGAAATCTCGATCTTCTTCCACCACGCCAGTATTATCGCCCCTTCACAGACGATAATTCCATAGGTAAGCCATGATATTTTATTCTCATACGCTCCCGACCTCTACGGTCAAACCCTGTATTTTGACTGTTATGTCAATGCCCTGTCCTGAAGGACCTATATACCCCTTCGAGCCACTCCTTCTGTTTAGCATATCAAGAAGGTGCAAGCTTTGATATGCTCTATGTTCCCATGGTCTGGCATACTTCTCTATTTTTTTCGCGAAAAAAAAATCACCCTTAGTTTCCTAATCTCGTGACCGCCTTGTCTTTCCTGCTGTTCCTGCCACTTCTATTTTACCACGAGGCACCCCAAGTCCATAGGTAGGGTCATTGAACAGCCCTCTTTCTATTTTAATTTTCCAATTTTTCTCTCTCTGCCTTACCAACTCACCCATTCCCTCCACCAGCTCTCTTGGATAGTACAAACCGTCCACTCACCCCCCCAATATCTACCTGCACTACTGGCCTATCACTCTGAGTGCTTGGTAAGTACCTACCTACCTCTACTTATTCTCATTAGAACATGCACCAACTTTACATCTACCCAACGATATCTTTGTACTAAGGCACGCTTATGATTTATCCAACACTCGTCCACATGAACGCCAATTCTTTTCTTCTTCCCTTCTACCATATCCTTCCATTTATACGCTGCGATACTTGAGACTGTTTTGTCACACCATCATTAACGTATACTCATCATATCACCAAAGGTAATCTTTGTGTGTGGTCGCAAGCTTTGGCTGTCACTGACACCCTACAGTCAAGCTCGAGCTCGCCTGAACGTTGTATTCAGGTTTTCAGATCCCCATGGATCAACATTCCGACAAGTCTAGTAAAGGTCGCCAATGGGCCAATTCCCGCCTCCGGGCCCGGCTTCCTTTGAGCGACGAGCAGGATGGAGGCAATGGTGGAGGTGTTTCGCCTCATTTAGATACTTCTTCGAATATTGAGAAAGGTAGAGCAAAGGAACCTTCCGTTTCACAGTCAGGCTCTGGCAGCGAGTTGGAGTGTACTGTTACCTCGCAACAGACTTTTGAGCACGTATCTCGAATCTCATCTGGCAATGTCAACGAGTTGGTCGGCAATGGCAGCGCGTATGGTGACGTCAAGAAGACGGTAAGTCGATTTCTTCTTCTTTATCCAATACTCTACGGTTGTGTCGACAATGTTTGAGTTACCCTACTAACAAATTTTCTTTCAATACATAGATGGAATGTTCTGCGAACACAGAAAAGTACTCTGATCATGACCAAATGCCTTTTGGCAATAGTGCACCCTCACTGCGTGCCCACACGCCGCACAAATCAATGGATCAGGCATTCACCACTATCAACACCCATGCCCAGTCTCCAGGCGAACGTTTTGCACGCCTTCCAACTGCGAATATTCCTACTCATAGTGGCCATAAATCAGCTGATTTCGCCATGGTCGGCATTGGTGCATATCCTAACCCTGTCTTGACCGCTGGATATGGGCGTTGTGCTGAGCAGGGTGTGTTAAACCATGGAAACGAAACTGCTCCGCAAGCAAATGTTGGTTTGGGAGACATCACGGCTCCTGGCCAAGCCACACCCAAGGGTCACACCCGCCAGAGATCGAGCAAACAGAGTGTAGAGTCTCCTGAAATCGCAGCGATGTTGCTCTCGAAATTGACCGACTCGGCACAGGGCAAACCTATCAATTCCCCCACCCCAACACCTGACTTCGTTAAAGAGACAAAGGTATCTCTTGGAGTCGTGCAAAACAGCCCTCGAAAGCGGAGCCCTCTAAGCTCGGTGGTGAATACAGACGACGAGGGAACAGAGCGTGGGGTATCACCAGAAGGTCAGCGCAGTGCCTGGGCTAAACCTATCAAAGGCAACCAGGACCATGATGGTCTTCTGGCACTTCGTGGTCGGACAAATACTTTGCCCACAATTAATGGACGACAGAACCATGTCCGTACCCAGTCATTGGCCATTGATGGTTCTCCTGGTGAAATGAAGAATAGTATAATCCCCCGGAACACCGAGGGGTTGGACGCAAGTAACTATACACACGGACTCCCGGGTAGTGTATCCATGGGTGCACTCTACAAACAACAAGCTGGTAGTATGGATCAACCATCTGGGCTAGCCGCACGAAGCAGCTCCTTGGACCATTTTCAAGGCCCCTCAACAGATGCACTTATTCGATACGAATCAGAGGTGCGACGCGTTGGCCCACTCGAATTCCTGCCGGTACCTGCCGAGGTACGGAAAAACCGTTCGCAAATGCTGAATCAGTTGACGGGTCCCGATGGTCGCCCCTCTATTCGAGACATCTCGCATCCTTATTATGTGCCCTTCGCAGAGAAACTGCGAAATCTGCAGCAGAGCAATGCAGGCGTCGTTTGCATAACAAACGTGAGTTGCCTCCTTGGTTTGTATAGTAGACATTGACTAATGATAAATGTTTAGATCCCCTATGCAGTCTCTCGATCTGAGATATTTGCTTTTCTCGGACGAGCAGCGAAGTCCCTCAAAGACCGTGACGAGCCGGTCCATATTATCATGGATCGAACTACATTCAAGACGTACGAGTGTTTTGTCGAGTTCGCTTCGTTCGACGAGGCTGTAGATGTCGTCACCAAGTACCAAAATGGAATCGAGCGCGGCGCTCACATGCCGACAATTGGAAACCGGGATATCGAAATGGCGATATCGAACCAGTCACAGTTGATGAAGAAATTATTTCCACTGGCGAAAGGTGTGAGATGGGAGGAAAGACCCTTCCAAATCACTCGCAACTCGGCAGTACAATGGGAAAATTTCAAGGGTTTCATTACCCAAGAAGAGATGACTCTCCTGTGCAAACATGTAGAGGGGTATAACAACGTAAGTACATGCTTTTTACATATATTCATATGGATGTTAGATCATTAACATTATTCTCGAACAGCCTGTCTTCGCTAAGCACTGCCCTGAGAGAGCTTACGAATGTATGATCAGTACGATCAAGAAGTTTCCATGGCACATGTCCGAATACATCACTGTTAAGGAGCGAGACATGCTATACAGCGCAGGCCTGAAGATGGTCGTTCATCTTCAGAAACAACTTAGCCAAAACGGAAAGCCTCTTCGGTTGACAAAGCAACTTCTGAATCGATTAGCTGAAGCAATCATCTTATCACCAGGATTCAGCGTCACGCAGAAGGACAACGTCGGATATAAGGCAAATATCTCGGACAATAGGCTGAGGGAGCTGGGTCAACCTCGCTTCGCAGGGCTATGGAGCCATCTGCAGATAATCAGTGTGAGGAACGGGGTCACCCTGGACGTCCTGGAGGTATGCTCTGTCTTTCTTTCCTTCCTTCCCTCTTTGATCTATATATGTTAACAATAACACAATAGTATTATATTGCCATAGTACGGGAAGAGACAACCCGCAATGCGGAACTTCAAGGCATTCATGTGCAACAGCAATTGCTAGACGAGCAGGCAACGACGTCAAACTATTGGGGGTTCTTCTAGAAGGAGCTGAACCTTCCCATTGGCCTGGATATGTCGTGCCTATCGCTTGCAGAGAGAGCAGCCCTGGAGTGGAACGCACTGGATAGAATTATCCGTCGGGCTACCGAAGGAGGTATCATGCCGGTCTATCGTAAGAAGGGAAATGCCGAGTGATCCGAGTGACCCGCCCCAAGGTTACAGCAGGGAATTTAGTGGCCGATGAATAACTATCGATACCTAGTGGTTTCTAGTTTCCATATTTGTCACCTCTGTTATTGTTGGAATATACCAACACCTTAAGGCTTAGGTGTCTTCAGGTTTTGCAACCTGTAAAAGTATTAGCCGAGGGGGTTCTTTTCTTTTCTGACATGCATCACGGATTATCACGCTGGCCCGTTCACTTTCGAGCACATCTTCTTAGAAAAGATGCATGAGCTGTAAGTTACTGAAGAAAGAGTGTGTTCAATACACTCAGTATTCTCGAGATTACTTAGATATTTATTGATAACGGTTCGCTGGAGTTTACTGGAGTCGGTTGTATTTTCCCCGAGGCGATTATGATTATGATTTTGATTATGATTATGATTTTGATTATGATTATGATTTTGATTATGATTATGATTTTGATTATGATTATGACGAGTGGCTTTGATGTGAATATGGGCTTAGAATACGGATTCACAGATTAATTTATAGGTATCCGTAGATTTTGTGTAGATGGGATGTCGTTGAAATTTACTAATCGGACCCGAAACCCCCACCCTTATAATATATATATTATATAAGGTCGGAGTCAGCTTATCAGCTTAGGTAAGTAGAACGGTTCATGCCAATCGTGAAGGTTTTCATTACTGATTACCTAATATGGCGGGGTTAACGGTTCGTATTTGTTCGTATTGTGACACAATAGTGGATGCGTTGACGATGTTTGGGGGAAGCTGTTTCCCTTGGTCGAACGCTCCACCTCCACCAACCTAACCAACCTAATCAACCCGCTAGCCGCATCCCACCCCCAATTGTCCATTGGAACCTTGGAACCTTCTACCGCCGACAACGACACCTGAAGAAAACAACCCTACAATATTTCCCCTCTCCAACCAAATAGAGAAACTGCATATATTCGCAACTTATTCGCAACTCCAAAACCTGATCCCGCCTCGACTCTTTTATTGAACCATTCTCCACCCGAAGCCGTGTCTGGCTACTAGACAATCGAGGCGGAAGCCTCTCGCAAGATAAGACCGACGAACGAGTCAGAAAGCAGCCGTCAACACGGCGTCCACCGAGCACCAGCAAGTCCCCGCGACCGGCGGGGGCGCAGTTCCAGCAGCGCCCAAGTCGCCAAATCATACACCAACATCCCCGACTTCACCAACCACTCCCCGCGGAATGGCTGGTCTAACCCGCCCCATCATGCAGTCCATGCCGGACACGCGCCAGCAGTCATTCGAGGAGATCTACGGACCGCCCGAGAACTTCCTCGAGATAGAGGTATGGCCTCCATTCGAACATATCGTTCATCCATGCCGCCGCGCATGCATGTCGCTATCCAACGACGATGGGCGGGACGCATTGAACGAACTTGTCCTGCTCCTCTCCTCCATTACTTTGTTTGCTTCCGTGGCGACTCATCACGCGACACAATAATACCTGTATTATACATATTAGTAATGAGAGGCTGACCAATGATTATTCATACACTGAATAGGTTCGCAACCCACGCACTCACGGCACCTCGCGCAACATGTACACAGACTACGAGATTGTATGCCGCACCAATATCCCGGCTTTCAAGCTGAGGCAGTCGTCTGTGCGGCGGCGTTACAGCGACTTCGAGTACTTTCGCGACATCTTAGAACGTGAGAGCGCGCGTGTCACTATTCCCCCGCTCCCTGGCAAGGTGTTCACCAATCGCTTTTCCGATGACGTTATCGAGGGTCGTCGTGCGGGCTTGGAGAAATTCCTCAAGATTGTTGTTGGCCACCCGTTGCTCCAGACTGGAAGTAAGGTCCTAGCTGCGTTCGTTCAAGGTAGGCTCAGCCTTCCCTCCCCTTTTCTTGTCCATGTGCTTGTTATCCTATTTTACCATATTCTTGGTATTCAAAGGGGTCGGATTTTTAGCTCTACCGTCAAGAAGAAAATATACAAGAAATAATCACAGATACCTCAGTGATTGCACGTGGCAAAGTTTCTTGGAACTCGCTCACAAGTTTTATAGATCCTAACTGGGATCGCAACGCCTGGTGACTGCGTCTCTTCGACTCGTTGATAATCAGCAGCAGCGGGTCGCAAATTTATGGCGGTCGTCGTACGCCTAGGAAGCTTCGAAAGCGGCCGCCGAAGTCACTTGCGGAGACCCATCTGCAGGGAGTATCATCAAAACGTAGTAGCTGGGAAACTGAGACGACATTACAATAATCATGAAAGTACCGACTACCGACGCGTGGGTTTTCTCACTACCGTTCTTGCGAGGCTTGCGAGAAAAAAAAGGATGAGGGCTATGAAAATACTTTGCTTCGTGATACCGGTGCGGGCTTAGCTAACTTGAAAGGAAGGGTTACTTGCCGTAACCTAGTAAGAAATGCTCGGGTTATCCTCTTGGTAGTATAGGGGGGATAGTCTTTCAATACCTTCAATTCTATCGATTTTACATATTATCATACTTAGCGTGTCACTTCCTACTAAACATATCCAGACCCTCTAATTAAACAAACTAGAGGGTAATTTATTCTCAATATCTCTAAATGATTGAACGAAACAACTCCCCCAAGTAACCCTTACGTGGATGACAAAGAGATTACTAAGATGATTCCATAGCATAATATTACTAATTGGTTGATGATGATTAAGCGCCAAAACTGGCATTCTACTTACTAAGTAATGAGTCATACTTCTTCACTTCTTAGATAATCATATTAATCATTCCTTATGTCATCAACTCCTAGATAATCCATGTTATGTAATCAGCACATTTGTAAACCTTCAACTATTCCTCTATCTTAAGTAATCAAGAAGTACCTTAAGTAATCACATTCGTCACGATATTTGTCTTAGTCATCGTCTAAGGGCGAAGTTCGAGTGCTTCGATGTTTCGGGTAGACGAGCACTATTACTTGCATGAATATTTCAAGGGATTGTATGAGCGGAATCGTATTTAATTTCACCCCATCGCCTCTTTTCCCGACTGAGCTCGTTCAAACCCCTGAACGCCAGACATGCCTTTAGCACCTAAATAACCTATGTGTCGTCCATACACACGTAGATCATGCATTACCCAGCGGTTGGCCAGGCGCACTTCAGATATTCCCGCTGTACCAGCTTGTCATTCATTGAACTTGACCAGTAGCCCAGCAATACCAATACCCGCCAAATTCATCTAGTGCCAATCCTACCGTAGCCTCTATAATTCATCTTCGTTTCTTTGGTATACAGTAGTAACGAAATGGTCTCCGCATAGTACATCCATATGCCGCCCGTAAGAGATAAATATTATAGCTAGATCGAGCTGCTCCTCTCGAAGCCCGTGATTGTCAGTCCCTATAGGCCAACCCAAATATCTAAATAATCCAGCCATCTAATAGTCTTTTTTTCCTTCTCCCATCCACCCTCATATCTCGGGTCAGTATCATTACATAGTCGTCACAGGCGCTTATACGCTCATTCATTGGCGTCGATAGTCGCTAGGGTTCGAAGAGAGGGGAATTGTTACACGGATCGAGGCTATCATCATCTAGCTCTTTGCACCGAGAAGCTTAAGAATCCCCTCGTACATGCCAAACATAATCGCGGCAGAGGGTATTGTGCGCATCAAATGAGGCGTTAGGCCACCGTACAAGCCAATGAAGCCTTCTTCCTTCCATACAAGTTTGAAGCAGTGCACTAACCCCGTGTACTTGGGGCGGCCATCTGCCATCGGAGCTTGTCGTAGACGTGTGCGCGCGACCTAGTCGTCATTCTTAGTATTTCTGTTCCCGTCATAGATCCGTGCTTAAGGGGAGGTTCTGAAGTACTCACCTCGTGTGGATATGTCAATATAGAAGCAATGCCCTTCGCAGCTCCAGCACCCATGAAGTTGCCTGTCCAATCGACAGTATGGTCCCACCAGGTCTTCTCTCTGCCGCTTTTCTCAACTCTCTCCTTGCGCCGCCTCAATTGGCTCTTGAGCTCCTCATACATCATCCATTGCAACGTGCTTTCGGTAACACCCAAGTAACTCGCGCTAAGGCCCTTGAAGAAGCCACGGGGACCCTCGTCCCGCATAACCTGCTTGATACAATCCCAACTATTCCGGTACCGCCGCGCACTCACGTCGCCCTTTTTCTCGGCATTGTTCTTGTCAAGTTGCAATCGCGTTTTTACTAGCCATATGGGATTCGTCGCTGTGCCTGTCGCTATTCCGGCCGTTACTGCGCTGGCCAAGTGCACTACTGGGTTATCCGGCGACGCCCCCGTCCACTGAGAGTAAGCGCGCTTGCCTGTTCCGTATGCGTAGAAGTTGATGCTCCGCGCTGGGACCACACCGACAAGGTTAGGTCCAAGACCTTTGAACAGCGCCCGCCATCCTTCAAGTCGGTGCACGTCGCGCAGGATCTGTATTGTTTCTTGCAGGTGGTATGAAGCGGATTTCAAAGGGCTAAGCCGCGCCTGTCCTGTCGCCTCTCGCGCCGCTCGAAGTTGGGCCTGGTAGAAATCGGACTGAAGCCTAGTTTTCAAGACGTCGAGCGGTGCAGTTAGCACGGCTGCAGTCATGCCTCCGACACTACAGAAAGAAACAGGGTTAGCGCAGGCCCTGTATTCGCCCTTCTCTATCCAACCCCTCCTTACATCGCAAACAGTACGTTTCAATAGGAAAGGGGATTCTCGAAGAGACATACCCTCCGGCGACAAGGTGGGGCCAAGACTTGGAAAATGGTGATGGTTTCGTTACTGTTATCTCAGGTGTTACAAGGCCTAGCTCGCGCGACTGTGGTAATGGCGATTGA
Source organism: Rostrohypoxylon terebratum (assembly GCA_022497145.1). Lineage (NCBI taxonomy): Eukaryota > Fungi > Ascomycota > Sordariomycetes > Xylariales > Hypoxylaceae > Rostrohypoxylon > Rostrohypoxylon terebratum. The sequence goes on along the minus strand of MU385878.1, from coordinate 218,238 downwards.
TGCGGCGTTGGCATCCTGCCTTCACGGCGCTCTCTAGGGTTGTTCATTGCGTAAGTCGCATGTGAAGATGATTGAGCCATGGCGGCCCTGCTCGTGGATCGCAACCCCTCGTCGGATTGATCGGTACGGAAAATATGGCTAGGTTCTCCCACCAAACTATCGGCATTCCATTCAGAACCCGAGGAGGTTTTGTTTAGGGAAATAGTAGGTTGTTCCTAAGCGAGGCCAATTAGAACAAGTAGAAAATATGAGAGCCTAGTGAGTTGTTCGGATTTAGAAGCAAAATTACGTCGTTGAAAAGATGAAAGAACTGGATACCTTTTTTTGACTTTTTTTTTAAGTGGATCTAGTAACGCCACATTTTCTTCCATTTTTTATTCAGTTGATGTCCGTCGCGTCAAAGCTAGCGCGCTTCCCGAGACTTGTTTAGTGGGTCACCCCTCTATCTGTGGCTCATTATTACCATTATTACCACCCATGAACCTGGTAATCGGGAATTTCCCAGGTAAGGAACACAGATGCCAGGCGCTGCGGCAGGCACCACTGGTGGTCTGGTGGTCGCGCCCAAGGAGACCAGAGCGGACAAGGTTTTTTAGACATCCATGAATACTGTATGTATGTACTTATCATACTTATAGGTACTTATTAAATTACTCATCAAATCTTCAGATATCAAAGACGCGTGCGGCATTGAGCTGAATATCTGAACCTCAGCGTTAACTGGGTGTCTTAAGCTTAGACAAGCATTGTCCTAATGCCGTCATCAATATCAGAGCATTATTTCAGTTCGTTTTCAATTTCTTCTCCAGTTCGAATGACCATATAAGGAATCCGAACCAGATAAACCGGTAACCTCATCGCCGACCATATGCCTTTCCTCGGGAATATGTACTGTATACCAACTTTCCTGCATATATGTATACAGATTCTCTACCCCTATATACACCTCATTTATCAATAGACATAGTCTCATATCATTCGTTGGAAATACGTTGACTCCCGCGTGAAATTGCAGCAGCATCTGCCGCTGCTGAAGCAACCGAAGCCATATGACTGAGTATAGATTTCTGTTCCCTGAAACTTCCACTCGGCACTTCTTTTCTTGCGTACTCTTGCCCTTGCCGAATATCTCTTGGATCAATCTCCATTGATTCATGCCTGCTACTCATTGACGTGTCCGGCCCTTTGCGCCATACGTCGTCGGCGGGCCTACCGATGGCTATCCGCGACCCCGGACGACTTGAGCTAGGTTCTTCGCTACGTTCCGATTCTCTTCGATGTTCCCCGAATTCTGTATGAGATTGAGATCTAAATCCGGATCTCCCAATATCCCTTGGTTCGTCCCCGTCGTCATCTCCATCTCCACTAGCTTCTCCTTTCAACCATGCTACCTCCTCTTCTGTCAGCCCCTTCCATACACATCTGGCATGTTTCTTTGTGCATCCCTGGCAAGCCGTCAAGTGTTTGATGCATTGTGTCTTGAGTCTTCGGCATCTGTCGCACGGCGGGTTTATAAAGTCTCCGCGGGCTAATTTCTCAATTTTGGCCGTGACCAAAGCTCTGTTCTCTTCCTCAACGTCTCTCACCGCTGGTTCAGCGGAATACCCCGGGGATGGCCGGTTGCTTCCCAACAAAGCTTGTTGCTGCACGGAGGCTCTTGGGGTTGATGTGGAGGTTCCAATGGCATTTGGCGTTGGTGGGATGGAGCTGGCAGAAGAAATCCGGTGGCTAGAGGATTGTGTGGGCGCTTGAAACTGTTGCAGAAGGTCAGCATGTAGGTCGTAACCTGGACTAGCACCGGAACCCATTGATTTATTCACTGCTTGAAACCCAGGACCAGGCGCGGATTGCGATGCGCGACGTGTATGTATAGATGCTTTTCGTCCGATCAAGTGGTAGTTGAGTTGGCGAGCCCTACGCGCCACCTCATCTGCTTTCTTAATTAAGACTTGTAGACGCTGTTCAACAATCTCAAGAGTCGCCAATTCTGCTGTCTCGTCTTCTTCTAATGGTTGTGGCGGTACAAGCCTAAATCTGTCCAGGGCGCCAGAAACTATGAGTCGCCAGTCATCTTCCCCAATTTCGACCTGGACGCCTTTAAGGGGAAATTGACAGCAGCGCGTGCCGTTGGCAGAAGAAGTTAGCACAAATTCTCCAGGTTTTGCTTTAGCAAATTCAACAATGTCGAGCCATGTAACGGGATCTGGGCTAAACATTGTCTGTGGCGGGGTCGTCGTTATTGAACCCTCAAAAGCCCCTTCCATGGCCTTCAGTAAGCGGCTACCCGTTAGTTTTGCCCCCAAATTAGAAGCGAGACTCTCATGCCTATTCAGCACCCCTATTTTTTATATTAGTATCATGAAATATATCATGGATGACTTAGTATGAAGTGCAAGTCCCTCACCCTCATATTCATTGACTAAAGCAAGAACATCTGAAAAAGTTTCGCTGTCGCCCTGGATGAGCTTGAGCTTCACCGAATGGGCTTTAGAGAGGTAGTTTATAGGGGCTATGTTGCCTTCGGAGATTGGCCCGTCAGTACTTCAACTTAGGACACCAAAGTGCACTCGGATTATAACCGCAAAAAAATTGATAGATAAATTTTATGAAATAGCATAGTGGTGGGGGTCGGAGTTATGGTACATATACAAAAGATTTCTCATAATAAGACACATTAGCGACGCGGTGGTGAGCTAATGTTACATATACTATGAGATATGCCGAGTTTGTGGCATGTTCTCCCACGCAACGGTCACCTATGGGGGTACAGGTGTGTGTAAGTGAGAGAATATGCGGGTGGGCAGGACTTACCTGGCTGAGGCGGAGGAGGTTGTGGTATGCGGTCAGCATTATCATCGGAGATATCTCGTTTTCGTTTATGTTGATCAGATTCTGGATTGTGTGCCATACTGGCACATCTCACACTTTGAACTTTGAGGTTTACGAAGGCCTCTTTTTAAACTCTTGTGGGAGTCTTGATATACAAAGTGCTCAGCTCAGGAGCTGGATGCTTGAGCTGCTCTAAAATAACCGACTGTCCTGCCCAATCAATCCCGCCGATAGCAAACAAAGGCTAACATGTGCAAGTATAACGCAGAACAAGCGGGGATTCGCTTGATACTGCTATTCCCGTCTGAGATTCTGTGATCTCTGGAGTTTTTGAGAAAGGAATGTGCTATAAGGGCAACAAACAGCGAGAGCAGGCTTTATTACGAATTAATATTCCAGGCTGGGGATAGGTTAAGAATTGCGAAAAGCCCGGGAACGGGACGCAGGTTGCGAAGTTAGGCCTGCCGAGCTTCTGGGCTATTTTGAGCTCGGCGGTCGTCATAGGAATAAACCGTGGTATGGAGAAAGTAACTTTGGATAAGGGGCAACCGGTCAGAACGAACGAATGAACGAATGAAATGAAATGAAGAGAAAAGAGAAGGGTAGTAGACAAATATGCATGGATGTATGAATGAATTTATGGATATACGCGTACTAGGTATGTTAAAGTAAGCAGGTGAGTTTGATGATACTCAGCCAGAGTACAGCCTCGACGCAAATAGAAAATACGTAGAACATTCAACATTGAACTTGGCAGGTAGACCTAGGACCTAGGACCTAGGTAGTTGAACTGAATGCGCAGTGGACGGAGAATACCAGGTAGGGGGGACAGTGGATAGTGGATAGTAGATAGTGGATAATGGACAGGGAATTTCGGAAACCGGGGTTGACCGTTGGATGGATTAGGCGCGGGGCTCGAAATAATAGGTAGGTACGCACGCAGTACGGCAGGTACTTACATACATTAACATCAATTGGGTTAACATTGGGGATATCTCAGTAAAGTACGGAACGATAACGGGACGGATCGATTAAGTATCATATGTGGGTAGATGTATGGGTAAGGGGTATTGGTATGAGAAGTCAAGAGAAGAGAAGGTTCTTTTTTTTCCTCAAAGGTGGCACGTTGAAGTGAGGAAAAAAAAACAGAAAACAAAAAACTGACCACAGACTAGCAGAGATAGGATCTAGGTATACGGGCAGCAGTCTGCTAGGAATTGGAATTAGCGAAGTGGGTTGGCGCTTTCCTATGTGGTTTAGGTAATAACGTCCGATAATAGTCTGTAATGTAAGCATGTCACTTCCAACTTGTGTTTTTAAAGTTATCTTCGTACTCACTAAACCAATTGAGTCGAATTCAGAGAAGCATAAGCCAACGATTGAATTTTGGACTGCCAATATAAGAAAGCGCATTCGACTTGTAAGGCAGGTACTAAGTACTCAATATTAGTACTTATAAAAGTCTTACTTAGCTCGAGTGCTCGAGATATCAACAACTCCATTTCTAGGCATCTCAGTCTCATCCAATGGAGAAGGTTACTCACATACCTCAACATACTTGGTCTGTGCCGTCATCCCCTAAAAGTGATAGGACATCTCGGTTGGCTACATGTGTGTGCCACGGAAAAGAGACCGAACTTTTTTTCAATCTCTTCCTCTGTTCCCTTCGGTCGATCTTGTCACATCTCCCTCGCCAAACTTGGACCTTGGTCCCTTTCACCTTTCCCTGGTCCTAGCCACATCCAGGAGAAGATCATCCGCGCTGAATTCCGCTGTTGAGGGCTTCCAGATTATGTGATCCCATGCCGTCCCACGGAAGAAGGAAAAGATCGACGAGCCACATCTCCTTGGCGTTGAAACCCACCTATGGCCATATGACGGACTTGAGGTGCATCGCTAGGCTCGATGAAAGTTTTGGATGGCCGCGATCTAGAGGGAATACCATTCGAGCTTTCTCAGCTCTAGGTTTCACATCGACGTTTCACCAAAAGAAGGTGACTAGGTATGATAAAATCCTTTGGGCTCTTGGTATGCTTCAGCGATGAGGTATACGATAAATAGGTACGATGAGCAACTCAAGAATTCTCCGCAGAAAGCCAACGTATTTATTGACGAAAATTTGCTACTTCAATTTCCTTTTTTTTCTGCTTTTCCTTTTCCTTTTTTCCCTCCCTTCTATCGCCATCAGCCATGTCCCCCGCATCCAATAGTCAGTTATTACCGGTACAAATGAAATGTACATTGCAGCTCCAGGTTGCAGGAATGTGATATGTCCGATTATCATACTCTGCAGCTGCAATCCCTGAGAGCCGCTAGAGTAGATAAAGACCTACCGAGAACATCCCTACGGTTGCAGTACGCTGCCTGGATGCCGCGTACAAGGTCGCTAATTGCTCCGTCGGGTTCGGGTTCCCTTAAAATGCTTTCGAACGCCCCTCCAAAAGCAACCCTAGCCAAAGCGAACAAGCCACCCAAGCCCCTTGACACGGCACAGACCAAGACAGAAGCGTTCCAGAACACCAGCCATAAAAAAAAAGTCCAAGACCCCTCCTAAGGGGTCTTTTTACAGCCTTAGGTAAATTAGAGAGTAGCCTTACCGCGGGGCGCTTAAGCAGTATCGGGTCTAGTGTCCGTGCCGCTCTTACTTAGGGCTGTGTATTATCAGTTCAAGTTACGAGGGTCACACATTTTCTGCAGGGAAAACGGTAGACCGGTGAGCAATAACCGTTTGACCGAGTATAAAGACCTTATGCAGTTTGTCCAATGGCGTGGAGAGGATATAGTCCAACACGATATATCATGCTTATGGATGACTAGTTTCGTTACGTATTCACCTCTAATATGCACGCAGCTTTAGGCGGACTTCCCTATAATAATTAAATTACATGAATTTATTAAAGTATTTACTTATCCCCTTAGGCACGGAACAGGGGCCATTTTAGCGCCAAAAGCTATGGCCATCAAGATACAAGCTGGCAGCCCTGCTTTAAGTACTTAGAAACTGTTTCATTAGCAATCTTGCATGCATTTTATTGAATAAGTACAAGCTTTAAAGTACTAAGCTATACTCGATCTAAAGCTTTAACCAGATCTAGTCAAGCTCACTGTAAACCCTGACATTTATGGAGAAATTCTTCGGAATCTGCTCTTTCGTTGGTTTATATTTCTACGCTAAAATGGCCCCTGTTCCGTGCCTAAGAGGATAATAACGCTACTACTTCAGTATGCGATGTCCGAACAGCTGATATACTACTCACCCACGAAGAAATTACGGCAGCGCATAAAATCGGGCAGAATATGGGATCAAATGCTGGCGCTCATATGATTCCTTCCCGTAGTAATATAGCAAATCAGATTTTGGAAGCTCCAACTCGAGCTTCGCAAAAAACTCTCTCATAAATTCATCATAAGCCCTAATTACCTAGTCCTTGCGGATACCCATGGGGCTAGGCCCTGCCTCCCCGATGCCTGTATTGACAGGGTTGAAGTCAAGGTTGTGTCCTCGCGGGTGGTTAGCTGATGTCACCAAAGTACCTAGGAGCGGAGGGGAGTCCGGGAGAATAACGAGACAGAGGAACTGCGGAACCCATGACATGTCTATCGTAGTTCGGAAGAGTAGGTCAAAAAGCGCAATGCTCCACGTAGAGAAAGGAAGCTCGCATTAAATCACCTCCGGGAACCCCTTTCTCGTCCCGGACTCTTCCGCAGAACTTCGGTGATTCGTGCATTTCGGTTTGATCCGGGTAGTCGTACTCGCTACCTCCTTTCCGCCTCTCCCACTTTGCTATGTACGCTGGTCTTTTTGAGTAAACTTACGACACGAGCCGTCTCGACATGACAGCGGGCCTCACAATTATAAGTTAGCGTCGTTCGCAAAAGTTCTTCAGAACAATGGAACAGAGCAGAGAAGAACGCAGCACATGCCCATTTTCTCCAAGTCATAACGTTCATGTGCCACAACGCGCCGTGTTGCGAGTATGATTCAAAGGCTTCGTTAGTCGACTAAGTCTCCAAGAGTAATAGAGGTCGGGAATAGGGGGGGACCAGACTTCCCAAGGTGGTTTCGAAAACGTCACGGCGGAATCGCGACACTATGGAATCCGTTTCTTACCGCTGGTACCTAGTAGTCACTCCAAGAAAGGTACATAACATACATATCATAATATAGTATGTGTCTTGAGTACCTATAGATGTGCGCGGGTGTTAACGTGGTATACGTATACCACCTCCCACCTTTAAGTGTACCTAGGTCCTAGTACTAAGTACATGTATGTACCAGGTAGTATTAGAAAATCGTTGATAGGAAGTGGCAGCTCAGGCTAAAAGCGGCCATACCTGGAGAAGTACATGGGGGTACTACCAGATTTAAAGTTGCCAGATGGATGCTGCCCATGGCAGGTACGAAAGAACAGAACATATGAAGTTTACGAGGGCTGGAGGGATAGAGGGATAGAGGGAGTAGTGGGGTAGATCAGTTCTCCGGATGCCCCACTTATTCGGAACTCTTTACCCAATCAAGACCCACAGCGCAAAAAAAGCAATCAACTTTCTCCCCATATCAATGCTATGATCGACGGCGGACAGCAACTTGGAAAGTAGCAGACAGCAACATCCATAGTCACCTGGTTCTGCCAACTGCCACACACTTCCCGCCCGGCATACCTTTCACGAGAGAAGAAATCAATCACGGGGATCCGACCTGAATGCGACGTATCGCATTACCGATCGTATAGTTAGCCGACAAGCAACTTGAGTCTTGAGTCTTGAGTCTTGTGAATAGAGTCCCGGACCGAATTATTTACAAGGTTTCGCAAACGCCCGACGATAACCTCCCCAATCTCAACACCTCCCTCGCCCATACCCGTTGCAACGGTAGCCGTGCTAGCTTGCGACACCGATTCGTCACCGAACGGCCTAGACCATCGCAACCCCTATTTCTGCATCTTCTCTCCAGCTTCCGAAACTAGCTTCGAAGGGCGAAGTACCTGGTCCTTCCGTCCTCCCGTCCTCCCTGACCCCTTCACCGCAATTTTTTTCGGCCGTTCTGCCCATAGGACCCAAAAGAACCCGCGCCCCTTCCTCTGCTCTACAGCGCCTCGAAACATATATCCCGCCCCAAGCCTTGGGGGAAGTCTCGCGTATCACCCACGCACCCACCCAACCACAGCACACCCAAGATGGCCGACCGTGCCCACTACCGCGGCGGCCGAGGAGGCGGCGGACACGCCCGCGGAGCGCGGGGCGGACGAGGCGGCGGAAGAGGCGGGCACGGAGCTGACTCGGGCGCTAGCGGCGGCGGCGGTGCATCCCAGGAGCGGGAGCGTCCCAAGAAGGAAAACATCCTAGACCTTAGCAAATATGTCGATAAGAGGATCACGGTTAAATTCAACGGCGGTCGAGAAGGTAAAACTATCGCCGATCTTTCCCATTCCTATTCCTATTCGTATTTTTCATCTCATCTCCCCTGCATCATCCAGTCACGCGCCGGACTACATGATGTCGGTCGACTTGGATAGTAACGGATCGAGGCTAACCTTGACTCCGATGTATAGTCACTGGCACGCTCAAGGGTTACGATGCGCTTATGAACTTGGTTCTTGACGAAGTTCAAGAAGTTATGCGAGGTAAGTTGACCCTTTCTTTGTCTATGTTGTCGACCTGCCTGGGAATAGACTAACATATACCTACCTCTCTGTAGACGAGGAGGGTAAGGAAGCGACCCGCTCACTGGGTCTAGTGGTCGCCCGAGGTACTCTTTTAGTTGTCATCAGTCCGATAGATGGAAGCGAAGAGATCGAGAACCCCTTTGCTCAACAGTCAGAAGACTGAGAGAACTTGGGGGATGAGTCGTCCTCGAGGATATTGAGATGACAGAAGCTTGTCGGTCTGGTAGACATGTTATCACGCATCACCGTGTGAAGAGACACATAGTATTCAGCTCGTCCGGCGCGCAACTCAGATCTTAAGCTGAATCTAGGGAAAGGTCACGATGTTAGAGGTAGTAGAGTATTCTACTACTTACGTGATGAAAAACCCACAAATCAAAAGGATTCGGCAGGTATATCACTGCATGATAACCTAAGTATAGGTACGAAATGAGATGAAATAAAACCTAAACGACAATCATGCCTTGCTTCGAATGTCGGAACAAATGCCTGTCTTGTCAAAGATATATTATCAATACCTTGCCATTATTAGCGTGAATATGAACACTGATAGTCCATGCCATACCACACCCATTACTGACAAGGCTATCCTCAGACGATGCATATGATGAACGGTAAGAAACTTTACTTGTATACTACTTTATGATTCGGTGTATTTGATCACCCACAACGTTGTTCCGGTCTCTCTCTCCACCTCCTTTCATCCTAAGCTCTGCTCAAAACACATCACTATCGTCACCCTTCCCCGTATAGTCCAGCCAAGCATATTTCTGCTGGCAATAGTAGCAAGTCAAGACTTCTGAAAAAGAGGATCGCTTTCATGCGATTCATCTGTGCCGGAGTATTCAACAACGTAGCACGCCCAGATATATAGTCCAATATAGCATATTATCTCATCTCTTGATACTAAGTAATCCTTCGTTTCATTATCTGCGGCTGGAAAAAACACGGGAGTGGTGACTGGCTTTGCTTGTAGCTTGCCATTTGTGGGTATTCTCGTAGTCGAGGAGGTTTAAAAAAACCATCTGTCTCATAGGCTGTTGATTATCGAGCGTTCTAGAAGGACCCATCTTAAATTGGTCTTATCTCGAATGCCCCTGTCCATCTTTGTGCTATTTCTAATATCTCTGCGAAACTCTTTGCCCTGTTTCCTTGACTTCTCTGATTCAGAATTGCGTCGAATGTCCTGAGCTTCCACTTTACCAGCCAGTTTTCTTCTTATAGGGCCCGAACCCCCTTGTTGGATGATTCATTGGATAGTACGTTCTTGATCTGAGAACATCATCTGCTGACCCTGAATCACGGCCAGCACGTGTCTCGTTCTAATAGCCCCGGCTAGCTTGCTGTTTGTTGCTTGCCTTAAATAGGTCGTTGAATGCACTCTGGGCTTGTTTCTTTAATTCCTTGTACGAGACTACAAAAGTCGATTGGTGGTCCCGGCTGGTTAGATAAATTCTCTCGTCAATACCGGCATCTAGCTTATTCAGGCAGCTAATGATATGACCAAGGTCTATCACTGGATTCCCTTGGGCATCGACTTGGTGAAAGACGTAGTCCCGGAATAGCTTCAATGTGTAACGTTCCGAGTTCTCGGCCCAATTTGGATCATTGTCAAACTCCGGTCGTTCATTGATCGAACCCAACTTCGCCATGAGTCGTACCAATCGACCATTTTCGAGCTCCCTGCCGAGGTGAGAGACGGTCTCGTCGTGAGCGTTGAATGATGCTACTAGCACATCATCAGCATGCTGTGCAAGGTCGAAAACCAAATGCTCTGCTGTCTTGTCTGGGATATTCTGCGGCGGAGTAAGTAACCACGAGATCCTCTCCTTGAGTTCGGGCGAATACGTCCTAGATAATTGCTCCAGAGGTAAACGTAGATCGCCAAGATTTCTAATCGGCGTATTTGTCGCAATGCTCAAGATGAGTCGGCCGAGGTGAAAGAAGTCCTCATGTTGCAATTCCTCAAGTCGGCGAGGTACTTCGAAATGGAGTACGTCTAGGATAGAGCATGCGCTGAGTCGAACACGATTCTTATCTGTCAGAATCACCTTGCTGGGGTCAACGCAGCGCGCTGCGAGCTTAGCTTTGTGGATGGCTTTAATGGCACTCGCGAGCTGTACTAGATAGCTCCACAAAACCTTCTCTGCAACAGGCTGAGGACGACCGTAGCGGTTGCTAGGAAAGTGGTGTTCCGCTAGCGTTTTTGAAAGAGGGTGATAACTGTGAACAAACACGAGCGAGCTATCGTTAAAATCTCTTGTCGTGAATGCTTCAATCGTTGTGACTATATTTGGGTGTATAATCTTTTTCCATGAATTCACGGCTTTGATTGCTTCCTCATTGGTGAGGCGGAAACCTGCGATCAATTCAGTTAGATGTTCCTTTGGTTTGGAATGAAGACAAACCTTCGATTCGCCTTAGGCAGAATATGTTTCCATTCTTGCGAGAAGTCGCCTTGAACACCCAGCTCGGTAGTGCAAGAATATTGGGAACGCCTCGAAGTTTGATATCTAGAGGCACAAGGGAGTGATAGTGTTGGAGAGTGGGTAACTGCACTCCAGGTTGACTCGGGAGAACTTGTCTCGCAGCCTCTGACTTTTTCTGGAGGTCCTCTCTGATGGAATCGGGAAGGAACAGATCGAATACTTGTCTCTGGTAAGGCTGTAGATTTTCCCTTCCTGATGTAACGGGATAGTAAAGGTGATATTGAAGCTAAGGGTAGTTAGATTGAAACTAAGAATAAGTAATTTGGAAATTAGGAACTTACAGGTTGAGAGGGAGCTGCATATGAATTCTGCGCAGCGTAATAAGGAGCACCAGCTCCGGCTAAGGTGCTGTGATCCTCAGCATAAGGGTTATATTGCGCCGACGGAAGCGCCTGGTTAACAGCAGACATCGTAAATGGATCGTAGCTAAGGGATCCACTGTCTGCTGAACCGTTTGTTGCAGTCTACATATCGTCAAAATCAACTAGCCTTTGTGTAATCGGTTTAAAACGTACTGCAGTATTTAAATCGTAATTTTGAGGAGCGAAATCTGGAAATGCTGCTGATTTGTAAAGGGAGGCACCAGTATCTTGTTGGAGGGCTAATATTGTAGCTATGGTTAATATAAGCGCACACGTATTGATATTTCAATTTGGGAATTCTTACACGCAGAGGCACCTCTAGGGGTGAAGGGGGTGGCATTTGTCGAAAAGTTGGATTTTTTACCTCCAAGTTGGGTAGGGGTGAACGAGGGTGATTCGACATTTAAAGATTTCTTTGCGCTACCACTAGAAGATAGATTAGTAACCTTGCTGTGTGATGTAACGCGAGGATCATTGGAACTGAAAGACAGATTTGGGCTGGCTCCGTCGCTGTGAATTGACTTATGTCCCTTGTGGTAGCCTTCTGGAGTAAGGTATTGGATAGTGGTATGACCATCTCCATCTGGAAGCTTGATAGTAATCCCATTTTCAAGAGGTGCTGAACTCGAACGAGCAGGAGCCATGTCAAGTAGTTGGTGTCCGTAGGAGACAGTAGAAATATGAGAACGAGCGGTCTCGAAGCTTTCCGTGCCTGAGCTTGGGGGTGAATCCGGATTTAAGTTGCCTTGGTCTGATTCGCCATGTGGGGGGCATTTGGTTGACGATTCGACAGTGGGAGATGGTAAAGGTAGGGCTGTCTGTTCAGAGGCCAATTGAGAAGAAGTGAAGGTCGCTGGCATGGACGCCGTCCGATGTTGGCATCTTGTAGTAGTACATAGACCTGCGTGTTTTTTCGATTGCAAAGGAGGGAACTCCACCATGGAATCAACGTCTATGTCCTTGCCCTTGCCCTTGCCCTTCCGAGTTTCGTCTGATCCTCCTGATTCTTCTATCCTATCTCTTCCGCGTCTCCTGCGAAACATTGTTGGGATATTTCAAGAGAACCTAGGACCTAGGTTCTCTGTCTGATAGTTTCGTGGATGGTTGAGTCGGACTCGAACGTATTCGCCAAGCCGTGTCAAATTGCGTCGGATGCACAACAGGTAAGATATTGACTAACGTTGCTATGTGTTCTAGTCGAAATCCCGGAGTTTCTAATTCTATATAATTTGCGGTGGGTGTCTTGTAGAGACTCGGATGATATCATAGCATGCGGGCCAGCCAGGACACTCATTGGAGGGAATGTGAAGCAACATCGAACCGAAACAAATCATAATAGCGAATGAGAGAACCACTTACTTATCCATCGAGTTGGAGGATCCTTTATCATGATTGAAGTTGCAACCTTGGTCCTCATAACGGCAGTGACCATAGATCAACACATTTCGACAGAGGGTATCCTTGTTATCTAAGCAGGCGCATACATATTAGATCATGTTCATTGTAATCTCTTTAACGGCTACAGCGATGGGGATAGACGCTTACCGCGCGTCTTAGGCCTAGGGGAGGCCATTTGCCTCCCTCTATCGGCAGTGCCGTAGCGCGTGTTTGCCATTTGTGATATATGATGTGGAATCTCGTATTCTCGTCATGGAGTAATCGCGCCCGTCAGGATGTTTAATTGGGAGTAGAGTAACTATGGCCCTTTTCGTTACGACGCCTGAGAGGATAACTTTATTAACAACCTTGAATAGTTTATTTAATATATTTAGATAGCTAGAAAGGAGAGGGGAGAGGGGAGAGAGAACAAGAGAGAGGGAGAGAGAGAGACAGGGCAAAGGATAATTCCGAAGGGATATGCGAATTGCACCTACTCAACACCTCAAAGCGCTCCCATTTTTTCTAACCAGAAGGGGCGAAGGTTCACCCATAAAATTCAATACGACGCACAGCAAATGTGTATAAATGATAAAAATCAAAACCATGTGTATCAATTGGAGCCTCTGGGTGAAAAGTGAGGGTGAGGCTGGCGATAAGGATATAAAGAAAGGATGCGGCGTGTCAAGGTTCAACCGACTAGAGGTTGTACGGTTGTACTGTGTAGTGGGATGACGGCGGCCGATTACTAAGAAAGGGTTTACTGTCTGATTGGTTGTCCTTAGACTAATGCTATCCATGGATGCATTTAACGCCAAGAGTTGTTTCCTCCCTGCCTCCTCAGCCTTGGGTTTCGATTTGCAGTTTGTGGAGGACACTAATCTCCTTAGGGTATGCTGAGAGCTTATGACTAACTATATAAGGTTTAGCTCTCGAACTCGGTACCACGTATCTCACGGTGCGTGAAAGGCACTAACCTACGTAAGGCAAGGTCGTAACACATTTCCCCAACTTTACAATTAAATAATATATGCTAGGTAGAATTAATAATACACTATCTGACTATTAGCAGCTGCACTATTAGTACGGAGTAGTTGATTTTAGTTGATTTAGCAACCCAGTCAGCCCAGGCTGCCAGGTCGGCCACTAAATCAATCTTACATTCTCCGGCTGCCTTGTCGTCACCTCCCGATGCAGCAGCGCGCTATTACCTTGCAATTCATTTATCTACCATATCTTCCATCCACCATCATTCCATCGTAATAGGTGGGTCCACCAACATTTGGACACGAAAGCCTCACCAACAGGCCAGCTCTATCATCTTATTAGACGCTGCTCAGCCTCAACTGTTCTTTGACAGTACTCTTCTCACCCTTCACAGGATACATTTCACAGCTTCTCTGTATCTTTGTATGCCTCAGGTAGCCACCATAATAGCAGAACCTGTTGGGGCATGAAAGCTACCTGTACATTCTACATTTTACACTCGACGTAATACCCGCCCTGCCGCCTCGAACCCACGCCCGAGGCTGAATCCGGAGTTCTATATCCGGTTTGGAGGCTGTCCTAGACAGCTAGGTAGCTAATTCTTGTCAGCCAGACGCCAGCAATGATCTTGCCCTACAACTACCCTATTATCCATATGACGTATGGGGAAATCTTGAAATCGGGCTACACACACATTTCCAACAGCCGCCCCTGCACTTTACAAGATGGCAGATAACGGCGTCGACCTAAGTCAGCTCTCCCCTGAGCAGCAATCTGCTCTGGAACAGTACACCCAAGTTACGGCACAGGATATTAAGGATGCAGTGCCTTTATTGGAAAGGTCGCAATGGAACGTTCAGATAGCAATATCGAAATTTTTCGATGGCGAGGGTCCCGACCCCATAGCTGAAGCTCTCGAGGCACAAAACAACATCCCACGACAGGCAGCAAGGCATGAGAATCTACAGGAGAGCTTCATGGCTTCTTCCCGACCCTCCGGACGTGCTTTACCTCGACTTAGACCAGATCCCGCCCCGAGAATCGTGCCGCCACCTCAGTCAACTCACCGTACGCCGCTCCTCTTCTCCATAATATTCTCACCTTTCACTTTCGGGTTTAGAGCCGTTTCGACGCTCTTCCGCACATTCCTATACATATTCGCATTTTTACCAGCATCTGTACGACCACGGGCGATAACGACGAGCATGACGAGTGGATGGAAAGGTACGATGGGGCGGCGCATGCTCATGCCGCGAGATACAGCAGCCCGATTCAAGCGGGAATTCGAAGAAGAATACGGCAACACCAGCCTACCTTGGCACGAGGGCGGTTTTGCCCAGGCCCTTGACCTCGCCAAGTCAGAGCTCAAATTCCTCTTAATTGTGCTCATGTCACCCGAGCACGACGATACCGAATCTTACACCCGAGAGACCCTTCTCTCGCCGGAAACAATAAACTTTATCAACGACCCTGCGAACAACATCGTCTTGTGGGGCGGCAACGTCCTCGACTCCGAGGCCTACCAGGTTGCTGCGGAGTACAACTGCACCAAATTCCCCTTTTCATGCCTCGTGTGTCTAACCCCTAAAGAGGGCAGCACCCGCATGAGCATCGTCAAGCGCCTTGCCGGCCCCATGTCTCCACAAACCTATATAGCCGAGATCCAAACGGCCATCAACAAGTACGCTCCGGACCTAGCCGGTGTGCGCGCCGACCGAGCCGCCCAGGACCTCGCGCGAAACCTGCGAACCGAGCAGGACTCCGCGTACGAGCGCTCTCTCGCCCGTGATAGGGAGCGAGCCCGCCAGCGCAAGGAAGCCGAGGCACAGGCCAAGCTCGCCGAAGAGCAAGCCAGGGAGCAAGCACTAGTCGCCGAGCGCCTAGCCCAAAAACGGGAGCAATGGCGACGCTGGCGCGCGACCACCATCGCCCCCGAACCCGATTCCTCCGCCGACCCGAAAGCAGTCGTGCGACTAGCACTCAAGATGCCGGATAACGCGGGAGGCCGGGTCGTACGCCGCTTTGCGGCCACGACGACGGTAGAAGAGCTGTACGCGTTCGTCGAGTGCTACGACCTCCTCACAAACCCGGACGAGGAAGTCAACCGGGAGAAGGAGAGCGGGGAGGAGTCCGACCGCGAGCGTCCCGAGGACTACACGCATGAGTACAAGTTCCGCATCGCGGCCCCGATGCCCCGGGTTGTGTACCAGCCGGACGAGAGCGCTACGCTGGGAAGCACTATCGGTAGGTCTGGAAATCTCATAGTGGAGAGCGTGATTCCCGATGATGATGAAGAGGAAGAATCTGATAGTGGTGAAGAAGATGTCGAGTAGATAAGAGACCCAGATGTCCAAGCTTACCTTGCGCGGTAGATCATTGTAAGAATCGTGTAGTAAAGCAAGTCACTCTGTTAAATCACTTTGAAATCTTGTTTTGATTGTCTCGCCTTGTAGACTAACACCAAATGCCTGCTAATGCCAGAAACCGAAAAGAATATACACGAGTACATGGATGATATATGTGTCGCCTGTTCCATATCCAGGCCATTTCTAACGCCACCTCCGCATGTTTATGTTAGTATAGAAGATCGTTCGTTACGTCATATATACTATACAGATGTTCTACAAGATAGATCCATGTCTTATGAATAGTCCTCACAAGGACGCCTCTCGTCACATAGTAGATAGCACGGCTAATTGCGATGTGCTAGGGGGCAAGCACTCGGCAAGTTTGTTGCGTGACATAGCTGTATTGAAGTATGAGCATTTTGATATATGAAGGTGAGCTAATTTCTTGGGTATTTTTACCTGTTCGGTTTTTAAAAGAATCGTCCTCAACCTCCTGCCCCGTTGTCCCATGCACGCACGGGATGACCGCAAAAGGAGGAACTAGAGAAGCTCCGTGAAATTGGTGGCGGATATTTTACCCTATCCACACGATACCCGGCTTGTTATTTTCCATCCACGAGTGACCACACCCACGTAGTATTTATACTAGAATAGCTAAAGCAATCTGATCATAGAGCATCAGCGACCCTGTTGATTGTCTTTAGCGAACTTCTGGTGGATTCGGGCAATCTGTTCGTCGACATTGACGTTCGGCATGTGGTTCATGTGGGCTTGGTTTCTGGAGTCAGGGTTGCCGTCGAAGCTGTTTAATGCTGTCCGCTTCCTTCTAGCCGCCTCTTCCTCTGAAATAGGTTGCCCAGTAACACCGTCAAACAAGTCACTCCGTTGGCTTGCGAACCTCTTCAAGTTATTAGCAACGTCGGAATGCGTCAAGTTTGTAGTAGCATAACGTGAATCCGCCTTCGCCTTCTGTTCCTTCCACTGGGGATCTAGGAGTTCGATCCTCATATGCGCCTCCAGCTCGTTCATCGGGATCTGCTGGTGACAGTTCGGGCAGAGAGCCATTTGTATGCCTTGTCGATTGGCCGCTCGTGCAGCAGCGCGAGGGACGTAATTCTCTTTGATTTTCATAGGGGCAGCACCACCCTTGGCTTCGGCCTGCGCATGTTGCATGCGCATTCGAGCTTCCTCTCTTTCACGTATTCGGTGCGCTTCCTCGTCTTCCTGGATACCGTTCGGGCGTGGAGGCGGCGTAGTATGATAGGCAGCTTGGGGATGCGTGGGAATGGAAGGGTGTGGTTGAACTGGTTGTGCTGGATGATGGGGGAGGTTGTAGTTAGGTTGGGCCCCATATCCATTGTAAACGTTGTCGTCATCAGTCGGCATAGCTTCTTCAATACGCAGGTTAGCGCTGACGGAAATCTTGGCTTTCTGTTCAAGTGAAGCATATTGCAATTCAGACAGGTTGGTTGGTGGGGGTAGGTTTGCTTGGTCATCAGCCTCAGTGAAGACGACAGTCTCAACAACGACAAAGTCATGCCAGTCGATTTGGGCGTACGATAGGCGTTCCTTCTCCTCGTCCTCTTCTTTCTTCTGCTTTTCATCCTCTTGGTGTTTCAGCCACTCAGCTCTTTGCTTTGCTCGAGTCAAGATGTGGAATTTGTCGTCGACATTTCGTCGTAGTTCAGCGATTCTCTCCTGTTGGACTTTTCCACCTTCTCCGTCGGTTCCACCGGCTCGAAGAAGCATGGAGTACTGATCGATGAGATGCTGGAAGAAATTATGGAGGCTGTGGTTCGGTCGTAAAAAGTCGAACTGGTAATTTCCAGCCTCCCGTTGGGAGAGAGCGGTCATGAACTGCCTGCCATTCTTTGCAACAAACAGAGCAGTCAGTTTCACAACCTCGAGATCCTGGGCGCTGATGTTGGGCATACGCGCGGAGAATTGGAAGTCAGGAGGCTTAGGAGGGCCCTCGGGCTTTGTCTCGACAGCAACGGCAGCTTCGCCTGCCCGACCAGCAGCAACAGCAGTACCACGACCCTCCTTGATCTCGCTCAGTCGCCATAAATAGAAAGGATTATAGGGGTCTGCGTTGCTCAAGAAACTGAACTTGGGATTGTGTTTCTCTTTTTCTCGAATGCGATCTTCGAATGAGAGGCCATTGCGCGCGACGAATCCGGCGGTCTTCTCGAGGATATCTACAAGGTTGATTAGCTTAGCACGTGTTAGGGTACGATGATGCTCGAATTTCGACTTACTCCTGAATTCCTTAGGCGGTAGGACTATACCCTGAGGGGGTTTGATATCATCTAAAACCGTCGCATCACCGTTAGTCGCGGCCATATTGATGGCAGTCTCAGAGCCTCCCTCGAAATATAGTATGGGTGTGGATGGGGGTTGAGGGTGAACGCGACTGTGGAGGCTGAACCGGAAAAAAGTCGCTAGTATTGGTTGAGATTGTATGATGTTACAGTAAAGAAGCTCTGACGAAAATGTCTTTTTAGAATAGTCTGGGGTACAAGCACGGACGGATTATCAAATAATCCGCAGTTTAAGCCAATGAGCTTCTTGCAGTCTTGCATATATGCCAAGAACTTTAACTTAAAATAAGAGCCAAGTCCCTACTGATTTTTATCTGTAATATACAGGCATACCTTGTATGTAGCTTGGTATCTGGGGAGAAGTCAACAACTCCAGCTGCAATTGGAATTGATAATGTGATTTATGTAAACCAGTTTTGAAAGTAATACATGGCAATACGTACATGCAGATTTGTCTGACAATATTAATTTATCAAGGGAACACAATTATTAATACTCTTTCTAACCTAGTCAGGTATGTGAAAGGCTATCAGGCTATCGCACGATGCACTAGACGTACGGCATAACTCGTGTTCATCAATTACAGAATTACGGGGCTTGTGTTAAGCTGCATTCGCGTCAGGTTGCACAAAAAAAGCGTGTTACTAGGTATTTGGCGAGGCTTTGTACATGCATCGAATAAATTTGTCGCATTGGGGCATGCTGTGCGGTTTGTTTTAGAAGGCAGTTGCAGCTGAATCTTTTTTTGGGACCCGGACAAGTCCAGAAGCCCAGAAAGAGACCCCCTGCGCTAATCTACTATCCGCCAAACTGGATAAGGCCACTGTAGCATCTAAACGATTACGCGGTTGACCCATGCAAACTGAATTTCAAGACTCGAACCTAATTGGTTAATAGCAATTCATTGGGAAGGAACTGAAGGACTTTAATAGGTACTTGTTCAAGACATGCTTGGAGGCCAAACAACCCTGGAGCAGAAAAGCTCAAAATAATTTCTGATGCCGTATTCACCATTTCCATTCTACCACTACCACCCCTTACCCTTTACCCTTCAACCCTCTTCCTATACTTTCTATACCTTCGTCCCGCTACATTTACGGCCAAAGGGGGGAAAGACTTAATTATCCTATTCTCTTTGAATGGGGTTTTCATTGTCTTCTCGTCTTCTTGTAATGACCCCTTCTGCTTCTTAACTTTCATTAATACAACTACCCACTACATTTTCCTTCCCCGGTGTAATACGTGTGCAAGCGGTGCAAGCGTAGCGCGGAGCTCAATCCCGGCGCAAGTGACTATCAAAGAGGCCACGAACACCTCTTCCCTTTTTTTCTCCTACTTTTCTACATTAAACATTAACAATTCTCCATCACTGATTTGTGCAGAACTCGCTTTCTGCATACGCTGAACCACCATGGCGAGGTCCAGTTCGGCGAAACCGCCTGCTACGAAAGGCGGAGCCTTTACACCTCCAAAATCCAAGAAAGAGGCCAAGAAGCGTCACGATGACTATACCTCAGAGGGTGTTGAAGATAATGATATCTTCTTACTGCCTGTCTCTGACTACTATGTCATGCTTGTTTTGACCTTCGTCGGAGCTCTTGTGCGACTATTCCGCATCTACCAACCCTCCAGTGTTGTCTTCGACGAAGTC
The DNA here is from genome assembly GCA_022497145.1 of Rostrohypoxylon terebratum. Classification (NCBI taxonomy): domain Eukaryota; kingdom Fungi; phylum Ascomycota; class Sordariomycetes; order Xylariales; family Hypoxylaceae; genus Rostrohypoxylon; species Rostrohypoxylon terebratum. The sequence goes on along the minus strand of MU385878.1, from coordinate 198,208 downwards.
CAGTAAGTGTCCATTTCCTTTTCAGCTTTCCGCCGCAACCACATAGCCGTCGATACTGATATTGGTTCCTACATAGCTTCGGCGGGTTTGCGACGAAATACATTAAGGGCAAATTCTTCATGGATGTCCACCCCCCCTTGGCCAAACTTCTGATCACTCTATTCGGATGGGTTGCTGGTTTCAATGGCGACTTTGACTTCAAAGAAATTGGCAAGGATTACCTCGAGCCCGGTGTTCCTTACGTAGCTATGCGATTGTTCCCAGCTATCTGTGGTATCTTCTTGGTTCCCACGGTCTTTTTAACCCTGAAGGCTGCTGGGTGTCGTACGGCCACCGCCGCTCTTGGTGCTGCTTTCATTATCTTTGGTAATTATTCCTTCACCTATATGCGCTTAATGGCAAATGTGTCAAATATATACTTATAAGTAATGCAGAGAACGGTCTCCTTACCCAAGCGCGACTAATCCTACTCGACTCTCCTCTCGTTGCTGCGACCGCGTTTACTGCCCTAGCTTTCACCTCCTTTACCAACCAACATGAGCAAGGTCCCTCCAAGGCATTTGACGCCAGCTGGTGGTTCTGGCTTGTCATGACTGGCTTGGGGATGGGGATTACTGTCAGCATCAAATGGGTCGGTCTCTTCACAATCGCCTGGATTGGATCTTTGACCCTCGTACAACTGTGGGTGTTGCTTGGTGACACGAAGACTGTCACCATGCGTATCTTCGCGAAGCACTTCATGGCCCGCGCTTTTTGCTTGATTATCATCCCCGCTACCTTCTACATGGCCATGTTTGCTATCCACTTCCTTTGCTTGGTAAACCCTGGTGACGGGGATGGGTTCATGAGCTCGGAGTTTCAGGCTACGCTGAATAACAAGGGTATGCAAGATGTGCCGGTCGACATTGCTTTTGGAAGCCGTGTCGCCATCCGACATGTCAATACCCAGGGAGGTTACCTCCATTCTCACCCCCTAATGTACCCGACAGGCAGTCAGCAACAGCAAATTACTCTCTATCCCCACAAGGATGAGAATAATATTTTCTTACTCGAGAATCAGACCCAGCCATTAGATGTTAACGGAGAACCCATCAACGGAACATTTGCTTGGGATAACGTAAAGAACATTACTGAGAATTATATCAAAGATGGTGACGTAATCCGACTATACCACCTAGCCACCCACCGTCGCCTTCACTCCCACGATGTTCGACCACCTGTTACCGAGGCCGATTGGCAAAATGAAGTGTCCGCCTACGGATACGAGGGGTTCCCCGGTGATGCTAATGATCTGTTCCGTGTTGAGATTGCTAAGAAGCAGTCTCTTACGCCGGTCTCCAAGGAACGACTTCGTACTATCCAGACTAAGTTCAGGCTCGTTCATATCATGACCGGCTGTGTGCTTTTCTCTCACAAGGTGAAGTTGCCAGAGTGGGCGTCCGAACAGCAGGAAGTTACATGTGCCAAAGGTGGTACCCTTCCCAACAGTTTATGGTACATCGAGTCCAACACACACCCTGGGCTTGCCGATAGCGCCGAGAAGGTAAACTACGTTAACCCCGGCTTTTTTGGCAAATTCTGGGAACTGCAGAAGGTCATGTGGAGAACCAATGCGGGTCTGGTCGAGTCTCACGCCTGGGACTCTCGTCCAGAGTCCTGGCCTATCCTTCGTCGCGGTATCAACTTTTGGGGTAAGGAGCATCGCCAGATTTACTTAATTGGCAACCCTATCATCTGGTACACTTCGACCCTTGCAGTTGTTATCTACGTGCTCTTCAAGGGCATTGCGATTCTTCGATGGCAGCGCAGTTGCAACGACTATTCCAATGCCACCTTCAAGCGCTTCGATTATGAAATTGGAACGTTAGTCCTCGGATGGGCTTTCCACTATTTCCCATTCTTCCTAATGCAGCGTCAGCTCTTTTTGCACCATTATTTCCCGGCCTTGATCTTCGCCATCATGGCGTTTTGCCAAACCTACGACTTCGCGACAGCTCGAATTTCAATTCCGGGTGTTAGAGAAAACCCCGTCGTCAACAAGGCCGGTGCAGTCGCGCTCTTGGCCGTCTCTGCAGTTGTCTTTGCTCTCTACTCACCCCTCGCGTATGGAAATGCCTGGACCAAGGGCGAGTGCAACCGCGTAAAGCTATTCGGTACCTGGGATTGGGATTGCAATACTTTCTTAGAGAACGTAAGTGTCCCTCCCCAAGGCATGCCATCCAGAGGGCATTAAAGCCCGACGACGCGCGTATGTTCCAGTGCCCCATTTAGACGATTGAACTTATATATGACGCGTTTAACAAAGGGTTTGCAATGCGTCGAATAACAAGCTAATTTGGGCCTTATAGTATGACCAATACTCTGGAATCGCCATTCCAAGCAAAATCTCTCAAACTCCCCAAACTGTCGTAGAGAACAAGAAGCCACCGGTCCAACAACCCGTAGCCGGAAACAACCAAGACTCTCCGGAAGCAGGTATCTCAGGGGCACCCAAGTTCGAGCCTCAGGGTCAAAAGGTAATAGGACGAGAAGAGCGAGTCGAATACCGAGACCAGAATGGAAACCTTCTTAACGAAGAGCAAGTTAAGGCTCTCGAAGGCAAGGTCGAATTCAAAACCAAATACGAGACTAGAACTCGCGTAGTTGACGCCGACGGCAACGAGGTAGAAGTGCCGGTAGAAGAGTTAGCCGCTGCGGGTGTAGCACCGCCACACCCAGATGTGGAGGGTGCTAACCAGGAGACTAAGAAGTTAGTTCAGGATGACCCTATTCCCAAGGAAGCGTCATCAAGTAAGGACGGCGAGAAGGAGGCAGAACGGTCAGTTCCTAAGCCAGCTAGCGAGGGCAACGAGGCAACTGTTTGAGCGGCCCGACCCATTGTTCAAGTTTCTAATTTGACTTGACTCGTCATCACATCATCAAATCCTGACGAAGAAAATCTCCACTGGTGTTTGTTTCTAAATGCTTAAAGCATCCGGCGGGTTGGACGGCGTGCCCTAGACTCATGTATACCACCACTATTAATGAAGATCATGGAGGGGAAAAAAATCTTGGGAAATGTGGAATGCAAACAAGGAAAAGTAGAGGAGGGTATTGGCGTGAGGCCTCGCGGAGACAAAATTATGTCAGTTACATCTGCTGATCACAGCCTGTTTCCTTTAATCTGAAGATTTACATCATTGGTCTATGTCCCATGAATTGGCATGTCTTTCTAATGCCAAAGCGATGTAAAATTTGGTCGTCATTTGGTCGTCGCTGTACCGCAACCAAAAGGATCGTTGAACGTTTCCAATTGCAATAGCTTGAATTCGACGGGCCGAAGTTCCGCCATACTAAGTGCGTAGGTAGGTTACAACTCTGGCTCCTAATCGAGGCAACTGACCTTCAGCATCCGGATATATGTACAACGCATGTTCCCATCGATTTGCACCGAATTCAATATTAATTGAATGCAATGCTAAAGGGAGCTTACTTGATTACTAGGTAGATAGAGGCTGAGAAAATATTCTACGGAGCAAGACAACCTGTTCTAAATGAGGAGCTCGTCTACAAAATTCCCCAATGTCTTCAAAAACCTCTGATATATCGATATCTTGTCTCTGCGGTGCTGCAAAGCAAGTGGTAACCTCGTTGCTTCAACACGAACAAACGACGTCAGGGCAACTAGGTATTAGCTTTTGTCACTGCTATGCGTGCCGGCATTCCAGCGGTCTCCTGTACGTTTCGTATGCTCCTATCCAAGCACCACAGTCTGTCAATGGTCTAGTAGTTTACACCGATAAAACCGCACATGTCCGACGTTATTTCTGCAACACCTGCGGATGTCATATCTTCCAGAGAGAAGATTCTGCCGCATCGCAGGCAGAATCCGGTGGGCTATGGACCGTAGCTACGGGTGTCATCATCGGACGAGCCGGAACTAAGGAAGGAACGGACCGGGAGACGGGAGAGATGGACGGTGGGAAGGAGCATCTCTTGTTAGAGTTTGCCGGACACGTGAACGTCGCCGGCACTAAGGACGGCGGATTGTCTCCGTTCATAACAGACGTCAGGAGTCCGCATAGACCGAGGGTTTATGGGCACAGCGACGACTCTCCGTCGATCTCCACGATAAGCAAAGCAAGAGAAGAAAAGGAATTCCTCGAAGCCCGCTGCCGCTGCGAAACAGTCCGGTTCCGCATCACGCGCCCCGACGCCTCGAGCCTGATCCCACACTCCGGCTTCCCGGATCTAATGATCCCGTTCGCCTCCTCTCCACGTGAAGTCGTTAGTAACCCCCAAAACGAGAAATGGTGGCTCCGACCCCCGGAATCCGCGAACCCGATCAAGTATATGACGGGTACATGTGCTTGTCGCTCATGTCGTCTAACTTCCGGCTTCGAGGTTCAAACGTGGGCGTTTGTGCCCAGGACCAATATCTTCTTCGTTCCTCCCTCTTCTGACGCTACGTCTGATACGACCTCGGTGAACACGCTCGTTCCGCTTGACTTCGCTACGCTTCCGAAAGGCATTCTCCAGAGCTACGAGAGTTCGCCTGGTGTTCTACGCGAGTTTTGCCCTGGCTGCGGCGCTACTGTTTTTTGGCATGACCGCTGGCGTCCGGGGATCATCGACGTGAGTGTCGGGCTGCTGGACGCTCCTGAGGGTGCCCGCGCTGAGACATGGTTGGATTGGTGGTATGGTAGAGTCAGTTTTGCAGAGGATGCTACGAATGGACGTGTTGGGGAGGCGGCAAAGTGGGCAGAGAACGTCGTTGGTGGTTTAGCTAAAGGTTTGAAATCATGGGAGAATAGGAAGGGTGAGGGAACTATTTAGGGGTTGGAAAGGGGTAGCCTCTCGAAGAGACGTCTTTCGTTAACATTAGTCTACGAAGACACAGATAAGTTTTCCTAGCAGGTACTTATTAGCTATCCAATCTATGTATATTCAGAAAGTATCAATTTCCTTCCACAACTCGCTATGCAATTGCCCCTATTTTATTGACACGTTCTATATCCAAGACACTCCAAGACACTCATTCTCAAACATTAATCACACCCGAAAACCTTCACTTCAGCTCATTCGATACCCCTTTCATTCTAGTGAAGACTCAATCCCCACATCTCTCTTCTACCCAGATATTAACCACAATCCCCGTTAAGCTACATTTCTGACAATCCATATTCGTGTCCAAACCCGTACCTGATCAATTGGATCACATTCCGTATCTATTGCCGATACCGGCGAGTATCGTCATAACACTGCTCATTCAAATGACCCATATGTGCCGAGTGTCCGTCTATAAGTGGCCCATACAAAAAGAATTTGTCACCACTAGGTCCACACTACCTGTAGCCATTCCCGAGTGACCAAATGGAGTCCGAATAGCCTCCCGAACTCCACCAAGTTGGCGAGAGCATCAGCAAAAATGAAGACGGGCTCAACCGGGATTTGAACCCGGGACCACTCACAAGATCTCGTTCTCTGAGATTGGATTTCCCGTCTATGACTCCGTCGTGAGATCGGATGAGACTTGACCCGAAGCGAGTATCCTACCACTAGACCATTGAGCCAGCTTGTTGTTGATGGAAGTCTTGGTTGCTTAGGTTCGTCGAAGAGTGCGTTCACACATTCCAACGGCTTTTGTGCGGCAGAAGTGGGTAGCTATGTCAGCAGGCAAGATCAACGAAGTCCTAAAAAGATATCAGATTATACTGGGTACCACAAGATAGAGTCTAGACTCTAGAGCAGATCATGGAAACGTCAGCTGCCTTCCGTCAATGCGGTCGGATACCGGTGTGGCTTGGCAGCTTGGGACCTTGGGTACCTACCTGTCTGTCGATGCAGCAGTTTGCTTCCGACGTAAGATAGCATTTACTTGTCAATTAGTCCATGAATGCATATTCTCTCCATGCCTGTATCGAAGCAACCTCTCTAATGTCCCAAATTGTACACACATCCCCTAGCACGCAGGAATATAGGTACCCACACATATCAGGCTTCTGTAGCACAAGAAGTAATAATAATCATTCCTCCCTTCCCCTCGCGAAGACTTTCCATTTGCAAATGCCGATAAATCAGCATGCCTAGCTATAAAGAACATGGCGGAAATGTCTTATTTCGCTAACTTATGCCCTACGTTCCGGTAGTCTAAGAAAATTCTCTGTTAATTGATACTCTATCGCAAACCTCTAGTACTAGAGGTTAAAAGATTCAGGGGGATATGCGACCGAAAAAAAGTTTGCTAGAAGACCGCAGTCGTGCACGATTCTCTCGAATATTTTCCAGTGTCAAAATCGACATCAGAAAATGTGCTCAGATTTTGAAAAGCAAAAGTAAAAAAGCAATGGTCCCAGAGAGGCTTGAACTCTCGGCCTTCGCATTACTCAATATATCCTATTAGGAATCAGGAATATATTAGTACGACGCTCTAACCAACTGAGCTATGGGACCGTCAGAAACTCTCAAAGTCAAAGTATCTTATTGGTGGACGTTTTTGTTTTAGAATAGATATATGCAGATGGCTGCGAGGCTCGGAAGAGGGATTTCTTCGGCTGGACGGAAGTCGGACCAACCATCGAAAAGTGGGTACTTTTCAGCAGGTCCTACCTAGTGCTTTGACATCTTCATCTATTAGACAGTAGTTATCTGTGTCCTTTAATGTAACTATCAGAGTTAGAATTGGCCCGTATTCAGTATTTGTAGACTTCTTTGCCTTCTTGGGAATTGGTTAAGCCATGAGCTTGGTGTTACCCCTTTTCATGTCCTCCCTTACCTATTTATCAATGTAACCTCAATCCCCCTTTCAGGTAAAACACCAAAGCTTGGAGATCTTACCTATGTTTCTTTACTCGGAGAATAAGTGTCAATTGATCCTCAATTTCCAATGGTGTCTCGCAGGAACTAACTCAGGAACGATAGATTAAATAACTACTGATACATAAACTATCTGTATGACAAAGCTCCTCGCCAAGAAGGTTAACGAATAGAGCCATGCTGAGCATTCACTAGGGTCTAAATCATGACGGGAATATCTTATAGGGAATTTGGGTATGACTTCGTTGATCACAATTGCCCACTGTGCGATGGTGAGGCTGCCGAGATGATGTGACAAATGTAGCCCAATAGACAGTATTACGAACGGATATTTCAGGGGTAAGACTACAACATCATGATACTTATGATAGATCTCACCGTGATGAAAACAATCTTACTTTGTTATACGAAGCGGATCCATTGATTAAACATTATTATCGTCCCATTGAAAGAAGGTCTTAGTAAATCTCCGAAGTCAACTCGGGAGAATGGATAGACAAATTGCGTACCATCCAATGGTGGAAGGCATAATGTGACCACAGCTGTTCACTCGTTATCACTTAGCTGACTATCAACCATCCATAGATGTTCAACCAAGGTCCGCACTTGGCCATAGTGACCACGGCCTGACGTTGTTCTACTCCGTACCTGCCCCGTGTCCACCCGCCGGTTGAAGTCAACCTAATCCGGCTTCCTGACCCCGTCTAAGGAAGGAACCCCCGGAATGACACGGAAGGGGCCCCCTTACCGGGACGAACCGGACACCCCATCCGTGTCCGGCAACACCCGAGCCCTCAATGCCACCGGGTCATCTCGGCATCCCAGTAACGCGAAGATCTAGCCACAGCGACGATACGCTCACCGCATCTTCCCGCAAACAGCACGAGCAGCAGACGCGAAGTAAGGGGTCCCTGATCTCCACGTAGCATGACGCGCGACCATATCCCGCCACTTGTCCTGGACAAAATTTCCGCCCGTGCAAGGACCGGGAGATCTCAGATGGGCGATGGGAAGTCTCGGCATGCCTATTCCGAGATCTCGTTATGTCAGCGTTCTCGTGTACCTGTCCTCAACAAACAAACCGCGCGACTAATCCCGACGGCAAAAACCGTCGACTGTTGTCCCCCTATGCGTCATATCCGTCCATTCATCCCCACATCCACATGCCAATCCTACGATGAAGCCCTTCTCTCTGCCTCTCCCACATAGCCCCCACCCCATCTACCGATGCGTGAGGCCTGGCCGTCGTATTTGCAGATGCTGAGGCCTTCGTCGTGATCTAGAAAAGAGCAGCAAATCTAGGAGGCGCGTTCGGGCATCGTAGCATAGACATCGTCGTATCACCGTGGCAGCGGCAAGGAGAAGAGGCTCCAAAACCCGACGCCCCTAAGCAAACAATCCCCGTGCCGTCCCTAACATCACGAAGCAGAGGCGCATAGACGCCAGACAAGCCCAACGTCACCGGGAGTAGCCAAGATCGAACAAGCTTTTCGCGTGTAACGATAGGAGGTTGCGCGACATGGCAGATGAGCATTAATACGTGCCTTATTTACCACACAAATAGATTGCTATGACGAATAAGTATTCACCTATAATGATCTACCTGTCCTGTCCTGCACAATCCAGGCCACATGTAGGTACTCTATGCGATGCAATGTACGTCTGTAATCTATTGTATATGATATAAATTTGGGAATATCTAGAATGTACCTACGTAGATGGTAGGTGGTGCTGCTATGGTAGCTCTGCATGAGGTGACATGGCAGGACACGTCTCGGAGAAGGGGGGCCAGGAATGTGGTAAAGGAGATCCCCCAGAAACTTACAAAGCCCCGATGCGTGCAGCTCGAAAGAGGGAAGACGACATATCATGTTGCACACCGACACAAACACGCACATACACAGCATACATATCATTGCCGCGCATGACACCCACCTTCTTCGAAGCAGTAGAAGAATTTTCGAAGGATATTATACTATTATAGCTCAGCCCAATCACAAGATATTATAATCGGTAAGGGAGGTTCTGGCGTAAAATCGGGTAGGGCAGATGTGTACCGTGGTTGATGTCGGGTAACGGCATGGTGTGGTAGGGGTTCAACGAAGTCTCGAGGAAGTACCAAAGACTTCAGCGACAAATTCCTATAGACCTAGGTCGAGATTCCATATCCCACCCAAGAAACAGGTCACACTCGCAATTACTTACTGAGTCGCCCGTTCCCGCCCACACCAGCAAAGACGTTTCGCCACGCTTATCATAGGCCCGAGGATCTCACGCACATATAGCCCATCTACGTTGAAATCCCGCAGTGAAGCACAGCATGAGTTCTAGAAGCCTACATGTCGTAGAACCGTATCGTAACGGTTTATTGGGAATTATTCGTTGGCGAGCTTCGCAGATAGTGACCGTCTTGTTTCAAGGCCAGCCCTGGGTCTTTGATTGAGATATATATGCCATGTAGGTCTAAATGTGCGCTTTAGTTCAAGATGCGGCTCTCTTGGCGGTTAGATGCCAAGGTACGCGGCATCTCGCAAGCGGCCGTCTTGCAGGCTGGGCATTCAAGTTTCTGGGGACCCGGGATTTAGCAAGGCTAGGAGAACCCTTGTTAGGCGTTCTTCCCGTTACTGTGGCGTCGGCCTTTGTGTGGAAGGTGTTCTTGTCCGATTTAGTTTCTAACTGTCCTGCAACCGTAATCGTAACCGAGGGATTTGCATGACAAAGGGCGTTTTCCGCCATATAGGTTATTGCACGACATCCACGTAGATGGCAGGGATTGTTACATGTGTACCTCGTGCACTTGCGCCAAATGTGTGCGTGATTGATTACGGCTCAGCAAGCTATGTATATCTTGTTCGACGGAAGGAACTGGCATCCTATCCCTACATGCTGTCGACGCACCGCCAGCTGCAATGCATCTTCTCTGACGCTAGATCAGAAGCTAGTAATTCCTAGTGCTTCTGCCGTGGACCGTGGACCGTTATAGCTTGGTACTTTGAACCGAAGTTCCCAGGAGAAACAAAAATACGATGCTAGTTCAATTTCTGGCAAGCCGGAGCAGGACGTCGGCAAACAGAGGTCCCACCGACCTTCCAAAAATGCCCCCACGCATGTGGACATGGCGCAATCGATTGGAAATTCAATCCATGTCGCGGTTGTACGTGTCATCCGCCGAAGGAAAGCCGCGGTCCTGATCGACGAGGCCTGGATTTCATCTCAATTTTTGCGATAATACCCTGATGGGATTCATCGAGCGTGCGCGCGGATATGAGATGAATCGGATTACGGGCTGAAGTAAGATGTACGTCTGAAAGTGACCGATATGCTAGGCAATGTAATGCATGCTAGGTACTTAGGCAAGGCGACCCTTCTGTCGCAACGGATCGCCGATTTTTGCTTATTTCAAAAGACCGGAGGGAGTAAGCTGAGATGTGGGATATCCCGTATAGCCAACCCCTTTTCACCGGCCGCTCAAACTTGCAGATGTATGCGAAATCCCATGGTCACGGCGGGCACGAATCAAACGAAATTGGCCCCCGCCAACAGCAGCGGGAAAGATAGAGGCAGGACGGCGATGCGGCAAAAGCGGCAACAAGCGCGGGAAAGGGATAATCAGCCAGATCAACCAGATTAGTGCAGGTTAGAATAGCTATAGGTAGTTAGTGTGAAGCAATCGTCTAAGGATAGCAGTTAGCCGGGCAGCCGGGGGTCTTAGTTTGTGTCGTATCGGCACCGAAGGCGGGTAGAGTCGAGGATGTTGCCCATAGATGTTCCTAGTTCAGGGCCACATGAGAGGAACCGCCGAATCGCCATACGATTGAACACATAATTCCAGGGCTGTCTCCGAAACAGGAAACTAACGAAGCGGCGGGATTACTACAACCATGCGGAGTCTGCTCAATGAGCCATCGTGAATCAGAACATCCTGGTAGGTAGGTTGGCAGGCAAGTAGGTAATATCCCATGACAGCACATGTGCAATAAAAAAAAAGAAAAAAGAAGAGGAAAAAAATACCTAGTAAATAAATGGCTTTAAAAAAAACACGCAGTTGCGAAACTTCCAAACTTTCCTCTACCCCACACGTGCGTAGTTCTTCCCCTTCCCCCCTAGCGGTCAAGGTTATGGATTACCACATCCGGATATAAAGCGAAAGAACGACGAGTGATTGGTAGGTTGCGCTAACAGGGGTATAAGGTTCTCTCTTTCCAAAATACGTAATATGGATGTGAATGTACTTGTACAGTACCTCCTTGTTAGTCCTGTTAATTCGCTGCCCTGCACATAAATAGAGCAAGGTGACACGAAAAGGTGGTAGCTGTACAACCGTACAACCGTACATCCGTACCTCAGGGCAAATGCGTCATGCAGGTTCTGCAGGTTCTGCAAGTTCTGCATTTGCGAAAAGGCTTGTTTTCGCTTGGCTACAACGCTAGTCAATTTAGTTCGATTTAGAAAGGGAAATGAGACAGGGCAGCCGACATCGTTTTGCTCTTCTATTGGGAGAAGGCCGGTGAAGATTGATGGACCATGGGGATCACTCATTGGAAGCCCGTTCCCCCGGGAATACAAATGACGACTTGAGCTAATTCAACTAGTCCAATCTACCTTAGCTGCTTAAGCCAATACCTAATACCAAATACGCAAATGGTCAAGTGCTTCCGGCGACCGATGAGCGCGAGACGCCGATGCCGATTGAACCGAACTTTTTCACCACTCCTTTTTTGTTATAGAAAACCTTTTCTAATCAGATCTAATGGCGAAATCCAAGATCGTCATTTTTTCGAATAACATGTTGTTGTCGCACTACACTATCATGCAATCTGATAACGTGTAATATATGAGAGTACACATCGTGGTATTTGTTTTGCTTAATATAAACTAAATCAATTGGGAATGGTTAAATGCGGAATATGAGACACCCATAGTGTTGTATTAGACTTTAGTAGCTGAACAAGTAGCTCATGTACATAGCTCATGTAGCTCATGTAGCTCATGTAGCTACCATAATACGCAAATGTACAGTACTTACACCAAGGCTGCATTTCACACGCTCAAGCTTTTTTATCTTTTATGTCGAACATCCCACACAGCTACACTATTTATTAGGTACAGTATGTGCGGTAAGCTACGGTAAGACATTCCCATGCTGATGATAATGGCGTAACCTATCACTCAAGACGTCAGACTACGCCACCTGGCCACCCGCGCGATCTGTGTTGCGCCGGGGACTTTCGATGTTAGGTACTCAATGCATCAATGGACGTGCCCTCGTCTTAAGCTGTTTCATGGTCAGTGCTTTGCTCTGTCTGCTGTCTAAGGCATGTCTAACTTTAGCTCGCGCCGCCCTGGCCGTGTAACATGCATGTGAAATACGTACCTAGGTCCTAGGTCATACATAATAATGTTGGACTTGTCACACAAGAGAACGATCATATTTAACAGTAGACACATATCAAAGGTTGATGTTGAAATAATTTGTATTGCGTACCGCAGAGTAAACTGCAGCTCGACTTATGCTAGACGACCTGTCGCTGAGGCCGTCCCCCCTCTAGCGTATTACAGACGTTGTACAGTTCTCATCCACCAGACAATTTTTTCCTTCAGATGTGACACCGCCCTCGATGCTTATGCTGTAAAACCGCGAGTGTCGCGTATCCGACAACTCGTATGCCGCATGCTAAAAAAGACGAGAAAAACCACGAGACGATAGAAACGAATTTGTTATGTACGGTGTCGGCACCAATACTTTATATGATCCATGAACGCGTGAAATGCACATTTCCGTGCCGAGAGTCCCTCCTTTCCTCCCTCGAGTCCCTGGGATATTGCCGTAAAACGCCTGTATCAACGTGACCCTAGCCTGAAGTGTATGGGACAAAGGAAAGGAGACAATAGTAAAGAAAATGTATCTTGCTCTGTGAAGGTGTTAGAAAAATTAAGCTCCCACGTTTTCCTCAATAGCCAGGCTTTCCGGGCATAGGGGGCAAACCATGTCCCGTACTTAGAGGGGGTAGGTGGTTATGGCAATAAATCTTGCCTATGCTCGACTTCATACAGTCCTTCTTAGATGCATCGATAAACTTAACCGGATCCTCATAACTCTCCAGTTGACAGCACTCGATGCTCTTGATCCATCTGTTCGTAACAACTTCATTCATCGTCATCCGCTTTTTCGGGTCGGGGTGAAGCATGTTTAGGAGTATGCGTCGAAGGGCGACGGGTCTTACGGCGAATTCGAAAGCCTCGACTTTCGGATAGGCGTCCTTGACCGACTCGGGATTGACTGCCTTCTTCGCATCTATCTTGTCCCAGCCATTGATGAGTTCGGAGTAGACCGGACTGGGGGTACCTGGCTCGGCCTTCTCCCAGAGGCACGCGGCGTAGATTAGGTAAAGCATTACGACTGCCGAGCTCCAAACGTCCAACGGGCGCGGGTCGTATTCCGTCTTCTTGCTAAGGACTTCGGGTGCGATATACGGAAGGCTACCGCAGATACCAGGCTTGCAAAACCGTACGTCACCCATACCGATACCGCATTGACCACCGGCTTCCCTAAGACCGGGGTGTATGCCAGAAAATACTTCCGAAACACCAAAGTCGGTAATCTTCAACTTGCTGTCTTTTGTGATGAGGAGGTTCTCAAGCTTGATATCGCGGTGGGCGATGCCGTTCGAGTGCAGGTAGTTGATGCCTTGGCAGAGTTGCTTGAACAAGCAAAGACGGTCTCCTTCGCGGGCATCCTCCTTTAAGTACCCTTTCGAAACGAGAGTAAACAGATCTCCCTCGGAGCAGTATTCCATTACATGATTCCAACGTCCGTGGTTCGTGCATAGACGGATAGTCTCGACAATGTTAGGGTGATGCAAGCTTTTGGCGATGCTGTACTCGGATTTGATCTTCTTTTCGTATTCCTCCACTGTCTCGGACGAGCTCTTGGAGCGGAATTCCTTCACGGCGTATAGCTCTCCAGGGCTGCCCTTACGCATCATCAAGGTGACCTTCGAAGTTGCGCCCTTACCGAGATGTTTACCGTGACGACCAAGAAACTTGTGCTGGTACTCGTACTCCTTCATCAATTCAGCAACATCGACAGTGAAGTCGTCTGGGAGACTCAGGCTGAGTCTTCTGGCTTTCATGCCAGTACCGGCATCGGGAGGAATTGCCCATGGCTGTCTCGTCAGTTCCTCTTCATTCTTCTTTTTTCGTTCCACACTCCTCGTCCGTCGAGGGTTCTTGGCTGATGTGAAGTTGACCACCTTTGCGCGGAAGGATAAACCCGTGTTGGCTCTGGCCTTCTTGGAGCGATTCTCCAAAAAGTCCTTGCTGGTGGGGAAGTTGATGCGACTCGACTTATCTATCGAGGTTGGGGGCGTATCTACGGGAGAGGCCGGCGAAGGTGGGGTGTTAGATCGCGTCGACCTGGAGAAGCGACGCAGACTCCTGTTTGGTGTTACGCCATTGGACGGGGCGAGATTGGCTTCAGACGAGCCCGACTCATAGTTGGGGTCTCGGAAATCGGCCGTTGCACCACGATTGTCCCCCACGTGGTAACTATTGCGCTTGAAAATGGACATTTTTCGGGAGATTGCAGAAATGGTAGATAGCGCAGATGATGACCGTCGCGATATGATTTTTCTTGACGAGGATGGACGACGTGTAGATTTGGGCCTGTAGCTTTCGGATTGTGGTGATGGCAGTGTATTTAATGGCTCATCAGAGGCTGGTTGTGGTGTAAGAGTAGTAGTGACGGCAGGAGGTGGTGGTGGAGCATGTGAAGGTGGTATTAGATGTTGTGCAGGAATGAGATAGTTTGGTGAATGAATTAAAAGAGCCGGGTTCACGGCGTCTTTATTAGAATTTACGATGTTGTTGAAAGAATCGTCAGCATTCTCCGGAACACCTGATGAAGAGGCGACAGAGTAATTAGTAATTGAGTCGCGATAGTAAGTATCGTTCTGTTCGCAATAGCGAAAATCCCGTGACTGCCTCCCACTAACTGGTGTAATGGGTTCGTTGGAATATGACTCGCTACTAGTCTCTTCGTCACCTTCTTCGGGGATTGGATTGGCGAGGTCTGCAGGATAACGCCGAAGTGAATCAATTGGGGTTTGGGAGGTAGAGGTGATGACGGAGGTGCTTGTGGTATTGGTGGTATTGGTGGTATTGGTGGTACTCAGTGAGGAAGTGGACGGTGACGGTGAGATGTCTGTAGGAGGGATTATTAAATTTACTGCGCAGTCAAATGGTGGTCGCTCTAGGTTGAAAATACCTGGAGATTTTTTTGCAGACTGGGTTAACTGTGCAGACTGTGTAGAGGTTGCAGAAGTTGCAGCAGTTACAGACGTTGCAAAAGTCGCAGAAGTTGCAGAGTTTGCAGACTGGGACAGTGCAGATGACGAAATTCCGGTAACAAGAGTCGCAGCGTCCGTTGTAATAATGGTAGAGTTTGTTTTTATTATTGTCGTTGCCTCGCAGTCAGAGGGAAGGTGCAGATGCAACAGTTGATTTGAAGTGGGCGCCGACTGCGACTGTCTCTGCAAGGGCTTCAATGCGGGAAAGTGCGAGGGTCTATTAGTTAATTGCGATGGCGATGACATCGCCGGGGGTGCTGGCCGGGTTTGTGTTTGTGGGGCTGCCATCATTATAAATTGATTGGTATGTACAAATGTACCCTAAGTACAGCCCGGTAGGTACGGTACTGGTACTTCGGTATTGTACAAAATACCAGAAAGCAAGAAAAGGTCAATTGATTTTAAAAAGAGTAAGGGTGAAGAATAGGGGGGGGGGCCTGTACTTGATGATTGTCTAGCGGACAGTGATCAAATAAGGCAATAAGGCGCTAGGCTTTCTAAGTAGGTTAGAAGCCTGATAACCAACTTTAGCACCGAGCAAAGCCTAATCCGATTTAGGGAGTTTCAGGGCAAGCAATAAATAAAGTAGGTGCAACCAGTATTAGAGCTAGTACAGTAAAGTACAGCAGGTACAGGTGGTAATGGTATTCCAGGTGGTATCCCAGGTGGCTGCCGCAGTAAATTAAGGCGCCGCGAACAACTCGGTTGGGACCTGAGGACCTATTAAAAACCTTATACCCTATGGATGGGACCTTCTGGGACCTCCAGGGCTTGTTAGGAACTTAAGTCTTAGGTTTTAGGAACCGATGGCGGGATTTCGGCGATGGTTCGAGCGCGGGCGTGAGCGATATTTTTCCACAGTCTGCTAGTATCAATTCGAATTCCTGGAATCGTAACCGAAAACGTAGACTCAATTTCACTAGTATTTTCCCATATCCCACCCTAGGCACAATTCTCTTATCAACAAGATCGAACGTCAAGTTCTCGGAAGTCTTGGAAGTCTTGGAAGCCTCAGACCCAAACACCAAACAGAATTACACACTAGTAGCGGCTTAATTACGCCTATACTATGTAGAATGATACTGAATGGTACTGAATGGTACTGATGGCTGGAGCACCCTCGGTAGTCGGCAGTCGGGGTCGCTCGGTTCGATTCGGCGTTCCGATGACGTTCCTTTTTTTTAGTCTCTTTGTTATAAGATTGGATCTTTAAAATCTCGGTTCGTAGACAACGAGAGAACCCGGCGTTTCTCTTAACAAGGCGGACTGACGATACCGGACTAGTATAGATAAGGCAAGGCCGATTTTTCCAATTTCGATGGGGCGGCGGGAATAGCAGACCGGCGCTCTCTCGCTTTCGGGTATCTCAACACAAATCCTCGTATACACCCAAAGTGGAATCCGAGACAAGAAAGGAACAAGAAAGATCGATTATATATGTATGTAACGAAGAAAGGGAAGAAGAATTCCCTGCAAGATGGTCTTGGCTGGTCCCTTCTTCGAAGCTTCGGTGCAGGTATTATAGTACTATAATACCTGATGGGTGGGTGGTGGTGGCTTATATGTGGTGGGTATGCCGCAATGTCGTAGTCGCACACAGCGAACAGGGCCACAGAAGTTTTATAAAGGGTCCCAGAGATCTACGATGCCCGAGTGCCAAGGCAAAGACAGGAAAAAGGAGGAAGCAATCTTCGTCCGTGAGGGGATGGGAGGCCGATTATAACAATAGAGTTAAGGGTTGAGGGAGAACCAACACGACAGTGAGCGTATAATGTCTGTAAGTCGAATCTAGTGCCAGCTTTCGTTGATCTTTGGCCAAAGTGGTAATGTGCATGCGAGCAACCCACAACTATGGCACTCAAGGACCACCCCAGTTGAAAGTAAAGTGCGCAGTGAGCATGTAGATAGCAGATAGCAGCACAGAGATACTATAATACTATAGGTAGACAGGTATAGTACAAAAATACGCGGAACGCAACTCAAATCCTGCACTGCTAGCTGCAGAGGACCCTGTGGAGGGGGGGGCACTAGACGAAGCAGCTTGCAGGAAGAGTGATGTATGTGGTGTGTGTCCCGGTCAAGGATCAGACTCAGGTTTGAGGTTAGGGTTGCTATGCTAGGGCGCTTTGGGCGTAGGGAGTAGGGAGTAGCAGCGGCATGCAGTATATGGCATATGCGGTATTTGCAGTATACTGAGTAAAGATACTTGTGAACAATAAACGTAAGTGGCAGAGTGGATAGCACAACGTGGGGAGAGAAGCATAAGACAGAGATAATGGGATTGACGTCGACTTATCAAGTTGCAATTAAAATAATAACAAAATCCCAAAGACGAAAAAAAACTCAAATCTCTAACGGCAAGGGGAGATCTAAGATATTAGTACCTCTTCGATCTCGGACTTTCATGATCGAAAGGAAATATCTTGGCGTACATATCTATCGACCTCTTACATTATTGAAGTTTGGCTCTGGCTCGCTCAGAATCTGTTTTGCAGTAGGACGTGTACGCTGTAATTGCGCGGCAAAATCCATGCGGCCTTGGCGGTTCTACTCTCCTACAACACAGTACGTGTATATAGATCGATGGCCAGAATGGGGAACACTAGAGATTACGGCCCTGACTACGGTGTACATACTATGTAATACAGATTAAAACCAAACCGGCTTAGCAGCTCACGTATCCTAACAGTAGGTGTATATACATAGTACCTAGAATCCCAGATAATATCCTTTCACATTACTTGGTATTAAGAATCTAGTAATACTTATGATACATACGTGTATATAATCCAAAGCTCCATGAGAGCGCAAGGTACCGCGGGAGGTATTGTATACATTCATGCTAGAGACACTACCGCGGCGAAACGGAGGAAATGTGGACGATAGGTTTGATGGTTTGTGTTACTCGGACGCCATTCGTTACGCTTAACAACTCTACTATGTAGAGTATGATCATTAATTAAAGAATTAATAACCTTAGTTGCTTCTTGGGTCCATGGAGACCCCAGAGGGCCCCAGCATTAGCGTGGGCGTTCGTGGCTTCTAAGTGGGCGGGTTAGGGGCCATTATTCCCACCACTATCAACGGCGTCCCGAGGCAACTTCATAACTTTTATGCTCGATTACATTTCAACAACAGTAATAATAACTCACTTCAATATTGTTGGTCAAGGCTGACTAACGAACCTAGAATCCTAGAATCCTAGAATCCTAGGCGTCAGAACTTGGAATAGGACCTAGGTACAGTAATAAATGGTGAGGCTAGGCAAAGACAGAGTAGGCATAGCTTATTACCTATTAAGTTCAGCCACTTTGCTTTGAAGTGAGTCTATTGACTAGCGTCTACATTCCATAGACACTCTTGGCTGTTTAGTGATGCCAATGGCAATTGGTGTTGTCCTAGTTGGGCAAACTTGAGGGAACATCAATCTGCCCTGAATACTTCGTTGTCGGTCACGACGCCGAATCGATGGCCTGTGATAGCATCACGGCTTACACGTGTATACACATTCCAAAACTTCTGAGCTTACCGCGCAAATACATGTGAATGGTGTTTACGTAATCTTACCACGGGTGGAATCTTGATTGCTCTGATTGGTCGGTCACAAAATACCCAAGTCTCAAGAGGCAGGTAATACTGTAACACACTAGGAAAGGAAAGGAGTGCAATGACACTTTTCTCAAATGCTTCACTTTAGTTGCGTCGTAGGAAGCGGCAGTGAAGAGGAACTATCAGCTTATTGTAGATGATATCCTGCATTTTATTGTCTTCGACCTTCTGTTCTAGAAAAAGAAAAGGAAGTCAAAACAAGTTTCCTTCGTAAGAGTAGTCACCGGTACTTGCATCCAACGCCAAGAATACATTTGCGTCTTTGCGTCAACAGTATACTTGTAATGTGGCTCTGTCATCAAACAGATTTGCAAAACGACTTGTAACTCTGAATGATTGCCGTCTGGTGGTTTCTTGGCTGTGTAATTGAGTTCTCACTTTGTGCTTGGTATCGTTTCACCGGGACTAGAAACATTGGCAATACCAAGAATCGCTCATCTGCTTACAAGTTTAGACCAAGGCCTTGGCAGAGCGGCCTTCTACGCAATTCAACCCAGCCATTATCCTCCTTCGTCTCCCGCCCGCCAAGGACCGAAAGGGGGGAGGGGGGAGGGGGTTTGTCATTTTCCACCGTTCAATAAACGAGTTTGACATCGTAAAAAAGAGACCACCTAGCTGTCGTAGACGGTAGAGCACCCGTGGTTACCGATTGTTTTCCGTGCCTTTCTCGAAATGATGTAAGAGCTCAGGTCCAGGATTGTAAGGTGCATTGAAAGGCACAATTACACCAATTACGAGGAATTTCGAGTCAGTCGCCATGCTAGGTCTCGTGTAACGGAGATAATTCATCATCATTGTTGGTAGAGAGAGGTGACACGAGCCAGCCTACTTCGAGGCCTGATCCTACCTGCGTCATATCATATGTAGGCTAGATTAACAAGTATCCTCCGTTAGTTTACGCAACGTCTTTGGGATCCAGATCAATGATACTCATTAGCAAAAGAGCTTCCAAAGGATGCTGGCTAAGAAACTAAAGCTGGCGCACTAGCCGATACAGCTTAGGCGCGTTCCGGATGATGGGAAGTCGAATTGATGTTGGCAAATGTTTAGTGTTAGCAATCTTGCCTGTCTTGCCCAGGGCACCGCCAGTCTACAGATATTCCGATCAACATTTTCCGCAAGCTTGCCAAGGCCAAGTGATGATCTTTGGTACGAATTCGCTGACGCGCCCAGCATTGGCAGGTGTAGGTACGTACTTGACTATTGAGATATTCTTAGATACCCACGTATTGTACATACCGTACAATATCATCCTTTCCAATTGTCTCTCTCTTGACAGTTGTCTCTTTTGCTTCTTCGGTCGATTACGTACCCATCTACGCTCACTAGGGATATGTGACCCATCCCGAGAGGTCTCCGAGGCGGCAATAGCATGTGTCGTCGCCTGGTTGCATGCCGCCGCATTTCGCGCTTTCGTGATTTGCTTACCGTGCCGGCTTTGGCTGGCGGGCATCGGCATCCACTCATCCACTCATCCATAAAAAGGGATCTCAAGATCTCATACCCAAAGCAACTCTATGACCTACCTAACCTCCCACTTGGATTTGGATTAGACATCACTGCAGCGCTCAAGGTAGGTACCCTATAGGGGTTCCTCGATTTAAAGCCCGATGAAAATTTATTAACCTATCATCCACGCCACGAGTGACAGGGCACGAATGGCATTTGCTAGGCTTTGTATAACATACAATCTCGTTCGCCGTAAAACTTTGATCCTCTTTTTAACTACCGAAGGTAGCGGGGTCCTGTTTTGTCACCGGAGGATGGATGAAGCAGGAGAGTGCGCGATCGCGACGAGAAGGAAGAAGATCACGACATGAAAATATATTTCCTTTCCAAGTCTCGACTACGTGCACTTGGCGAGAACGCAAGCGCGAGAGACCGTTGGAAAATGATAGTCCACGAGGTGCAGGACACATCCCTATCCAAGCAGGATTGTGAATGATCTCGGTATCCTGATTGGTTAATGTCATAGAATGTCTCGGTTTTCTAGAATGTGACTATCGACGTCGCTAGTTTATACTATATAGGTAGTTCTCGCCAGGATGGACCAAAATACGCCTTGGCCGATTCCCTTTCCGAGGCGGGCCAAGCTGAATATATGAAGGTTATATCTAACAGACAGTGCGCGAGAAATAGGCTTCGGTCGAGATCTTCGCCCAGCTCCGCCTAGCTTGCGAACATCGGCTGAATCCCAAGTAGGCGCCCTCATAGGTTTGGCCAAGACTTGTTTGACCGTTAGACGAGAAGCAAATCGACCTCGAGAAGCACATCGGAATGGCAATTATGATCCAACCCTTCAATTGGCATATTTACGTTGCTTTGTCATATGTAGCATACTAAGGTATGGGTATCCAGGCATTAGTGTAGGCATTCATAACTAATACTCGGATACTTCGTACGCGGTGCGAAGAATTGGCGCCAGTTTAAGCCTACAGCGCTCCCAGAGACCGGCGGCAGGCATCTTAACTTCCATTATTGATGCTGTTACATTCGTAACAAGGTCGGGTTTGTCGAAATTGGCAATCCGCCAAGTATTCTACAGGGCTGTTCCCCCCAACCTTGTCCGCGATAGATAGACTCGATGGAGCGTTGCATTCCCCCCACGTAAATGAGGTTGGCCATTGGGTCGCTTGTTTCTGCAGTCGTCCCAATAAAGCAAACTTGTCCAGCTTCGTTACGCGCGGTACCTTCTACGTACAAGTAACGAATCAACGAATCGGGGCTTCCTATGGGTCAGACTCTTCACCTCTCGTGACCTAAGCATTGCATTTCCTCCTGCATTAGCTGCTGTCAAAATGGTTCTAACTACACAATCTGGTTGAGATGTGGCAAGCCGTCTTGGCCACGCTGTCTAGGCTGCTAGATAATTGCGACGAGTTCGTGAGAGGATACTTTTGGTTCTGCTTCTGCTTCTGCTTCCAGTTCTGCGTGAGAATTAATGAAATAGATGGCCAAGAATATGGTGCCAGGCTGTGTTAGTCCAGTGTAATCTGTAAGAGCTTAATGTATGGCAATTATTCACGCTTGGCGAAGCAGTCAGCCTTTTGAGGCTCTTGGCTAGGTACAAGATCGGCAAGTTTTCTCTCTGTCATCGCAGCATTGCAATTAGGAATATTTTTTCCATTGCTGACTACCGAAGTCAGAGTTGCAAAACCATGCACATGTATAAGCGAGTTCCAGACCTAGTTCTGTCATCCATTGGAATTTGGGGTTTTCCGTGTCCTTCAATACATCCGTATCGAAGTATCAAATTGACCAGACAGCTGCCAGAGTGACTTCAAATATTTGAGGGATTTAATATTCCAAACCTACCTTCGACCAACGACATGGTTTCCCATGGGGTATGTCTCGGGAGAAAAGGAACCAACGGTGAAGGTCCCTTAAACAAGCAATCAGCGCCGTCTGACTAGGATCTTGCCGATGGCTGCGATGGCATATTAAATGATGACGACTATGAAACTACAACTACCACAGGCAGACCGGTTTCAATAAAGCAAATTATGGCTTGTGAATGGTCGCCTTCAATAATATTGAGAGCCTCGAATCGTGACGCCTCGCGGTTCCGCTCTACTACTATGTAAGAAAGGTCACCCGCCCACTACGGTCTGCAGCCGATAGCATCGGCGAGCTAATACGAAAGTGGCGGTGAATAAGCTTTTTAGACCAAGAGCGATCTCAACCGCCCGGAAGAACCGGTGAGTTTTAGGTGTGCCAACAAGCTTATAAGCATGGCTAGTATGACTGTTATGACCACTATTGCCCATAAGGAACACGGTCCGCTGGGAAAATCTCCTCAGCCTGCAGAACAGGTGCAGGAATCGTGGGAATCGTGGGAATCGTGACGGCAGCCATCGGATCACCGACGATAAGCAAAGCAAGACATACAAACCAACAATTGGGGACCCTGAATTTTTGTCTCCAGGTTTTCCCCACGTCAGCGAGCCACCCCTTGTTGTTTAGCATCAGCTCCCCCTGCTCAACCTGCTCACCGTCGTGTGCCGTCTTACCTTCTTGGTGGTATCTCCTTTTGGGGGTCAAAAATGAGTATCCAATAAATCGCCATGGCAAAGCTTGTTTTTGATTATGAAAGTCGGATTACGAAATTAGCTAGCTCTCCTTGTCCTTTCCGGCACAGACCACAGTCTGTGATGATATTCAGAGACAGCCAAGACGGGTACTACTAGTGCGCGACAATCACATCCCTGCGGCTTCATCCCGTCTCGTCAATCATCCTGGGGGAGCATGGGGACGTGGCAAGCCTGGAGAGTCTAGTTTGCTGGCATCTTCAACGCCTTTGTGTAGGCAGCTCTATGAATGGATATAATCATTCTGACGAGTCTGATGCGTGAGACATACTACTAGTACTCGTCGCTGCTTTGCCTTATTGCTTTTGTCCGCAGCGCAGCGCACGAGCCCATAGATATCTGCCCATATTTGCAGCTGCTGAAGAATGCTAATAAAAATACCGCATGTTGATACGTATGTACTAGTAGTTCTATTAGAGCACGACCCAACGAAGGTACGGTACTGTTTCCGATTCTACATCACGCGGGATGACAATATTATGAAGCAAGGTTCCAAGACTTCGAGGCCTCAGGATGCGCTATCCAGAACGTGACAACATACTACATATCTCGTATCTATGATGTTTTCAAGAATAGCAACATCAGCGCCGTCTCCATGGAGTGGATTCTCAATAAAAAGTCCGACGCGCCTTGCCAGCGACTCGCAAGTTCCACTGCCGTCCCTGCCAAGTCGATTGTGCGCAGATCGAATCTCTTGGTATTAGGGGCGAAAAGCGAGGAGACTGGCTACACGTCGGTCCGACAAGAACTTGGCACCTCTCGGAGGCGAGAGATCGCGTTCTTGGCGTCTCTGGAAACGAAACAAGCCAAGCCCATCCTCAGCCATCCCTCTCCCTCTATAACAGGTCACCGGCACTTTTCATCACCGACACGTCCCGATCCCGCGCGGAGACTTGTCCGCACGGAATGAAGGTGGCTTCGTCATTCTGAGAGCCGGAATGCAGAAGAATATCGCTGGCTCTACCTTAACCACCTTCCGATAAGTGCGCGCTTGCAGATAGAGGGATTCCGGGGATGTGCGACGGTGCTGCACGTCAGCTGGGAAGGATCTCTGGGAGACAGTGCAGTGTTGCAGAAATATGTATGTGCATCCTCGACAGGCGAGCTTCCGTAGCACGTCTAGCCCGGCACTCACCAGCCCATCCCCCAGCTTCATAAACGATGGTAGCCCGTCGATATAGATGCATTTCTTGCCAAGAACGCGTGCGACGTGCCCCAGAGCCAAAAAGATTCAAAGGAGACGATTTATGTCTCGCATCCCGCACCACACACCTCCGAGATCGAGGCCCTCGTGGTCCGCTGGGCGGTCAAGTATCTCGGTATCCACGAAACGACGGTTCGAGGAATGCTGCCAAGCTGCTCGCCGGCTCTTCTGGTAAAGTGACGTGTCATCTGTGTCCACTCATAGGAATATGAAGTCTTAAAACGCTCCCTATCCTCTCAATTGTATTGCATTAATACGCGTGTAGTTTGGTAGCACTGTACTCAGCCCATCAGCTTATGCATAGGCAGATAGGCTACCTAGGTAGATGATGTGTAGGTACCGGTATGTATGTGTATCATCTTTGGCAAGATTCTAGTCGCGATAGTCATCAATGTAGAGTGGGACCCCTAATATCGCTGACAATCGAGCCAAGAGCTTACTTACATACCCGTTAAACATAGGCATTATCTTCAGCGGAGTACGGTACAACAGGATGGGTCATCTCCGACCTCATACGGAGTTTTCGGTATTCCCGGCGTACGCGGCTGAGGAGTTGGTTTGTACAGTCGCTTGGGTCGCATGACTGACTACCTATGGATGTGTACCTGCTTATAACGGTGATGATTCCCCTTCTTATGATCAAGGAGAAAACGGTGTTGTTACGATGCCCACAAATCACAGCACGCTGTTGCATTGATGGCTGGCGTTGTTAGTGTTGTTGGTTTCACGGTTCAAATGGCGCAGGAGACATACCCAACCCACGAATCCATTCTGTATCATCAGTCAGTCATTTTAGAGTGCGATATCCGATCGTAAATTTGCAAACTTGTTGCCACTTGATCTGCTTCTTCAGCGACTTGGGTCCATATATCTTGCCAATTCTCACATCGTACACGATGCATGTTCCCGCATCTTATCTTTCATTCGGACTGCTCGGGGAGGTAGACTAGGAGGGTTTGTGCATGATCAAGCAGGTATGTAATCCTATCAAAAAGCAATATGCTTAATGAATGTCACTGTGAGGGTAGGCGGGTTGGCTTGACAGTCAAACTGCCAAGGCTCTCAAGTAGCCACTATCACAGATCGTTGTTTATCAAGGCCCCTTTGTGATACCTACAACAGCATGGTACGACAGGTGTCTCGGGCAGACAAGCCAGTAAGCATGTCACTTTCATTCGGATACATCATAAAAACTTCAGGAGGTATGGGACACCCAGTAGAAATTGAACCTAACTTGGCACCTCGAAGCCAATTCCGAGGCATTAGCTTCGGCTTCCGAGATGGATCTTGATCAGATCGAACTGTAGGGAAAGGAATTTTTTTTACGAAGTAGGTACTGATACCCTCGTAATTGATGGATGAGAATTATAGAGGTACATCGACACCTATTCCGTAACCTCCGATTAGCCATTATTAGCAATTTCGAAAAACGTTAAAGCGCAATATCAAAGTATCTTTATTTTTCATCCCACTCTTTTCAACCCAAGAATATCAGGCACCAGTTTCACTCAGAGTATCTTTTACATTCCAAGTAAGTAGTGTATGTACTAGTACTATGAAACCAGACTCAAGACTCATACAGTCATGTCGTCACAAAACATGTTGTTGCAAGGACTCCGCTGGTAGACGTAGATTTGCAAACCCTGTCGTGGACATCAGTTACTCCATCTGTTAATTCTCACGACATCAAGGTATTGCTTAGAATAATATGCACACCAGCAGCGTTTGATGTAAATCATGGCATCGAGCGGAGTGGTCAGGCCACTGAGCTACCGCTGTTTTCGAAGCCAGGGCTGTTGAGAATGAATATCCCACCAAGTTGCAGGACTTGCCGCACCCCTCAGCCAGTCAGATTACCAACATTTCTCATGAATTTTAAGCCGGTTTTAGAGAAGACTCGCATTGCATTGCCTAAGCTTATCATTGTGGCGCTCGGGCGTATGTCATCCTAGGGTTGGGTGTTTGGGTTAGAAGGTTTACGCCAACGGATTCCGCTCGAAGTGTCGAAGAGTTTCCTAGCTACGCCACTAGTTGGATGTAGCTTTGAGGCGAGCAAGTTGGTGAGAGGGTCAATAATTTGTTTTCCAGTTGTATTGTTGAAATAACCGCCCTGGTCTTTTTTGAATTTACCCCTTTTCCGGAGTCTTTCTTGTCATCCCACACAGTATATCCCATGTGCGGTTTTCCCAGCACGGGACGCTCTATTAAAGCATAGAAAGCATTGGAAAGAATTAAGAAAGGCAAGGATGTCTAAGACGATATTTCTACGAGTCAGCTGTGGATCAAGGTTCGACTCATCTGGTTGTACGTTGGTAGCATATGCTTAAATTGCACACAGGTACAAGACAATATATCCGCGCACATCAGCGTGAGTACACTTTAGAGGAACATACAAAACTTAGTTACAATCTTTGACTCTCTGAAGTTTTAAGCCATCCTATGGATGACTTAATAAATAAGATTTCCTCTAGACAATGTACTCGGTAGAAGTTGACACAATCAATGATGTTCGTCTCATCTAGAGACTTCCGTATCTCTACGCTATCGTCAGCTTAGTAAATAGTACGAGGGAAATTTCGAGCACCTAACTTCATCCTTCATTATATGCTTACATATGTGGTTGATTTGATAGCTGTTGCAAATCTCCACTGACACAGAACGATGATGATCGATTGGGCTCAATGGCCCTACATGGGTGGTGTCAGGTGATTCATATGTTAGTACCAGTGGTTCTGCTTTATTGTACTTGTTGTCTATTATACCTCCTCATCCTTCCCTGCCCGAGAATGAGCGATTTAATCCTTCATCTACACTTCCATCGCTTATTGCTGAATCATAGGAACAACGTCTTCCTTTCGTCTGCGAATGGTATTGTCTTTCACTTGATATACCGTGATTACTATGGCTTTTCAGTATATCACTATACCGAGGAGGCGTGAAGATGATGGCGCACTGTTGGCAGCGAGGGAGCCCACGATGAGGACAGTCTGGTCTATCTGGATTTGAGCAAAGGCTTCCACTACTGCGGTACCGGCAACGGCAGCACACAAAGCCGATAGGCTGGTGGAACTGTGTAGCAGACATGTCAATGTCTCTGTGCTTATGAATACGTGGGCCTGTTGCTGTTTTCCGGATATCTAGCACTGCGGTTGGCAAGGATGGGTAGAGGTCTCGCTAAGGTCTAAGGGGGCCAATACGGCCAAGAAACTTAATTGGCTGAAGCTATACTTCATTCACAGTTGAGAGCCTCCAGGAAGCAGGTCTATTGGATATTAACTAGATCGGGGCCTAATGTTGAGCTTAAGATTACTCTCCAGTCTGGAATATCTCAAAGCGACAAGTGCTACACAAGGTAGATGAATAGGCAGCTTATTATATACGACCATCTAGTCTTTATATAGGTAGGTACTGTTTGGATATACATAGTACTTTTATACTAGGAAAAGTTTCATTGTAATGAAGCTGCTTTCTCCGTGCAAAGAGAAATGTCTGGCATATCCCTGTATCATTTTATCTTTCTATAGACGTAGTTAGAAGGTTAGAATCACTAAGCATCCATGTAGGTATGTTTTGAGTATTCTCAACTCGCTTGAACAAATGAGAAAGAAGACTACTAAAGAGCGCCAGGCAACGCCCGGATAGCCAACAAACATCCATTTTTTTGCTTCTACCTAGGTAAGTAACCAACTAAGGTACACAGTCAATGTTCACGTCAGGGATGTATCTGCAGATGGGGCCATACCTAAGCGACGTGCTCTCCTGGCAGGAGTCCTACTTGGTGGTGGTATAGCTTCTGGCGAGTCGCTATTCTATAGGAATAGCTACCCGACGCTCTTTTATCTATTTGGGTACCTGCGCTTCAGTAGCATGATTCATGATTGTGAAGTGTCTCTATAATTATTTCATGAACACTAGGTAGTGTGCCTGCGTATCGATTGAACTAAGATTTTCACATGCTAGCTGGCGATGTGAAAAGGTGTTGACAGCAAATAGCTCTAGGCTCTAATTGGAAAGGGTACCTTATATTCGTTTTGAGTGGTCATCCCGTCGCGAACTCTTCCATAGATTCTTTCGGTGGGACCATCAATATAGGACTAACCTTGTTCTTCTTGCATCATGCACGAGCTTTGCTCTCGTACGCTCACGAGAACTTAACTCCTTTGATATATAGGTAATTTCGTATCGCAAAGGCGAGTTTCGTTATATGAAGGGGTACTCTCACGAGATGGATGACTACATTGATTCATCTTTGCTACAGATACCTAGAGCGTCTTCTTTGTGCTAATGTCTCTAAGTCGAGAAATCTAATGTATGACAAGGAAATAGTCAAGATATTCAATACTCTAGAATTAGCTACAATATCCTTCTTTTCAACGAACCAAGGAAATCCAAGGTTCTTGAATTAGCCATCAAATATACGGGATATCGAGTGTTACCGCTCTTCTAGACGTCTATCGAGATGACTGGAACTAACTGCAGCTACGATGAAGACCACGGATCAATAGGAGGATAACAGCATTGAGACGAAGAGAGTTTGTGGACTTTTCTAAAGTGTTTACATATAGTATTCGCTTGGCGTAGATGGATTTGGGTTTACTGGCCTTACCAATAGCACGAACGGTCCGAGTCGTGGGGAGCTATGATTCGCCAAGAGATCGCGGACAGCAATATATTATAACTTCAGCTGATGAACATTAACTTCAGAGGTTGTCGCAATATTCTTAGGAAAGTATGGAATGACTTGCTCCAGATATCTGGGACCAAACCTTCGATAGGACTCAACAACTTTCATGTGAACCATATAGGAGAAAAAAAATCAAGGCCCCGCTGAACCTCTTATCTCTTTCCCGCCCAATGCTGCCCGACGAACTACTGGACATGGCCAATGCAATGCATCTCACACATACATACATAAAGAGGCACGTTACGCTATCTAACTCCCATTCGTACGGGACAACTTAGCCTGGATCGACCTTGCTTGCTTGCCTGCCCACACGGACCAGAGACAACCTTATACGAAAGCCTCGAATGCTGCGCTAGAGGGATAACCGTAAGTAGAGCGATCTAGGGAATCTTACGCTCGAAATAGGATTTCATTTAGTTTGGTATCCAATCTCCAACGCCAGAACAGCTATTTCTGGAGATAGTGATTCTCGACTTCAAGAGATCAGGGCCTAGGTCATTGACTAGGCTCTCAACAGCTTGCGCAGACTGTACGTAAGCGAGCCCTCGGTCCCATGGTCCTATTAAAACCCTGCCTTTTCGCCGCGGAATCTCTCGATGAATCTGTCAGATATGCCTCGTGGCGTTACCTTGCCGATTGACAGTCCTGATAGGCTTCTCAACTACAGAGCAGATTTTGAGGCCCCGTCCCAGTATCTCGCAGTACATGTGGCGAACAACGCGTTATCGACGGGATTTTCCATATGAGGCCCGCAAGTTTCAGGATCGGTCCGAACGGTAGCGATATCCTGAGAAGTCGAGAAAACCGGGACTGAGCCCCGGTAGTCTCACAAGCCTGCGGTAGCCTTTAGCTCATGCTAAATCCACGAATCCGAAGAAGAGCCGTGTCCGCTATACCTGATCAAGTCTATGATCTGGATTGTTGGCCACCACTGCACGTGCTGTTGTGATGAGACACACAAGCCCTAACGACGGGAAGAAACGTCTGTAAGCCCACCTACCTGTGTATCTTTATTTCGACGGGTGTTTGATACGATCCATGCCTTGCGTCGCCACCGAACTCGATAATAGTGTATGAATGGTAATCGTACAGAAAAATTGAGATGGCTGGTATACTTCTGGTTGCTTGTTTACTCCCAACTTGCCCCATTCAAAGCGGATACTATTGGTCAGAGCTTGTTGCGGTGAGAGCCGCAAGTCGTCTATCGAGTTCCACCATGCCATGGTGACGTGTACCGCCTTTGGCTGCAGAGGTATGAGACTAGGTGCCAGACACTTTAGCCAATGCTAATCGGCAAGTAATAAAGGAGAACATTCATGGCAAATATGGTGGCTATTCGACTATGCGCGCCTTTCAGCCCTTCACACAATACTCTCATGGTATTGATAGAGTTCTTACTGCTGGGGACGTCTAAGACATGTTCCGAAAAAATCAAGAACACACTGTATGCACCTGGGTAGCGTAGAGGACTTGCCAAGATACCGGGAATTGTGGACCCTTGAAGCAGTAATAATCGTCAGAAGCATCGTATTCACTCTTATATAGGTATCATCCATTTGGAAAGCTGCCGATTCCGGCGGGCTGCAGAGCCAGGGAGCGTACTAACCTAACCCTCTCCACAATTGAGACCCTGATAGCTCGGCAATCTCGTAACTTTGGAGTTTGGTGTGGTGAATTTTGGGTAACTCGTCTCAGACGATGCGTATGTTCTTCGTCTCGTTGAATCCAAGATGCTCTTTTAAGTTTTGACACCTAGTGGCTGCTTAACCTGGCGCATTTCCATATGCTTGTGCTGAGACAATTAAATGGCTGAAACGGCGCGCGCCTTGTAGTATGTCGATGGAGAACTGGCCTTTTCATGATTCGGTGCTGGTGAAATCCTTCACGACGTTCCCATTTCGCCAGATCGTAATTTGCTTTAGTTCTTTGCGAGACCTAATCTAGGCACATTCTAACAGCCATTAAGTCTCTGCCTACATTTACTGTTAGCCACGGGGCGACGCGGTTAAATAGGGCCCGAAACTGGAAGGACATATCAGAAAGGTGCAAACGAGTCAGTAAAAGGCTTCTGACATGAAGCAATCCGAGATACTAGGCGGTAGCCTAGTTTAGCCTCCATAGTTAACCGCCATGTATGTAAATTAACAAGATGGACCGAGCATAACCAGTATCTCGCGGTTCTCAAATTAGCCTCCGGATGCAGATAGCTCTAGCTGGCAATCTCTGCAATATTCTTTGGAAGAGTGAAAATTTAGGATCCAATCTATCCGGCCTTATAGTTGGACTTCATAGCGTATGGGAACAGCGCTAGAAGTCATCTAACACAGCTAGCTGGTGATAGCAAAGAAAAAAAAAACAGGCTCCTTCACGGATAGTGAAATGACATTTGCTAGGATGAGATCCGAATGGTGT
The DNA here is from genome assembly GCA_022497145.1 of Rostrohypoxylon terebratum. Lineage (NCBI taxonomy): Eukaryota > Fungi > Ascomycota > Sordariomycetes > Xylariales > Hypoxylaceae > Rostrohypoxylon > Rostrohypoxylon terebratum. The sequence goes on along the minus strand of MU385878.1, from coordinate 167,068 downwards.
TTGTTTGCGTTGACGTATGTAGGTAGGACCTAGGTATTCACGCCCGTAATCGGTCTCTCAGGCGGAGTTGGAGATCAAATTCTAAGCGTCCCATGACAATATTTCTCGGGAGGGGTGAGGTCTAAGAACCCCAGCCTGCAGGCGTTAGGCTGGTGGGCTGCTATTGATTTGATTAGCAGGGTCTCCAAGTCCGTGAACCCCCCCATAAGGAGACTCTCGCGTGGTCATTTTGCAGGCGGGGTTCGCTGAATATTTATTACACTTCAGGAAAACGATGGTCATAAGTAATCTCATTCTCGATAGTGTATACAAGTGAAACCGGAAAATTGGTGGACAAATATATTCCGAAATTCGATTGCATCCTTTGCATACTTCGATGAAGCAATTTAGGGATTGGAGTCATGCGCGGGGAAGTGAAAAGGGGTGGGGTTCAACATCCAACATGGAAAGTCGTATTGGACATTACCGCTAGGGTCTTTCCATAGGGGGGACCCTTACTACCAGAACCCTTTGAACATGGTACCTGAGGAATATGAACTGGATGAATTAGACGGATTGGTGGTAATCGAATTCGGTTAGGAGCAAACGCCTCCGAGCAACTTTAGGGCATCTCAGTGAGATATGAAATGTCCGAAAAGGAAAATCATCAGCGGCATCATAGCACTAAGGGACGGGCGGGAGGACCGGCAAACAGGCAGACAGGCAGACAGGCAAGACATACCACCGATAGTTTAACACAAGGGGGGAGGGAAGGGGGGTAAGGGTAAAAGAAACGTGTGGGGGCAGGGGATAAGAAGCTGAAGGCATATCAGACATTTCTGCGAGTAAGAAACGATGTTGCTATGTTGGGAATCCTCTGATTGGTGGGTTGGAGTCGTTTCGCATCTGAAGAGTTTCTATTCGAAGCTCTAAGCTCTGGCGACCCGTCCCCCCTGTACAGAGTAGCGAGGTAAATTTGTTCATTGGCATGCTGGGATTCGCCGGTTGGCTTGATGACAATTGGCCTTGTTGGCGAATAACCATTGGGCAGGAAAATGCCAGCAGCACAGGGAAGTGCGCTGTACGCGATTGTAAGATAATAATCGGTATTTGCAGAGAAGACTCACGGGTGGCTAGCTGAGCGGTGACGTCGATCATGACAGGAAATGGCTGTTGAATAGGTAGCAATGAAAAGAAAAGATTTCGATATTGAAATGCGACACAACATTCTCTTGAGGGAGGGTATCGACTATCGAAGGTGTCAGGGTTGCCGAACATCCTCAGGTCCTCGGGTCGTCAGAATGGAGACGGACTGGAGATTGCAATTCCCGCATTTACCTCATAAGGATGGAGACCGTTGGTGTTTTGGAGGGTTCCAGGTCTGGACATCTGGAGTTGGTGTTTAATAGAATGGAGATATTCACAAGCACCTAAGCAATGCAGGTCATCGACATGTACCATTTGACAAGTTAAGGAGAGAGATTATAAGAGGTGGAGGAGGGAAATACATATGCAGTACATGCTAGAAACCTACATAGGTACCTATCCACAATGTCCATATGGATACGGATCAGAAAAGGATCTGAGGAGGAGGAGTGACGAGATTGGACTTGGGTTGAGAGAAAAATGGATGGAACTTGGAAGACATAAGACGGAGGGAGGTACTGCGCTAGTCTCCATTTAGATGGATGTGTGGAGAGAAGCTAGGACGTGGCAGTGGTAAGATTCGCTCCGAGAGGTCGGTTGCTTCTAGAGGGAAAGAAAGCCTTGGAGAAGGTCCATTGAAAGCAAGAAAAACCTAGGGTCCTAAAGCAGGAACATCTACTTAATGTAGTGTAGGTAGTGTAGGTACCTATATGTACGTACCTCATGCCTCACGTTCTCACGTACCACATGTACTAGTGTACAAGTGTGTCGGAGCACCTGAGGGGGCGGAGGGGAAGAAGGGAAGAGGGAAGAAGTGAGTGAGGAAAGAAAGCATCCATGGATGTTCCCCCCTCCCACCTTGTCTAGTAACTTCAAGGTTGTCTACTACCTAGTATGTAGTACATAACTTGTCTAAGTTCTATGTACCAGCTGAACCCCTGTCAGACCCGCACTAAATTAATTCATTGACCTCCCACAACGTCAAGAGCTATGCTATTCTTGCCTTACAATAACCTTACAATACTAATACTACCACTACACTAATACATCCCGGTAGTGATTCCGTCTTCTTTATGCCCCATCCGCTTTTTTTCATCTTTTTGTCATTTTAACCATTTTAATAATTACACTCTGCCACGAGACCGCACAACTCCTATTGTTCATGTCAATGCAAATTTCATGTGAACAAACTCGACCGGCAAACAAATACTTCGATATCCCCAGGTTCTCACCCTGCCATCTTGCAGTTCTTTGTAAACATAAGCTCCAGTTACTAGACATCGACCGTAATATCTCTCTACCTTATCGCCTCTGGGGAGCTACCTAACCTAGTATCACCTACTAGTAGCTCGTTGTACATGTAGACCAACATTGAAGACTTCCAAGTTTGGACCTGGCTGAACTTAACTTACACCTCGGCATCCGACTTACACACCAACACTTATATACACTCGACTGCCAAACCTACCACTTTCCCGGGCTGTAACGACCCTACTGCGACTTCATTAAGACGGAATAAGAAAGACGAATCAAAGCCTGTGCTTAGGTTACTGCGGGTTACAGTAGCAGCGTCTTGTAGTGAGCAAAACGAACGAGACTCGAAGGGTCTGCCAGGTGGTCGCACGTTACAGGTTCGCTGAGTGAACCGTACTCTTTCCCCCTCCTTCGACTCGATAGACTCGATACCCGTCGAGTTTGTGCCCAGTTCTTACTCAGGAGATCGTCGACGATTGCTGCTGGGCGAAGTTGCTGAATGAAAGGATCGATGCTGGTTTACTCACCCAAATCCACAATCCTGAACTGCCTCGAATAACTTATTGCTGGGTTCCTGGGAAGCTTCGTTACGATTTGGGGAAATCTAGATCCTCGAGATCGTGATCGTCCAATCAACGCTTTGCCAAACGCAACCTCCACATCGACGACATATCTATTCCCCTCAGTTTCCTCAAACGACTCGCTCGCATCGTCCCGACCATGCTTACCATGACGAGGTTGCCGTCCGACTCCTTCCTGCCCACAGGGGGCATGCTTGACCATACCCAACGATCGATGTCCTCCTTCGTACCACATTCTAATGGCCATGCCTCGGCGACAATCATCTCTCCGCTATCTTTATCACACTCCATAAATCAATTGTCATATATCGACGAGTCACATCTAACAAATCTACCACCTGCTAACTATTCGCATTCTCCTTCGCCCTCCGCAGCTCCACAGTCTCAGCAGCAGTCGCTTTCACCACGCCGGAGTCCCCTAAGCTACCCTGAGCTTAGATTGGCTAGCCCGTCACCCATCAAGAATCAGCTCGAACCCGGGGTGACATCCCCACCCGACGACATGAGTGCCAACAGCCTAGTAGACCTGCTACGGCGTAGGGACGAACAGAATAAGAAGATGATCGAGCTATGGCGTACTGAGCGTGCCCAGCTTGAGGCCCACCGTGATCAAGCCGAAGAACTTTACCGAGGAGAGCGGGTCTTGATGGACCAGGAACGAAAGTTATGGGAGCAAGAAAAGGCTAGGCTCCAAAATGAGTTGTTTCAGTGGCAGAAGAGAGTAAAACTGCTCGAACACGACAAGAACCAGCTGATACAGCAGAATCAAAACCTATCGATCCGTCTCCGGGGCGCACGTGGTGGAAGCGGCCAAGCAATCAGATTCCTTGACGGCAATACCGAGACCACTGCGGGCTCCATTAGAGGTGGCGGTCTCGGTAGTCCAGGGTCCCATTCGCAGTCGACAGACATGCCCCAGAGCTCAGAGGGCACATCTCCAAATACCGTACCCTCAGCAAGTACAGTGCCCGACATCCTTCGTGGGTCGACGATGCCTGAATCGCAACCTTTCATACCACTGGATCCGCGTATGCAAGGCCCGTCACCGGGTTTGGCGTCCCCGAACACTCAGGAAGAACGAATTCCATCGATCGATATTCAAGAGGTCATGCCTGAACTGGAGGGAATTCGAGTGAGGCCAAATGCGGTCCAGAAAACCACATTCACTGACGGGAAACCACTCTCGCCGCCAGTCGGGCTGAGGAAGCTTTCACCGCCTGCTGCAGCTAAGCAAGATCTGGCTCGTGTGCGTGTGGTGCCAGCCGAATTGACCAAGGAGGCTCTACAGGCTCCCGAATCTGACAGACTTACGATGCACGCTGGACACACACCAAATCACTCCATGTCACTGTCTCGTCTCCACACTGTCGAATCTACCTTAGCAACCAACACGTCCAATAGCTCTGGCACACAAACCCCCCAAAATCTCCCATTGGATGTCGCCCAAGACGGCACTCTAGAACAACCTCACGGCCAACCAGGATCTGATTTCGTTATCGTGGAAGCATGCGCTGAATTGGAGATCAGTAACGAACCTGCAGCCGACAGACTAGGACCCCCACCTGTCTTGGTGCCACGCGAGCATGATCCGGAGTTAAAGGGGCCACTGCAACTCAGAAATCTTCCCGCAGCTGACGAGCCATTCCTCAAGGCTTTGGCGGATAAACTTGAGCACGTCGTCATCAACAATCTCAGCCCCACTGTACTCGAAGATCAGGCCTCACAACAGGTAGATTTTTCTGAGCTAAACCGTGATACCATCGCGAAGGCTAGTGGCGATGAAGCGCACGACGCCCACGGGAAGCCGCACGGGGAACCAGCTGAGGAAGAAGAAGAAGAAGATATCGAGATTCCTCTCAAGCTGAAACCGTCCAACAACTTCGGTGCACCATTGGGGCAGCTTCGGAAACAAGGATTTTGAAATTTCTCCGTTCATCGATGTTGTTGACGTATACAACGTTTGTTCGCAATTTACATTCTGTGCACATAGTATCATCCTTTTTTTCTTATCTGTCCTTCCCGGCGCTTTTTTTTTATACGGACAGCGGGGACTGCTTGTTGGTTAGGCTTGGAGTACGCACTACCAAGATTTTGCATCGATTTCGAGATTCCCGATACCCATTGACAAAAATTTTCTAATACTCTGGTTTGCACAAAGGAAATTCTGGTCGGATGAGGTCACGGTGTTTGGAACTTGAAGGACGACGAAATATGCATTGAAAAGGGCGCATGCTGGAGGGAATATCATCCCCATAATTATAACCACAAGGGGCAGCGTTTATCCGTTTGATTTTTATTTTCCGTTTGGATGGCTGCTACTCAAAAAGCATCTAGATATGGCGAGCTCGATTGGTTGATTGATTGGCATCTGGACAGAGAAAGACAAAAAATTGCGACAAGACGGGACTTTTATACATTGCATTCTAGATGTTTATACCTGGGTCGTAGCCCTATCTTTGGCGAGGGAATTGCATAAGAAAGGGGGCTCTACTTTTATGAAAGTAATTGTTATCAGCGAGCGGAGGCATCCTTGGATTATAACATTCGTGGATCAGGCAACTGGTCTCCCAAGTTCAATACGAATTATGAGCATTTTTCATGCCAATTATCATTTGCTTCAAATATGGCTCTAGATGTTAGTTACGATGGTTGACATGGATTTGTTGCTCTGTTTTCACAGCCGAACACGATTCTTGATAGAGAATCACGCAAATACTTATTAGAGGGGGAAACACGAGGTCACATTACATTACTAATGATCAAGTCAACACAATACCAGTATCCGTTCAAAAAATTCAATTTAGAATGCCGAATTTTGTATATTGCCAATGTGCCCCGGTCGAACTGGCCATCTATAATGATTAATAATTGTATAAGTTACCTAGGTCACATTCCTACTTTTGAGCCCTCATATCAGATTCCAGAGTGTCCCTGCATTAATTCGTTCGTGTAGCATCCCTAAAACGCCATACTTGCCTTGCCGGACCCTCCCCTTTTTTGAACTTCGCAAATTTCCCACTCGCTTCCCCGTGGTCATGTATATCGTGAGAAAATGACGAGAGAAAAGCAGGGTGTTGAACGGTTAGCTTAGCTTCTTCCCCATGAAATCGGCCAGCTCGTCCAGCAGCTCGACCGTCTCGGCCGGGCTCGCGATCCACGCGGTGGTGGACACGCTGCGGGCCTTGAAGTCGTTGCTGCCCGCGCTCAGGAACTGGTCTCCAACATGCAGCGTCTGCTCGGGCCTGATCCTGGCGTTCTCCCCGTCGCCGTTCCCTCTCGCGCCGTTCCCGTTCCCGTTCCCGTTGCCGAACCATTGCTGGCATACGGACACACCCCAGCTCTTATCGCCGATATCCACGAAGACGTCGCGGCCGCCGTTGAAAGCGCAGAACGGCACGACTTTGTTGTCGAAGTCGCGGCCGCCGACGCTTAGTTCGAGGATCTTCTGCACGACGAGGACGGTTTCTTCGAGGGACTCGCGTGGGATCCGGACGGCGGGGTCCCGTGGGATTATGCCCACGGCGCGGTCCTTGCGCATCAGGGTCGCGGGCAGGTGCATGTTCTTAATGCAATCGCGCAGCGCGGCCTCGGCGACGTCTAGGAGCGCCGAGATCCCCGAGTCCGACCACGACGCCATCTCCGCCGTTAACCAACGTTCCCGCGGCACGGGGGAGAGGAGGTGAGGAGAGGTGGGGCTGAATTCGAAGAGGTAGTTTGCCTCGCCGCCCATGATGATGATGTTTTGCCGCTGCTGGGGGGTGAGGATGGTGGAGCTGGCGATCGCGTCGAGGAGCCCGTGAAGGCGCGCGTAGTACTGGTCGGCCGTGGTGTACCCGGCGGCTGTCACGATGCCGATCTTGACGTTCTTGCGCATGAGGTCGATCATGCGGGGGATCACCGGGCTAGTGGGCTCTAAGCTCTGGCCGTCATCATACAACGTCACGTCTCCATCAAAAGTGGCGAGACGCAGGCTCCCATGTGTAGTCACGGCCATGAGCTGGGCCGTGTTGAGAATGAGACGCACGTCGTTGAAGGAGGGAGACACAAAACGCCGGGATGAGATGTAACGCTTGCGGTCCTGGAACTTGAAGGCGGCCTCGAGCGGAAGTCGAGTGAAGAAGTTGCCTATGGTAGGCACAAGGAGCTTGAGCTTAGACGGAACCCTGCTCGAGTCTAATTGGTGCATTACTGTGGGAAACTCGTCAATGAGCGGTCGCATTACCTTGATTCTGGGCGCGCGGGGAAGGAGAGGAGGAGTGAGGAGACGGATGGTGTAAGACGGGGAGACGAAGAAGGAAACACGTACACTGATCATCGATCATTACTTCGATGTCCCTCATGATCTCGGCATACCGCCTGTGTGCCTCTTCTGACATCTGTGTGAGGTTGAAGCCATTTGCCTCGAAGACTCCTGTCGGTTGAGAATACAACACGAAGGGAACAGCTAGTAATCCTTTGATCCATTCTATATATGAATTCGTCAGTTATTTGGATATCTGGAACGAAATTCCAACTATGATTTATGAAATTGGAGATGTTGTTCATTTGGTAGATATGTATCGGATATATATCCAGGGGCCTATTTCTGGAAAGGTTCACACATTGTAGAGTTAAACTGTGTAAATATAAATACGGAAGAGATCTCACCTATGAACTGATCTCTTCTGTGCGTCTTCAACGCATCTATTACGTCCGTATTAGTGACTGGGCTCGTAGGGTAGCAAATAGGGCAGATATAGCCAATTGAACTCACATTCCACCCTGTATCTTGAAGTCATCCTGGCTAAATTTTCAATTGTTTTCAAATATAAGATACCCTGAGAAGAAATAAGTTTAGGAAATAAATATGCAAGAAATATGAAGTGAAACAAAATATATAGTCTCAGTTAAGGGGTACACATCATTGATCACGAGGTCACGAGGACAATTGAGTTGAGGCCAGTTCCAGATAAGGTGTGGGTGTGGGGAATGGCGGCGTCGTTACCGCTAATAGTGGGTTATATCCTGGCACATCCAATGCCCTGGGAAGGCTGGAACAGCGGGATAGCTTGGTTGGGAAGTTACTACGCCACAGTAATACCGGCGCTAGGAACACATCCGTTGTAGCGCCATGTTAGTGAGCGATTAGCGCATGGTTTCGTGGCTTGGTATTGGAAAGGTTAAAGGTCCTCTCCTAAGGTTAACTACGGACTTCCCATCTTCAACTTATCAACTTACAAGGTTATATAAACTTGACTCACAATCCATTATTCGTCATCGCCAAAAAAGCAATTGAAACCCGCTTGTTTATTGATATCTCTTGACTAAAAAAGCATGAACATATTGGTGTATAACTTTTGGCAAACGAAACAACAGACTATCTAGGCACTATGCCTATTTGACCGATTTCTCTCGTCAAGCCGCTGTCGGAGTTGGCACCGGAGCTAGAGTCTGAGTATCGCAAGCTGCGGTGAGAGTCATAAGCCGGGTAATACATCCCGCAGGACAAGCAGTTTGACACCCATCAACAAACAGAGCCGTTTTAACCCCCCCACAGCCGCACGGGATAATCAATTCCTTCTCTTCCGTGCAACCAGGTACTGGGCAAAGCATCGGAGAACAATCGCTTGGCCGAGTTGTGTGCGTCACCGTTGGGCACGCACCAACACTGTTGGTAGGAGTAGGAGGGAATCCCGGCAGTGTAGTGATGCTGATGATGAACGATGTCGAAGTTGAGGAGCTTAACGAGCTCAACGAGCTCAAGCTTGACGTCCTTGTTGGGCGAGGCCAAAGAGGTTCTGGCTCTGTAACGTCCGGGCCCGGCATAGGGCTAGCATTGGTGATACTACATTGCTGTTAACCTTATGAGGCTTGCTGTCAAATTTGACTGAAAGGATCTTATGGTCGCCTACCTGGCTACAGCCGCAAAGAGCCCGACGGTGAAGATTCTCATTTTGGATGTTTGGTTTCTTGTCTTGTTCAACCAATTAGCTCCGTACAGCTTCGCCTATATTGCTATAGTGCGTGTGGTTGCTCACCTGATTTTCGAAGATAAGCTATTTTCTGATGAGGAATAAACTAATGGATGATAGGGCTGATGAACAACATGAACTCGGTCGCGACAGAAGCCACCCGCGGATTATATATACGCGTTGTTTATCTATCACGATCTTCGATCTCACTCATCTTTAAATAGTGCTGGATCTGCATGATTGGAGACCTCACGACTGTCACCCGTTTGAGAAACCATGCTCCGCGTGGGCTACCATTGTTTTCTAGTCCATTCCATCCTCCCGGAGCGTGTCATGTCTTCCCAATGCACTGATGGTTGCATATAATGAGACGACGGTTTCCGAGGTGCAGCTTCGGGGACTAATTTTCGCGGTACGGTTATATTAAAGTGTGGCTCGGGCTCTCACTCTATGTGAAGGCCTGGTGCTATTTTCAGAATAACCTTCCTTGATATTAAGCCTAGGCCGCGGTCTCTACCCATGTTTCATCTTACAAGAGTGTTATCAAGCATGTGGACGGCCCTTCCAAAACTCGAAAGAAATCCCAAGCTTCCTTGTTAGGATCTCTTTTAAATTTTTCGACTTACATTGTGATCTCTCAACTGTACGACTATACCTGGATCTTTATTTCTCAGGCCAACAGGCATAAGGCAATAGCCTAGTACGAGGTGTTGATAGCATGATATACTATCCTTTAGCCCATCACAACACGAGCGACTCTGCCTGCTGTCGCGAAGGGCCGAAAGAAGACGCTATCCTGATCTCGAATCCTTCGTCAACGAACCTTTTCACGAGAAAAGCCACCTTCCTCTTCAAGGCTCTTCCGAATAGTATATTCTGGCCAAGAACTGCTGAATACGACCGGAATCACAAGTTTGGGCGCAGCGACGGCATCGTCCCCCGACTCTCACGCGTTCTAGGCTGCGGGATACTATGATACGTATATTGCCATAGGCGAGAGGTGTGACAACATTTCAGCGAAACCGAGGCTCGCATTAAGAAAAAAAACAGTATTGGAAGTGCCTGGTACGGAATTTTCTCTTCTGATTGGTGATTGCTGCCCAAGTCAATGATGACACCGCCCCACAAAAACCGACGAGGCCATTCAGCCTCTTTACAGGACAATATCCGATGGCACAAACTTCATATAAGTTCATCTCGACGACCCAAAATGCTCCAATTCGGGCTATGAACTCGATTGCTCTAATATATAATTGATGAAAACGAGTTCTTCGTAGCGAGAGCCTGCATGACCGGTTCCACGAAGGCAGCGAGATAACGAGACGGACGAGGCCGCTTCTTGGTGCCGTATGCCTGTCACAGAAGATATAGCCTGCGGCTTGCGCGGATTATGAGCTTATTCAGCTTCCTATGAATCGGGCGATCTTCTTATGATTCCGTATCCTGGTTTCGCCCCGACTTCTCAAGCCACGTGCTAATAAGCATGCATGAGGAGTCCGGTCCATTTATCCAAGATCCATTGTTTAAGCTACCTAGCAAAAGAAACAATTTCCTGGTCCTGGCGAAGTTCGAGGATGATCATTTTGCAGATCGCCGAGAGAGGCCTTACAGCTTGCTCAGGTGCTTCTTGATTGCTGAATATTAGGTAGGGAATAAATAAATATTGCTATTCGAGATTAGATTGAGATGACTACACCAAAATGTAAGGCCATTCTGTAATCTTTAGATTTCGAATTTTCCATCACTAGATCAATACCTGCCAGAGTACCATGCATTATGAGTCTTAGAACGGCGAGTTAATGTATGGACCTATGCAAGCTGGTCCACGTGTGTTCATTGCTACCAGAATGTGAACTCATCTTGAAGCAATCCTCTCTTACTCCGGGCCATCGGTATGGGCCGGGGTAATGAGAACGCCACGCCTCGGTCTATAACACCAAGAACTCAACGCAGCACGGTAAGATCCTGACGGGCTTAATTTATTATAAATTAGTAAATACTGCGCAATTTTGGGTATGTACATAAAAGCGTTGACTCGTCACTCGTTAGATCTGCAGTTGCTCAACTTCGAGGGACGCGAGTACGTAAGCAGCGGATCCGAGCACACTGTTGTAGTTGATGGGTTGTCCGACGTAATACTGCAACCGAAAATTAGCTTCTCCTAACAAACAAAAAGCCAAACACACTAAATATATCACTTACATCGTAACTGGCCGTCGAATTCAAGCTGCACACGGCAACAGTCCCGTTGTATCCTAACGTGCCGTTTGCCTCATTGACCAAGAACGTCTGGGTCAGGTACGCGTGGCCCCGAACACCAACATGGGTCGCCTTAGCCGCCAACGTCTCATTTGCTCCCCCGAGATACCCCAATCGCGCGCCCTTCAGCAAGGCGTAGGAGAACATGGCGCTGCCGCTCGACTCGATGTAATTCCCCGTCTTTCCCGGCTGGTCCAGAACCTGCCACCAGCCCCCCGTGACCGGGTCCACGGCTTCTACGATGGCGCCGGCTAGCGACCGGTACCTGTCGAGGATCTTGTCGCGCACTGTGCACGCGGACTGAGGCAGGGCGTCGAGCGTCTCGACGAGCCCTATGACGTACCATCCCAGACTCCGGCCCCAGACGTGCGGGCTCGCGCCTGTCTGCGGGTCCGCCCATACCGCCGTCTTGGAGGCGTCGTAGCCGTGGGCTAGCAACCCCGTCGTCGCGTTCCGGGTGTGCGTCCACAGCAGGTCGAGCTGAAAATCCATATCGTCCAGCGCGGCGGTCACGTTCACGTCTCCACCGCTACCGCTGGTGTCGTTGCTTGAGGAGGCGGCGGCGGCGGCGGCGACGGAGTACAGCGTGTAGAAAGGCGCGAGGGAGTACATGCCGTCGAGGTAGCTCCACTGCGGGTACGTGAAATACCATAGCCCGCCCTCGGGGTTGCGGCGGTTCAGGTCGATGCTCTGCCGTAGCGCGTCGGCCGCGGGGCGGAAGGTGGCGGTGCTGGCGTCGCTAGGAGTATAGAGAGCGAGCAGCGCGTTGCCGGTGGACAGCCGGTCGAGCGGGTACGAGAGCGCGTCGTAGCTCGCGTTCAGCGTGAAGGGGACGACGGACGCGGCGCTCCGGTGCACGTAGGCTTGGGCGGCGGAGCTCACGTTATGGTCCGGGTACTGCATGGCGAGGGCGGTGAGCGCGCGCTGCGTGATACCCGCTTGTAGCAGCTCCGAGGAACCGCCTTGGCCGGTCATGATGCCCTGGCTGCGCGACATGATGCTCGATGCCATCCATGTCGAGTACTTTAACTGAGCCGTTGCTATATTGGCGAACAGAGTTGAAATGACAGCTGTCTCTGAGAAGCTTGGTAATATCGGTATCCTCATTTTGGCTCGCTTTTACTGCGTAATATTAGGTATCATTGATCCTTTCCACTTATTTCCTTAAATTATATCCAGTCCAATCTGATCCTCGCAAATCGATTAGGACTCGTACTAAACGTCCACCGCAAGAACCTAAGGAACCTTAAACCGGGCGAGATGCATGTGTCACGGACTGCTGGGAAGGAACGTGGTTGTAAACCTTGAAAGGTTTAAAGTTGCCTAAGCCCTTGGTATGTAAAAAGGGAGAAGGGAAGGTGAAGTGCAAAGTGCAAAAGTATAAGGTGTCAAGTGTAAGACGTGTTGGTACCTATAGTTTGTTTTTTCCCCTTATCTCGGCCGGAAATTGGTTATGCAGCTCATGCAGTTGCAGTTGATACCTACTAAGTACTTTACCAGCGTGCCGGATCGGCGTCAGCGGAGCTCTTTGGCAACAAGGATGGACAAAGACCGGAATCAGTCCCGAAATTCGCCTTGTCAAGCCGACGAGTTTGTTTTAATTTTGTCCTGAGCATCCAATTATGAAACTTTCTCATTTTCTGATTCAACAAGAAATGTTTTCTGATTATTCTATCTATCTTAAGGGCTATATCATTCATATTTCCGCCCAGGAATCGGTTTGCTTTGCCTCTTGCAGGGCCCAGAAGTGGTTAGGTATTACCTAATGTATGGATATGTATGGATATTATAATCACCGAGTTGGATGTTTCATAGGTACGAGAGAATCAATCATCGGTTTTTGAAGAATTACTCAAAATCCGGTGCCTCGGTTCGTCAGCTCACAAACGCAGCACTCATCACCTCATCACCTCATCACAGATCATTCTTTGTTCCGTTCTCCCGCCGCCAATCCCAATCTGCGCAAACAGCCACCTGCTTTTTTACTCTTATCCCACCAACGAGCGGGCAGGCGGGCTACTATTATCCCGTCCATGTAAGACATGGAGGGGGGTGACTTTTCTAAAGGAGGGTGGCATTTCGAAGCCTTCCATGCATGCAATCGAATGCTTCTTTTTACCCCTCTTCATCTCTTCATCTATTCATCAACTTCATCAACTTCTTCCCAAGAATCTCCTCGACGGGCTGACAAGTAAAGGTGAGTCTATCATACGTGTATTTTTCTATTCTTTCGTCCCATCGTCCCAGCAGTACGAAACTATGACAGGTTTGCCTCGTCACCCAACCACCAATGCTACCGATTCGCTTACTGGTGCATGGGGATACGGAGGAAACTATTAGTGACCCGAATATGGTGAATCTGGTAGGGGGTAGGGGGTATTTGAAGTATCTCCAGATAATCCGCATCTCAGTAAGCAACGCCATGTTTCGGTATACAAGTCCATTACGCAACGCCACAACGTCGTTATCAAAACTTGTCCCGCCTATAGCATGTCTGAGCCTAGCGAAGTGCAGAAGACTCGCAGTGACCGATCCATGGAAGCTATACATTATTCAACGACTTATAGATACTTATCGCCGTACCAGCAGTGACTGCATTAGCGAACGCCTGTTCCTCATCCGTGTCTCAGCCGCCTTCGGTATCTCTGTCAAGAATGCCTTTTTATATTATATCGCAATTGCTAATGGAAAAGGCACCTTCTCAATTCAAAGGTTAAGATGTCACCTTGCCTCGCAGGAATATGTGGTGTGCCAGAGATAGCGTTGCACTGGAGTTCAGCTCCCGCAAGCCCTGCGCGCCCTAACCAAGTACGGATCAGCACACTGCATACCCGCCTTCGCTGCTGCTGACAACCAAACCACGCCGATCGTGTGTGTGTTCAGTAACAGACATGGCGTCTCGGTCTACCAAGCTGACATGTCGCCCGAGCGTTCTTCCACAAGTGTATTTCATCTTTCATCTTTCAAACCCACGACCATCTGAAGATCCAGGTAGTCATGTGTCTCGTGGTAGAAACCATACCATTCACTAGCGCAGCTGAAATGCTCATTTACGAGTTGCGTATTGGATGGTTACAGTGTGGAAGAGCTGAGGCTCGCCGGAATATGTATCGCAAAATAGCAGTGACTAAGTAGGACCTGTAATACTCCACGTCCGTCTCTTCTCTCCCGACAAGTTTCATTCGACATTCATATAGATTTCAGTCATATCATAATGCCAGCCGGATTTGGATAAGTTACTGAGCGTCCCCCGCGTCTCCCCCTTCTACTCTTGTTTTTATACGTCGATGCTGTTCCACGCCGGCGATGTGCTTAAGGCTTAGCTCGTCTGCTTGAAGGAGCCGCTTGATGCCCATTAAAGACGAACCAAAAATATGGGCCAACGAGAAGACCTCGTGGCAGCTATGGCGGTCTTTCTGATAGTTGATAGCATCGCCATAGCTGCTCGCCTCTATGTCCGAACGAAGATGCTGACACGCGGTTTTGGATTGGACGACGTCGTGCTCATTATCACATATGTGAGACCGTCTTTTCGATAACTATGCGAGGATACAGAGCTGACATCTATGCGGCTATTAGATTGGATTCATCATATCCTGCGCTATGGGGTTCACCTCTATGCGATACGGCTATGCTGCTACAGACCAACAGCCCTACTACGATAAAACTAAGGCGACGCAGGTAAGCACTCCTCTAGCCCATATAACTATAAACAAATGAGTAACTCATAATGCGCCAATTTACTTCTAGTTCTTATTCGTCAATCAGTTGACGCTATATATCAGTGCTGGTCTAGTGAAACTAGCTGTGGCATTGGTCCTTTACCGTTTAGCATCGACTAAACAACTACGTTGGGTGTTGATAGGATCTATGGTCATTGTGACTATATGGACGATAGTAATGACGATATTTGCCTCTTGGCCTTGCGCCCAGAGCGGTTCCAGTAACTGGGCTGGCAGCAAGACATGTACGCAAGTCGGTTATTTCCGCACTATCACCAACATCTTCATCGACTACTTCTACGCTCTATTGCCGATATATATCCTCAAAAAAGTTCGCATGAACACAAGATTGAAGATATCAGTGATGCTGTTGCTAGGGTTAGGGGCCTTGTGCGTGTCAATCTTCCTTTTAATCTCCCTTTACCCCTTACCCCCTTTGCCCCTTTCCACGTTAACCAGTTAATCAATTGACAATTCGTCCAATTACAGCGCGAGTTCCGCCACGATCGTCAAATTAGTCATCATTGTCAGGTTATCAACAGCCAAAGGCGAAGAAGCTCAGGCTTTGCATCATGATCTCCTCCTCTGGGCTGATATCGAATTAGGACTAGCCACCTTCGCGGCGTCCGCGGCAGCTTTGAGACCATTATTGAAACATATACCGGACATATGGAGTAACCCTCGAACATCCAATAGTCATGTCACGAGTGAAGCTGTCGGTCCCTATCGTTCACTCGGCGTCGCTAATGAGATGCACCCAATGAGTAAGCGTGAAGGCGGGACATCTTGCCGGGACACGGAAGAGCAGATTTATGTGGTATAATTGCTAAATAATATATGGGTTTCCCGTTTCCGAAGACTGTTTTTTTTTTTTTTTGGCAATGTTACATGTCAAAAGCTCGGGTTTATCCTACGTCAATATCCTCTAAATTTTCAATTGATGCTTGCTTCAATTTCACAACAGTGAACCCATTGCTACTAACATCTAAGATACTCGAGGTGTCCTTGTACAAGGACTTACTGAAACCGAATTCTATTAAAATGTGGCAATGCTATGATGAAATGCCATACCGACGTCTAAGTTCACGAGCTTGATGGCCCCGCCGATGCTCGGTGACCCAGAAAACATTTCAAGAGCGGTGCTAACCAATTTACAGGCCAACCGTTCTCTGGGAGTCTGGGTCCTATAGGCATAGCTCTTAGCATGCTAGGGCTGCGGGATAGAGGAACTCATACCCGTTAAGTAGTTACCACTCTATCGGACGCAAACACATCCACCAACAGGATGGATTCCGTATTTTTGTTTCATAATCGGCAATTATAGACACGTCCTATTATGTAACTGTGTAATGCACATCACTTATTCCCTTACATTAGCGCATTGACGTCAACTATAAAATAATTGCTGATGCCCTAGGGCTAGATAGCGGGCCTCCGGAAGGCCTCCGCGCCGTATTAGGTGTCGGTATATACAAGCCTAGACCTTGCCTACATCCACCGTACTGGAATCAAACATAAAGAAAAGTCTTACAAGTTATAACCACTATAGACAAACGGAATCCTGATACCATGGCTGCGGTACGACACCTGCACGATCAAACCGTTGAGATGAACCAACAATCTTGTATCGGCCGCTACCTGCAGCACCTCTTCGCTACCACCGGCAGAACCAGCTTTGATGGAGACCCGTGTCACGTCAAAAACCAACATGCGGGTTTAAAGGCTACTCTAGTATATCAGATGAAGTGCCTTCAAAGTTCTTTAAGGCCCCATCGTTAATATTTGGGGATATGTCATATTTTCCCTCTTCTGACATGTCGAATCCATTAGCTTCTAAGGTTACTGCGATCCTACTCCGAGGTATACTACGAGGCCCGGTATAGTCAGGAATTTTTCATGGATATCTTTGGTTACCACGTTATGAAAGGGATGGCAATATCGATCCAGATAGAGTATACCTGGTAGGTCCATGCTTGGGCGTTCGTTGAACTTGCGGGACTTTTGGATGTTGGTTCGTAGGTATATATCATGTTGGATTCTCCTTCCGGGCGCACAGGCTGAACAGGCTTTTGTATGTTATGCCCGACACCCAGGAGGAAACACTGCACTATGGGAAACTCTGGCATCTCAATGCCGCAAGGGCTTGGAGTTCATATTGAGGTAGTTGCTGTAGTTCTCGGTGCCACGGCCACGATAGTCGTCGCCTTGCGCCTCTGGGTAAGACTCAGGAACGGCGCAATTGGTAAAGATGATTACTTCATGGTGATAGCATTTGTGAGTCCTTGTTTTTTTTTTTCATTGGAGTAGCTGTGTTGACTTCAGGGATAGTAGCTAATATGTAGAATTTGCTCTCTTATAGGCTCTATTCATTACATGCTGCATCCTCACGCACATTGCCTGTCTTTCAGGCCTCGGCGCCAACGACGATATCATCATGAGATACGACCCTTCGCGGCTTGCGTACGAGAACGCATTGAAATGTATGTTCTCATTACCAGATATAATCTTAACAGAAGAAGTATTGTAGACTTATATTCCCGTGTTTAGATTTTTTCTTATTCCAATGTTTTTATATGGTACGTTAGCTCAATTCTCTACGACGGAATAATCACCAAGTAGGTAGGTAGCTAATTCTGCACCGTGTAGTTTTGCGTCCCATTCATCAAGGCTAGCGTCTGTACTGCACTCCTTCGTATTACGAGACAGAAGCGCTTCGTCGTGCCTGTATGGGGCATCATATTCCTCAGTACCTTCACTGGGATATTTGGATTTACATCTGTGATGGGGGCATGCAAACCAATCGCGGCAAATTGGGACTTGGACTATGCGGCTTGCAATGGAGCCACTGAGTTTGGCGTGATGTCGATTGTCGTCGCAGTCAGCTCCATTTTGACCGACTGGCTATGCGCGATCCTACCAGCGATTATGCTGTGGAATCTGAATATGAAGCTTAAAGTCAAGGTCTGGCTTATTTTCGTCCTAGCCCTTGGTTCTTTGTACGTTCCATTCTCTCTTCCCCTAACCCCTTTCCGAGAGTTATTACCCTCTACAAAATAAGACTAGCTCGACGATTAACCTATACTACTATACAGGGCTAGCGTTTCTACATGTATTCGATTGCCTTACATACACGTTTACAAGCACATCTACGTCCACCCTGACAATGGTCTTCGTGAGTAGATCCTCATTAACCCTTTATATATATCTGAGATCGTTCTTTGTAGTTAACAGAACTATAGAAAAGGGTGGGAGCCTGGTGATGTGGTCTGTCGTCGAATGCGGCATCGGCGTTATTGCGGGTTCCCTCCCTCCCCTACAGCCGCTACTCCGAAGACTCACCCTTGGAACTGAAACTTCGCGGCGCATGAAACTTACATACTTCAACAATCGCCATGACCATCAGCCGGAGGCCAGTCCCTCCATAAGCCGCTGCAACTACAGACAATTCCCTCCCGCTACCCCTCCCCCTGCTGTCCTTCCTCCAACCCCGCCTTCCAAGCCGATTCGGATGCAGAACATGGGGCCATCATCTCGCGGTAATACGCTAGTCACAACTTGTGAGGCGGGCTATTGTCCGTGGACAGGTAATAACAGCAAATCCGACGAAACATCAAGCCAGAGATTAGTTATCGTGAAGAACACGAGGATCGATATCGAATACAACCCCGTGCGGCCGAAGTCTGGACTGGGAAATACACCAGAGATTGTGTAATTGTATCATATGTGGAAAGAGGTCAGGTGCCGTATGTAATATTGAGCGTGGCAGAGGGATCGACGCAGCTGAAGACGTGTTTAAGATATCCGCGAGGACAGGTTCCGTTTTGGTTTATTGCCTGCCTTGCACGAAGAGTTTTCCGCTCTAACTATTCAATGCATTGGATATATGGAGTTATGTATTATTATGTATAGAAATCCATGAAATATAATAAATACTAGTATAATGTTCACTAAAACTTGAGAACTTATCAATTTCCCAAATTCAGGCATGCGACCTGTAGCTCTTACTGGCGATCACCTCAACCCCCGTCAAACATGTAGCCAATCAGGACATGCAAGACGTTCTCAATCAGGAAGTAAAAGTCTTGGCGCTCGTGGAGGATGCTGTCGTCATCCAATGGTTGGATAGATTAAATGCGCCCGATGGGATTCGACGGGAGAATTCCTTCGAAAGTCCGTCTGCAGGATTCCGAGCGGAAAAAAAACCGCCAGGTAAAGCTATTATTCAGCAACGTCGTAGGGCGCAAAAGTCAAGATGACATGAATAGAATAGAGGCTTGGCTTAGCCTGGATAGACTCAGCTTATGCTACATCATATCGAATACTCGATTCAGCATGGAGAAGGTCCATCTATTAGTAAGATATAGAATGATACGCCTAACGCCGAAGACGATAGACGGAGTATAGCCATCCATCGTAGTCAAATTGACAATTTTCACAAGTCAAGCCAATATATCTTATTTATTAAGCCCCTTATCCCGGAATTCCCTGCGTTCATCCATGTCTTCAACAATTTTCCCACCACTTAGCTATCGCCTACCGACATCACACTACCCCTATCTAAGACACTATGTGCGCCCCCACGGAAGCCACAATGCAAGCCCTCACCTTGCACCCGAAATCACCCTCGATCCAAGTGGAGCAACTCCCCATACCCGTTCCGGGCCCAGACGAACTGCTCATCCGCGTCGCTGCCGTAGCCCTCAACCCAGTAGACTGGATGTTCGCCGCGCACCCCATCGCGGAACAAGAACGCCGCGTTCTCGGGACCGATTTCGCCGGAACCGTAGCGGACCGGGGCAGCGCCGCGGAAGCGCGAGAAATCCCCATCGGAACGCGTGTGGCGGGGTTTCTGCAGGGAGGTAAGTCCGAACACACCCCTCGAACTCAAGTAGGGCAAGTCGCAGAGTACGAGGCTAAGATATAGTAAACCAAAGCGTGCTCAACTAACGAGCGTCCCGGCGCCTTCGCCGAATACGTGACCGTCCCGTGGGACCTCGTGTGGCATGTCCCCCCGCACCTAAGCCTCGAGCAAGCCGCCTCGACAAGCATGTGCGGGCTCACGGCCGCCCAAGCAGTTTTCGGGCGTCTAGGATTACCGTGTCCCTTCAGCACATCGCTTCCACCACCCTCCCCTATCCCCGACTCCGCAGAGGTTCTGAACGTCTTGGTATACGGCTCTAGCACCTCCCTCGGCCTATACGTCGCGCAGCTCCTCCACCTTTCCTCCCAGTCTTCTTCTACCCCGATCCGCCTCATCGGCGCAGCCAGTCCCTCCAAACACGAGCTCCTGCGGCAAACCCCGTACTCGTACTCCGCGCTCGTGGACTACCGCTCCCCGGCTTGGCCTGCGGACGTTGTGACCTTGACTCATGGGCAGGGCATAGATTACGCAGTGGACTGTATATCGGAAGGCTCTACCGTGGTGCAGGTTGAAAGCACATTCGGGCCTCGCGGCGGGAAGTTAGCGGTGATCCGGGCGCCCGCGAATGGCGGGTACGACACGAGCGCGATGCGTGTGAAGCCCGCGTACGGGGCGGTGTGGGAGGGGCTTGGTGTTGAAGTTGGGTTTTTGAATGGTACGAAGATACCCGATCCAGCTCCCGAGATGATTTTGAATGATTTTGCTGACTCCGGTTAGGTATGACTATCCCAGCGAACCCGCAAGCCCGGCAATTTGCGGTCGACTTTTACAAATTCCTGAGCTCAAGAGCTCAGCGTAGAGAGACTGTGCTCGAGCCAAATCCCGTGCGTATTATGCCCGGTGGACTGGATAAGATAGCTCAGGATGGGTTCGCGTTGCTCGGCTCTATAAGAGTTAGTGACCGAGAGGCCAGTAATCGGACGGAAGAATATATGCGGCCGATTAGTGTGGAAAAACTGGTTTATCCTCTAATATCGTAAGATATTATAGCATTCGACTTCTAGCGCAAATGAGATGCATGTAATTTAGCATGGTAATGATGGGTTGAGGATCTTGGTTTTGTAGACTTTGTGAATACACCTAGAAATATTAGTCAATTTAACTTGATACGGATAGAAGGGAATGTGGCTCGGCTGTGAAGAATAACTTATAGAAGCCCGGAAATACAATCGAGGATACTAGGTCGTCAGGTAGCCAATTGCTAGTATCATAGTCATCAAACAGCTAGATCGTCAGAAGTCACAGTGAAATAGGGAAACAGTGAGCTCTGTACGGTTTTTTTTATTAACGGCAGTGCGTTTTTTCATCGTTTCATCGCGCATTGGTGATACTGGTAAAGCAGTCGGCTTCCATCGCCTTATCCAGTCAATGTCCATGTCCTTTTTACGCAACAATCTCTTCAACGCAGAAGATGCCGTATTTCTGAAGGAATAAAAATTAGCACAGTTGGAATGACCGTATAAAACTGATTTGACTTACCTCCTTAAGCTCCTTGATTAGCGGGCCGTTGATCTTGCTGTTCATGGGAGCGAGGACACCCTTCTCAGAGAGGGTTCCATCAAGAACTTGCTGGACGGCAACCGCACAGGGGACACCAACTAAATCAAGTCAATAAAATTCGGATGGTATGTTAAGATTAAATAGACACTTACCAAGCTTAGCCATTGCAGAGTAACCACCAGGTTCTGTGCTACCGTACTCGCATAGTGTGCTAAGTCTGGTCTGCTTGGTACCATCCTTCAACTCGACCTCGAACTTGTGTTGAAGCCTTCATGGTATTAGCATTTATTTGGCTAGCTCTCCGGTTATGTTAGATTTGGGGGTGCTCCACTTACATCACGAGATCCCGCTCTCCCTCGCCGAATTGCATCTTTTGCTCAAGAGTGGCGCAAAGAGTATCTAACGGGTTCGCTCGCGGAATGATCTTCTCATCTGAGAAGAGGCCGATCCACTTGAGGCCGGCCAAGATGCGCTGCTTCTCACCGTCGTCCTTGAAGGTAGCCTTCGCAGTAATGGTCGAGACGAGGTCCTTCTCATCTGAAGACGGAGCACCGATGACCTTCTGCGTGGCCTCCTTCCAGGCGATGGCCTCCTTGAGATAGCTTTGCTCCTCGTCACTGAGGAAGCCAATATCGACAAGGACCTTGACGAATTCCGGGAAGCCAGCGTATCGAAGGGTACCCCTAACATAGATGTTAATAATGTGTTTAGTTACCGAGTATGAATTTTAGGGACTGTACCTGATAATAGTCTGCGCTTCAGGGATGTTGTAGCGAGTCTTGTATGGTGTGGAGTCTCTGTTAGGGTACGCAACAAAAGCGAATCCTTTGGTTCATATCAGTATTATTGGCTGATACCACTGGCTTTATTATGTGTAGAGTTTCTTACCCGGGTAGATGTAGTAGGGTTTGGCGGTAGCCATTAGATCTGTAAATAACTTATTAGCATATTCAGAATTACTTAAGAAGTGAGATATGTTCGTTGTAGGTTTCTTACCAGGGCCTGCAACGTTGACAACCTGACCACCTTGGTAGAAGCTAGCAGCATTTCTCAATGCTAATAAGACTCCGCGGGGCGACCAAGAGAACTTGTAACCCAGGGGGTTTCCAGAGCTCTCGGGTGCTGGTAGACCTCCACAGTAGGAGAGGAAGGATATGATCTTTCCTCCCTCCTTGTGAACCTCCTCGATGGTCTTGACCGCGTCTAAATAAAGTTAACGATGTATATCTTATTCATCAGTTGTGAGTATTCTTACACAAATGGTCAATACCAGGGTCTGAAAAATAGTCAGTAGATAATAGTCATGAGAAGAGAGGGTTAATCAAAGGACGCACCCAAGCCAATCTCGTTCATGACTGTGATTCCGGCATCCTTGCACTGCTGGTCCAGCTCCATCATGGCGGGAGAGACGTAGCTGGTAGTGACAACATTCTTCTTCTTGCGAATAGCGGACTTGATGACGGTAGCGTGGAAAGTGTAGGGAATTAGAGAAATGACGACGTCGACCTGGCCGACCTGCTCGTCAAGAGCATTGCTGTCATTCACATCCAGGGAGATAGCACGGGTGTTCTTGATATCGGAGCATAACTTCTTGGCGCTCTCAAGAGTTCTGCAAGCGACAATCACTTCGACACCAGAATCTGCGAGGATCTGGATGGTCGGCTTGGTGACGAAGCCGGCTGTGGAATTTGTCAGAATAGTGTAGAGACCAATTGCATCACACGTCAAGCTTCTTACCTCCCAAAAGGAGAGCTTTCCTGTGAATCGTTAGCATCGATTTTCTATATACTGTATGTCTATATTGGGGTAAAATTTTGTTGTTGGAGGGGTAATTACTTGGTCGGAGCCATCTTTTCGTTAGTGATTCTAAAGAAGTTGGCTCAATTGACTGGCTGCCAGCTCTGTCTGTATTGAGTATTGAAATTGATATATTTGAAAATAAAATCCAAATATGTCTACACACTTGCTGAAGCTCGTCTTGTATTGTATTGTAACTTAAAGTTGTAAAAAAAAAAGAAGTTCCCTTGTCCTACGTAAAAGTGACTCCTGGCCGCTCCGATTGCGGGGTTGCGCACAGTCCGAATTTTATCCTCCGCTATCCTGCTATCGAAACTATCGATCGTACCTGTTAACCTTAATTTTTTTTCCTCCTTTTCCATCTTTCCATCCTATCAAATTCAAATTGGATTCCTTGAATTTCTCATGAGAAATAGTTACATCACTCTAAATAAGCAGCCCGCGAAGGTGTTGTTTTGTGAACCTTGGAAGTTGGATGACCCATGAAAATGAGAGTTCCTCGATTATCGATTATCAACCCACGAAGAGTGACATCATGTCATTTATAAGCTGTCTAACTCATAAAACACCAATGCTAACGAGTTAGCAAATAAAAACTATTAGAATAGGGGGTCTGCGGCCTGGGGTACTAGACGCGTTGATATCGTCCGAGCAAGCACATCTTAATGCTGTACAGCTCCCCTAGGAATTTTAATGAACTAATAACTACCTCAGAATATTCTATATTTTCCTAATATGTGAATTGCGGACTCTTTAGGATTCTAGGACTATTGCACGATATTGTCCTTACGATCATCTAGCGTGCTAAGCTTCTATTTGAGAAAAGGGGCTTACCTTGTACAACACCGATTACCTAACTGCTCAAGGAAATTCAATGAACATCAATTGCTCCATGCAAGAGTCTTCACACATATTTACTCTATTTGAGGAATAATGTTCTTCAATGAGACAAGCGGTACGATTTTTGAAGTTTGTCGCAAGGGCTATGACGGAGATCTTGGGTCGTGATCGGATCAAGATCGCCAAGACGGGTACCGGCCGAGAGGGGCTACCTGGCTACCCAGCGTTGCCGGGGAGACACGAGGCAGGGAACAAAACAAGTAATTCAATGTCGAAACCAAGTTACGCACGCCGTCATTATCGAAAGCAATCTATCATATTAGCTGTTATAAACACTGTGCAATATTTCAGTATTTTTTTTATTCAAGTGTGTATTCATTTTTTGGGCATTAACAATCATCTTTCTCTATTTTATATATACGTTGATATCTAGCAATTTTGAAGATTTCGAAAGATTATGTTATTGACATCGTCGCAAGTTTCGGTCCTGATCTCTTCAGGAATTGGTATGGCTGATCCCTCCATTCTTTTTTTTTTTTAAAAAAAAAAACTTCGTTTACATTCCAAATGGTACCAAGCACGACATTAACCAATTTATCCGGTATATAGTTGTCTTATGTACAGCCGCTTTGTTTTTCAGCGGATATACGATCCAGCAACGAACACTCCGTGACCTCCGATCAGCCATCAAAGTCAACAGAGAGCCCCGGCCGAGCCCAAAGATCTATTTACCTGATCGCTTCAAGAAATCCACCACGGAGCTCGAGGATGGGACAGTAGTAGACGTAGATGATCCCCGACTAGGGCGCCGGCGGAGGAGAAATAATGTCCAAGAAGACGACATCATCATTGTGCGACCCACGTTCCCGGACGAAAAGCCAGAGCCACAGCAACCGCTTGAGGCGGAACAGGACGATGCTGATGGATCCCGTGTAGGGACACGAGATAACATAGAGGAAGACACAAAGAAAGAAGAGAAGCCAATCAGTCGGGCCGAGAGGAGACGACAGATCAAAGAGGAAATTCGACGGTTGTCGGAAGGCACGGAGCGGGTTTACTACCAGAGACGACTATGGTAGTGGGTATGACTTTTCTGTATTGATGCTTTCGGGTATAGGGGCCTTGAGACATAGGTTAGAATGGGAAACACAAAGGGGTATGGTCCTGCATTTTGGTTACGACACATAATGACAACGGCCAGCGGTCGTGGAATCTGTACGATTATTTCATGGGTTAACGGTCAAGGTTACTAGGCTAAGATTGACGGTTAGGTCCGGTGGTTTTGTTTTTTAAGCACACCCAATATATGACTGTGAAATGGAATCGCTGACTTACAGTAGACTGTTGTATTGAAAAGTTAATGTGATCTTATAGGCTCCCCCTACAGTTACATACCCCACCTCGGATACAGCCTTGGAGGTAAGACATTCAATTCTATCTCCAATGCTACCTACCTCAAGCCATATACTCCTTTCGGGGTTGTGATGAAACGGTGTCATCTGAATCCGATTGGGAACAGAAGTCCAAGGACTGTGAGTCAAGTCTCATGAGAAGTACACATGAGCCATGGCCTGTTAAAGATCGCACAGGCCTCGAAAATCCAACTACCTAATTAGGGGCGTCAATGTTGCTGATGCCCCCGAGGACCTTAGAACCGAGTACGCGCGTGCTAGTAGTAAGTGATCCTTAAGGTTACTGCCGAGCCGCGGGAGTTGTCATCCTACCAGGAACGAAAAAAAAAATAGGCTTTCATTAATTTACTTATGCACGGTCTGGAGCTATAAGTTTCTGAGATTTTGCTGTCACTGTATCGGATAGATAGTCAATTTCGAATGGATATGGCTAAGATCTTGATTGGAAATCCAGTGACCAACCGTAAATTCCATGAATTCTGAATGGTGATATTCTGATCTTGAACGATGTAGTATGTGTAAACCTATACCTATTTACGTGACAGCTTGTCGTTTCTAGTGTTGGATTCCTTATTTCACCTATGACAATCATTTTCTGGAAGTCTATTTCGTCATTCTCAGTCATTTTCACCAATGCAAAATGAGGTATTATTGTATTGTTAACAGTGTAAGTAAGACGGAGTACGGAGTTGCTGTACTATGTAAGTATCTACCCGGCATGAACCCCCTGTTCCTGAGTTCCACCTGGCACACCCCGCCATGCTGATAAGCCACCCCGCTAGTGGTCTAACGCTGCTTTAGAACCGGAGTTCCTGGTGTGGCTTGAGTGGTGCCCCTCTCCGCGAAGGCTTATCCTCTCCTGGTTTTTTTTTTCCAACACAAACAAGCTGAAAAAGCATTCGAAATGTTGGGCACAATTTTCACAATTAAATATGAAAATTTGGACTTTCTCGCATTACCTATCACAAAACTCTCACAATTTCGGGACGATCTTAAATTCTCGAAGCTGCTCGTCGCCCATTGTCTGTTCATGGTCCTCAGCACACCGGGTGGTGTAGACTCCGGCTCCACAGAGCAGAACGTGCATACTCGGCCGAATGAGTAGGTACCTACCTAGTCTTTAGCTAATTATAGGCGCTCGATGCTATGTCGACATGATAATCCATCGATAGGCTCTGTAGATGAGGGGGACGTATGAGATACGCCTCAGGGGTATAGCCATGATAGGTAGACATTGGACATCAAGCTCAATATCTTCGTCACTTTCGACATGATATGAGAGTGAACAGTTGCCTATCTACGAACGTGGTAGTCTGCTAAACCTGATTGTCTCGCGAAGCACACTATCATCTGAGACCTGTAGATGTCCGAATATAGCGGAAGGAGGCAGTTGAGTAAATCGAGCATGTTACCTTGATCGTCTATACCGGATCTTATACAAGCAGCGCGATAGCTACGATCAGAATGCGCATCAATATGACGTGAGAGCGCCTCGAGATACCGAAACTTCATGCACAAGCTCGTCGAGCCTTAATCCAGATGGTTGGCTTTTGGCGGAAATCGAATAGACATCTGCCAAACGATTGGGCGCTCTCGAAGGTGAGGACAGTGCGTTAGGAGTCCGGTTTTTAAGACCAAGGAGCGAAAGAGAGCTATAGGTTAATATAAATCGAACCATTCTGCTGTTGGATATGAACCACGTCCTCTTAACTCCCCAAAGTAAGATGAAAACAGTCCAGAGCAACTAGTACACGTAAACTTCCCATCGAGACTTACCGCTGAAGTGTTGCCAAGCTTTTTGTCGCTTGGTTGAACGGCGTATGTACCTAATTGTAAAATCCGTGATCGGAATTGCTGGTAGTAATAGTGGGTTTACTGCAACGGTTGGACATATTGCTCAAGTTTTATATTTAGAGCAAGCCTGCTTATTGCTTATTAGGCCGAGGTTTAAGCTTCCATATGTCGCTATGTCCAATCAACTATCCAATTCCCCAAAACTTATCCGAATTTACTGTGTTTTCGACAACTAGGCGACCTGAAGGTTTCAAAAAGCGCTTTCAACTTGATTGAACAACATTGGATGTACATAGTTTGGACATGCTTTCGTCAGCTTAAATGAATAGTATAAACATATAGGTATATTGGTGATAGATGCTGGGCGAGTACTTAGCTACTTAGGCTCGGTTGGTAAGTGAGCTGTTTAACTCATCACTCATGGATAACTCGTGGCTGAAGATAGACTTAACCGCTGAGTAAAAGCAGCGATGATACTATACTAAACTCGTCAAGAGCCAAGCCCGATATACACAAAGCTTCTATTCCTATAAACTCCGATACAAATAGCTCTCCGCGAAATCACTACCACCTTTTGGATTAGACCGTATTATCTTCTATTCCGGTCAAATTCTTGAGATCTCTTCTAACACCGATGGATAATGAGACAATCCCGCCAACCCCCCTGTCAGATTTAGTCACGATGCCCCTCACCCAATCACTTCGCGTGACTTTTCTATGTGGGGATGGATAAGATAAGCTATAGCCAATGAGATAAGCTATACTCCATCTAAGAAGAAACAGTGGGACTCGTTGAACTGTCGTAATTCCTAGCATTTACCTACCTGCAGATGTACATAGTAGCCGTAACTTCGGACTTTGGACTGTGTGCTGCTAGTAGGTATTAACATTCCTCTCCTCTCTGCCGTCTAACAATTTACCTAGTCTATTCCCCTCTTTGTGAGAACAACAACTTTACCAAGGTATTCGGATATCGGCAAAATAAATAATTCTAGATTTGACAGTTCGCGACAATACATCCTGCTCAGAAAGAAGCTTCTGTATCACGATAAGTCTACGAGGCTGTCCCACGAACAGGCATACTCGGGGCTCACGGGTCCCACAGAATTATCTATCGTGACGCAGGTCGGACTGGACCCTAGGCCAAGAAGGTTGCACGGCAGCAAGACCAAGTGTAAGACAGAGCCAGTAAGGTCCAGTAGAATCCCGCATACTACGTATTTCAACCCCATCCGGTACGATCCATGGATGGGTTCGTTAGGTATGCTACCTACGCAGTACTATAGTTACCGCAGTACTTCACAGGTGGCCCTCCTTTCTCTTCCTGTCTTCTTGTCCTCCCATAACTTGCCTATCCTAGCCAGTCCTCTCTGCAGCGCTCACGTGTGCATACACCTCATACACACCTCGACTTACCTCTTCAAGGTTTATCTAGCCTGAAGCCACACCCTTTCCAAGTCTCTCCCACCTTTTACATATATCCCACACAACCTATCAGGGAGTGTTGTCGTGAATTGGTGGTGTGCCCCCTTTCATCGTGACTAGAGTTCGTCATTGTGAACCCTACATACGCCAACCTACGACATCGGCCTTTTTAAAGTCGAACTAGAATACGCTTCTCAGACAAGACAATACCCTGCTCCGGGAAGAGCTATCTATTGCCGATCTGCTATTGTGCTTGTTTGACTCCATGATTACGATTTCCTGATTCACCGTCTCTTGATCACTTTACCATCCCTCCTTACACCACACTACTACCTACCTCCTAGGTACCTAGGCTCCTAGCACCTCCCTGTGCGTGCCAGCCTTGAGTGATAAGAGAGCTATTGACCAGATGTGCAAAGATCTCTCACCGAGCTTCCCTCCCTAACCTTTGACAGCCTCACTTCTTTGCCCTCCTATTCTTATCTTGTTTGCATTTGCGAGATTTATCTCTAAACAAACACTATGGCTACAATGGCTACCGAGACGCTCCAAAACGGATCCTCCCGCATCCTGAGCGCCGAAGACTTCGAGACGGCATCCATACGCTCAGCCGCCCCGTCTTACAGTGAGCTTCCTCTTCCACCAACACCAACCGAGCCTTACGCTACAATATGACAATACCTATGATGTGTTAACGAATGGCCTCCCAGTCTCCGAGGCGCCCTCCTACCACTCCACCCTCCCCACCAACGAAAGCGTACCCGAATACACGCCGCGCGACCCTCAAGCGGCGCCCGTCCCAGCGGCGCCTCGCCACCCCTCCAGCTCCTCGATGCTCAACCTCTCGTCAACACCGACCCCGACGCCAACCCCAATGACCTCGACCTTCGCGCCGGGCGCAGGCCTCCCCCGCATCCCCTCCCCGCGCCGCGACGTCCCGCGGCTCTCGCACTTCCAGATCCCCTCCTGGTCGAGCATGGCGAGCAACCCGACCGCGCGGCACTACCAGCGGGTAGCGCACCGCCGCGTATCCGCCGCGGCGAACGGCGGCCGCTGGGGCGGCGTCGAGAGCGCCCTGCGCTCGGCCATCGACCGCATCAACGCGAACGCGGCCGCAGCCGCCGCCGACGGCGACGCCGAGGACCCGGACAAGATACGGCCGCTCGAGGACCCGTACCTCGTCGGCGAGGAGGCGGCGGCTCGGGCGCGGCGGGAGAGGCTGGCGCGGCAGAACGGCGAGGATGTCTTGTACCGTGAGGAGCGGCGGTGGGATTGGTTCCTCGGTAAGTCCTTGGGAAGCTTGCTTTGCGGTATTTATGGACTATTGCTAACGGAAGAGATGAGTAGGCCAGAGCAGGGACTGGGACGACCGAAACCGCTGGGGCGCCTTCAGCAGCACTATCGACAGCCGCGGTCGACTGGCTCGCCGTTTCGGCCGATAAGTCGTTTTTACAACACGCGCACGTGAGGCATGCCTGGAACCTGTACATGTGTGAACGATATTGATTTTGTCAACTCCTGTTGGGGAATTGGATAACTGAGATTGTTGATAGCCGCTTTCTATTTCTTTTCATTCCTTCAGGGCTTTTCGGGTTATCCTTCTTACACGCATTGGGCGGCGCTACTCGAATGGCGCAAATTGGGCAAACTAGATCGGATTAGGTGATTGTGCTCATATTTCTGGATGGGACGGGATGGAATTTCAACATGCGCGCGGGTTATTCATGTAGATGAATGGATGAGGTCATGAGATATGTCGCGCAGGAAGCCATCCATTTTCTTCTTTCGTTCCTTTACGCTTTGCGCGATAGCTAGGTATCCAATTCTTATTTAGTACCGATATAACATCATTTTGATAAATTCACCTGTTCCAAAGGATCGCTTTAGTATCGCAAAACGTCTTCTCCATCAGTACAGGTCCCGGGCAACTATCTGACCAAACGTTGACCTGCCAACCGTCAACGATTTCTAATGGTTACCTTTAGTTCTACATACCCGCAAAACGCCATCAGCCATGCAGTTATTGATTACACTTTGTCTTTACAGACTGGATTTGACCATGTTCTTTCTTGCGAACATCGAGGTATCTTTGTGAGTGAAGGGTGGTGGTGTTGTTTCAGCTTAAATAGCTTAGCCCTTGCTCTTAGTGTTGAGGATAAGAGCAACAATAAGACTATGTATAGTTAGCATTGGCAGCTCGCAACATCATAAGTGCCGAGACTTACCCATATAGACCCAAGACCTCTCCGAAAATAAGGATTAGAACCATGCCGACAAATATCCTCGACTGTTCCATGTATGCGCGAACACCCTTGTCACCAACAACGCCGATGCAATATCCAGCCGCAAGACCGGTGAATCCGACTGAGAGACCACATCCCAGATGTAGAAAACCGCTGCCAGACAAGTTAGTTTCCATGTAGACCGTTACGCTCGCTCGTTGGTGAGGTCGGATATGTACCTGAATAAGCTGTAGTGTTGTCGTGATGGCGGGTTCATGTCACCGGCGATGAGGACAGAGACAACGAGTGAATAAACGGCGATAATTCCGGACATGACAACGGGAATTAAACACTGATCATCATATCGTGTTAGAATATTGGGAGTCACGAGAGCGGGGAGAGGCCGACTCAGGATAAACCTGGTTTCGTGAAATGACGAACCTTCATAATCAGGTCTGGCCTGAATGTTCCCACACCTGCAATACCAATTCCTGACTTCGCTGTTCCATATGCTGCTCCGATGCCTAGTAAACCATCTTAGTACGCGATATAATTATGTATAGAGTCGAATTAGGAGTTCGTACATCCGAAAATCATGGCGGCGGCAATGCCGGCCTATAGTATCAATGACGATGTTAGCATAGTCGCGTAAAGAGGTTCGTGGCCTTCAGATCTGAATCTTACCATGCCGATGAAAGGAGCAAACTTGGGTGCGATCTCCGAATCCATGATGAAGACACTTTCTCTATGATGAGAAATGGGTGGGATAGGGAAATTGTAGATGGGCTCGCGAATGTGACTGTGACAGGTTGTCGGTTGTCGTCGCCTCCGAACCTGTCGAATGTCGAAATTAAGAGTATGAAGCTAGCTTCCAGTTAGTTGCCTTGGATCCAAGACCCTCGAATAACCTTACTAAACCAAAGGCACGTGATTTACTAATTACATAAACATCAAACCTTATTACCCCTAAAACCAATCAATGCCCACTTTCAATTTGGACCCCACAATAATACCTTATTGGACCACCACCGACGACGCCAGCTGCACCAGATTGCCCAGTAATAATTGTACCTGTATTCTCTCGAGTCACACAGTTATAGATTTAAGCCGCCTTAAGAAAATAAAGGAAAACAGGTACAACTCGACTAAAAATCGACAAGAGAATGTGTAGAGCAATTGATGATTGATCATAGGTTCAGATACGGAAACGGCTGAAACAACTCTTATGAAATTATCGTATTTGTGCTGGGTGACAAGAGAAGCATGACCAAAAGGTATCCATAACATCCATAACCACACAACTGCGACAACCACCACTTAATAACCATGCCCTACATTGGATACATTGGATACATTGGATGCGTTGGATATTTCCTATTCTAGCGATATCCATTTGATACTGGATACTGGAGTCGTCATCTAGTGGTATGTAGCTACACACCGATGCATGGGTTTAACATCCGAGCGCCCGTGAATTTCAGGTACCTATTTTAGTTGTTAGCAGATCTAATCTTTTAAGCTGTTGCCGTTAGTTTCCGGAACCTACAATTCAATTGAATTTTTTTTTTTTAGTTTTATTCTCTTAAAGTTCAAGTTTTTCAAGGTTATGCCAGTATCTATCAACCTCGAAGGAACTAATCGCGCTTTCCAAGGTTCTGCATCTGCAAGAAAACCGCAGCTACGTAACGGCTTTTTGACGATAATCGGTCGTACCGGAAATGTATCGTATTAACTGATCAGCATGCAAAACATGATACATATGAGATAAGACAATACATAAAAAGAAACCCGAGCCGACGATAACCCGGTTCATAAGTTCCTTTAGTGTGATTTAGGGGAGTCTCCAGTTGTCTCCAGTTGTCTCCAGCACATTTTGAAGCCGGGTCTAATTCAAGTTCAAGCCAATCCCACCTGGGCAATCCAATCCAAGCCTGGGAACCATGCTGGAGCGTGCTTGCACTCCTTGTAAATTCTAATCCTTGATCATATCAATCAAGTCAATCAGTGTACATTAGCCCTGGAGTTAACCTGTACAGTACTACAGCACCCATATTCTTGCATTTCTTACTTACCCTTTACAATACAAGTAACACTTTAAACACCTTGAACCATTCAAATCTATTCCTTACGTTCCTTACGTACACCCGAACCTCTCCTCCCTTCCTATCCTAAAAAAACCTACCACAACCTACAACAACGAGCAACCATTCAAATTCCCCTTCGAATCGATGCCGACGACGTCCACAACATCCACATTGCTTTCCTCTCAGATTCCTCCCCTCCCGAACCACCGGCGATTCGCATCCAATTATTAAGTCCGCGGGGGCCTGGACTTTTGGACTAAGTCTAAGGAAAAATCTAGGGGGGAAATATCAAAGACAAGAAATCGGAGGAAGAAAAAAAATATCGACAATTTCGAGGATATTCGCTCTCAACGTCCCCGCCGTCCACCATCGGCGGTGAATCCGCCATTCTGTGTCGGCAATCGCCCCTTTATCTTCCTCTGCGGTAGATCCTGGTCTTCGTCTAGGCTCCCGCCCGCCTAGGCTTTTTGCGAGCGTAAGTGCCGTCATAACTTTTTTAGAACTTATAATCTTATAATCCCCGTATACCCATATACACATATACACCACATGCACCATATACACACCCCTAGATCCTAGACATGAAATCTTTCCACCACTGATTCTTGATACGAAACTGAACCTGAACCTGAACCTGAACCTGCACCTCAACCTGCACCTTACGTGAATGGGTGTTGTTGTTTGTGCAACAACATCGGCACCGCCGTGTAATCCAACAGTTTTCTTGCATTTTATTATCGCTTACCACTTGATGGCGACGTAACTGCCGCTGACCACGTAATCTTCCATTTTCTTAGAATTCCGAGGATGGCTGATTATCAGTACGATCAACGCCGATATGGCCCATCGTCCAACAACCAACGAGATGCCGCATTCTCTAACATATTCGGCTCTCATCCCCCGCCCGGTCGAACTGCTACCATGACATCGACCTCCTCGAACATGCCGCCCCAAGACGGGAGAACCCAAACGATGTCCTCAATTTCATCCAGCATGTCCAGCATGTCACCCGACATGCAGCGCCGACCCCCTCCACGACCTCAGCGGACAGGAGGCTACGAAGAGGCAGTAGCTCCTCGGACCAGAACAATGGACACGAGTATCGCGAATGGATATTACCAAAGCCAGAGGAATCCTTCTGGAGGTTATCCACCTCAGGGGCAAAGTCAGTATGGGAGGCCGCCGATGCCCCCTGGACCGAACCAAAGACCTTATCCCGGCCCACCTCCGCAAGGACCGCCGCAAGGACCTCCTCGGCTCGAATCGAGAGGGCCGCCTCCGTCCGGTTACCCTCCGCGAAATCCAGGACCAAGATATTATCAAGGCGGATCCGGTCCTGCCCCTGCTGCTATGCGTGACGATCCTTATCGCTCTCAATCTCTTGCTAGTGTACCCCGTCAACCTATGTATCAACCGCAGCCCGGCTCGTACCAATCTCAGAACAATTTTAGGCCTCCCCCGAATAATCCCATGTCTCGAACGACGGCACAAGGCCGAGTGGTTCCCGAACGTCACGATGATCGATCTATGTCTATGACTGGTTACCCTCCGGAACGCGATGCTCACCAGATGATGAGCGGCCGAGTGATTCCCAATCGCTCGAGGGCTCCCTCGAACGAGGTGCCTACGATAAACGGTGGCGGATATCCCGGATACAATGGTTACGGCCCTACACCCGGGAGCGCAACAAGGACGATGAGCATGGCCTCGTCAACCGTTGCGGGCGACCATAGTCGTACCATGTCAATGGCTAGCACCATTGTGCCAGAGACATCTGAGCAGGCTCGTCAGCAGCTATCGCAACAGTCCCAACAAATGGTACACCGGCCATCTATATCTTCTAGATCGATTGAAGGCGAACGACCCCCTACGGCCAAGATCCGTCCACCTCTAGTATATCCTGCCCTGCTCTCAAGAGTCGCCGAATGTTTCCGACAGAAGATTATTACGGGCGAGCGAACGAAGAACGAACTGACGTACAAGAATGCTTTCAGCGGTTCCGAGGCTGTCGATGTTTTATCATACATTATCAGGACTACCGACAGAAATCTGGCTTTGCTCTTAGGCCGAGCTCTTGATGCGCAAAAGTTCTTTCATGATGTTACTTACGAGCACCGATTACGAGACTCGCAGTCCGAAATGTACCAGTTCAGGGAGACGCTTATGGATGAACCGGAAGAGAAGCACCCTGTCAATGGTGTATTTGTCTTACTATCTGAATGTTATTCCCCTACTTGCACAAGGGATCAACTCTGTTATTCGATCGCGTGTCCTCGAAGGCTGGAACAAGTATCTCGACTAAACCTCAAGCCTCAGGTAGGATTAAAAAAGGACCAAGATGCCACCATCAACGACGATGCGGATCAGACCGACGAGCAGAAACTCTGGATCAACACTGTTCCCAAGGAGATTGCGGAAAGCGTCGGCGACAGAGAAAAGAAGAGGCAAGAAGTTATCTCAGAAATTTGCTATACCGAAAGGGACTTCGTCAAGGATCTCGAATACCTCAGGGATTTCTGGATCTTGCCACTTCGCTCGAAAGGGTCGCCAATTCCTGCTGCGAGACGGGACAAGGTTGTTCAGAATATATTCAGCAATATTATCGATCATCCAAGCATCCATTCAGTTAGTGCTAGGTTCGCGAAGGCTTTGACAGAAAGGCAACAGAAGAACCCTGTAGTGAAGAACCTTGGCGACATCTTCCTGGAGATTGTGCCTCAGTTTGAGCCGTTCATTCTTTACGGCTCTAAGCAGCTCGAGGCCAAGTTCGAATTCGAGAACGAGCGATCAAGCAACCCCTATTTTGCCAAATTTGTCGAGGAAATTGAGAGGAGGAAAGAGTCGAGGAAGCTGGAATTGAACGGTTATTTGACAAAGCCCACAACAAGATTGGCTCGTTATCCTTTGCTCCTAGAAAATGTGTTGAAATATACGGAGGATGGCAACCCTGATAAGGAGGATATCCCCAAAGTTCTGGTCATGATTCGTGACTTGCTCAGCAGAGTCAATGCCGAGTCTGGCAAAGCCGAGAACCGCTTCAACCTACGCCGCCTACATGAGCAACTCAAATTCCGACCTGCTGATCGTGTGGACCTTAAGCTGACAGAAGATGGGCGCGAATTGGTTTTCAAGACTCAGTTCAAGAAGACGCCAACGGACCCGACCGATATCACGGCATTCCTATTCGATCACGCCGTTCTTCTCGTGCGAATAAAACAAGTCGGCAAGGGAGAAGAAGTGAAGGCTTATAGAAGAGTAAGTAATCGGATGTTATCATTTGCCTAAAACTTCGTGACTAACCCCAACTCAGCCGATCCCATTGGAGCTGCTTTCAATCAAGGAAATGGACGAAGTCATTCCCCAAGCAGGCGTAAAACGAGCTTCCTCGAACTTGCCATTCCGTGGTAAGGATAGTGATAAGAAAACACCAGAAGGCTGGCCCATTACCTTCCGTCATCTAGGCAAGAACTACTACGAGCAAGTTCTATACGCCTCAAACCAGACGGCAAGGAAAAAGTGGCTAGAATTTATTGATTCAGCCCAACAACGCCTCCGAGCACGTGCCGACTTCTTCAATGTCAATACCCTCTCTTCTGGCTTTTTTCAATCC
The DNA here is from genome assembly GCA_022497145.1 of Rostrohypoxylon terebratum. Taxonomy (NCBI): domain Eukaryota; kingdom Fungi; phylum Ascomycota; class Sordariomycetes; order Xylariales; family Hypoxylaceae; genus Rostrohypoxylon; species Rostrohypoxylon terebratum. The sequence continues at coordinate 130,571 of MU385878.1, read as the reverse complement.
GGCAACTTGGTCAATACTGTTACTCCTTTCGGTATGTGGTATGAAATATCGTAGTTTTCGTATGTTTGCTAATCAGATGATAGACGGTGGCCGCAAGCTTATATATGGTACTGATCACGGCATCTACGTTTCGGATCGAAAGGTTAAGGACCAAGTTCCCAAACGCGTCATCGAGGCACAGCACGTTACTCAGGTCGACGTATTAGAAGAATACGGCCTCTTATTGGTACTATCTAACAAGACAATGTCCTCGTACTCGCTAGCAGCTCTAGACCCCAACGAACAAGCGCTTGCGAAGAGGCCGAAGAAGATCCAAAGCAACTGCAACTTCTTCAAGACGGGTATCTGCCTTGGTAGGCATCTTGTATGTTGCGTCAAGTCTAGTGCGCTTTCGACAACGATCAAGGTGTACGAGCCCAACGACTCGATGTCTAAGGGCAAGAAGCAGAAAGGCTTCGGTAAGATGTTCAACGCTGGTCAAGATGAACTGAAAGCTTTCAAGGAGTTTTATATCCCGACCGAATCATCGTCTGTTCATTTCCTCAAGAGCAAGCTCTGTGTAGCATGCGCCAGAGGCTTCGAGGTTGTCTCGCTCGAGACACTCGAGACGCAATCGTTGCTAGACCAGGCCGATACCTCGCTTGATTTTGTTGCAAGGAAGGAAGGTGTGAAGCCGATCCACATAGAACGACTTAACGGAGAGTTCTTGTTGAACTACTCTGAGTTCTCGTTCTTTGTCAATAGAAATGGCTGGAGGGCGAGACCAGAGTGGCGCATCGACTGGGAGGGAACACCACAAGCGTTTGCGCTATCTTACCCATGGATTCTGGCGTTCGAACCAAACTTTATCGAGCTTAGGAATATCGAAAGTGGCGCCGTCCATATTGTTCCGCATAAGAACATTCGGATGCTACATAGTAGCACGCACGAGGTAAGACACGCATTGATATTCCAGGTGATAATGTTAATATAGAATTGCTAACCACGATCTAGATCCTGTTCGCGTATGAGGATGAAGCGTGTGGTGACATTATCGCAGCACTCGACTTCTGGAAAAGCAATCAAAAGTCGGAGCTACTTGCTCCATGATCCAACATTGCTATTTCTATCACAGAACACCTAGGGCAGACGTTTTCCTTTCTCACTCCTAATCCGACCTAATTCTCATTTGGTCATTTCAACCCAAGGCCACACAAGATCACGGAGTACTGGATAAGCAGCGGATATCCACATATGCAGAGGTTTCAGGGGCGTGCGCGGCGTGTTATCTACATACCTACCTACTTACTATTACTACCCGGCCAGCATATTTCTTTTTCCTTTCTAAACCTCCTAATTTTTTGAGAATGTTCTCTCCGGCAGCGAGGAAATCGTTTTTTAATCGTCTTAAGCTTTCCAGATTTTTTTTTCTCTAAAATGGTCGGCCGCGGACATTTGGATCCTTTGCTGGTGCCCAGGCAAATAACATCCCTTCTTAATCAAGTGTCCGACTTGTTTGTAGGTAACGAAGGAAATTTTTTTTCCGGAGAAGGAGATGGGGAGATAAGACGGAGAGGGAGGAAGAGGAAGAGGAAGAGGAAGAGCCACGATTTTTTGGCCTGAAAGTCTGTGGTTGCTCTGTGTGAGTGGGTGAGTAGGTGAGCTGAGTTGGGTTGGGTTGAAGTGAGGTGATATTGGTGCGGCGAGCATATAGCAAGCGGCTCGTCAACACGCAAGATAAGATAGAAGAATAGGGGAGAGAGACAGTGAAAGTGATTGAATCGTGTGAGGGACGTGAAAGGCAAATCGCGGGAAGAAAGCCTCGGGTGAATTGGTGACGGTGGAGGCAAGATGGATGTTGCCTAGAAAGCTATCTAGTAGGAAACCCCTACCGTAATCACAAACAAAGACCCGATGATCTCTGAGGCTTGAGTTAAGATTGTGGACTGTGAAGAATTTTCTTCGGCACTTTTGATTGTGTTTCTTTAGTGATCGTCGTTGTAGTATATTTGAGTCAATGATTCAGATGAGTACTGAATCGAAGTTGAATAATTTTTTTTGTTAGACTGGTAGGAAGGACCGAAAAGTCTCGATTGATTACGCACACGGTCCTCTTTTTCTTTACTAGTAGGTTTATAGGGAAGCTCAAGCAAGCAATTAGAGAGGTTTTCTTAACGCCGATGGCTTAGTCGGTAGAAAGTCGTTGCGAAGCTAAACGCTCTACTTATTAATAATGGATTGCTTACTATTCTGATAATTATGTGCTTACTTGAAAAAAGGTGTTAAAGTAAAGGCGCTTAGGTTAAGCTCTTATTTTAGGGGGAGGGTTGAGAGAATTACACCATCCATTAGGTAGTGTACCTGCCTAACCTACCGGCTCTACGGTGGGTGCTAGCGTAGGGCTCTAGGGATAACGGGTAGCTAGTAGCCAGGCAGCTTAGCTACTACCTTACAGTAGGTATTGTACAATACATAGAGGGGGGCTTCACATGCTTATCTTAAAGCGACTGGAGGTGCGAGACAGGAGGCGGGGGGATAAAAAGATAAAATAGAGATGGTTCCATTTGCTAAGTCAGAAAACATGAGATTCGACTGATTCAGATGTTTCCCTTCCCTTCTCTTATCCAGTGGTGGTCTGAACGGCTGAAGTTAGCTGAAGTTAGCTGATCTCGTACCTTGCTGGAAGGGAGATGAATTATTCAGGCCGCGAGGGGTTACGGTACCGAAGGGCAGGGAGTAGATTTTTGCGGTAGTTCTCATTCGCCTTAGATAAAGTTGAGTTTCGGTTAATATTTTAGAATAAAGTCTGTTACGCTTTTGCGCTATAGTACACGCGGCACGCGGGAAGTCAAGTGTAATTGTCATATTAACAAAAACCTTGAAGTCTTTAGAGTTTTTCCCCCAACCGCTGCGTCGGGTCTCCTTGTTTAAGCTCCAGCTGCTGTGGGGATAGCTCTTGGTGCTGATTGATAGGAGATCCCGACTCTATGCTGGGGATCTTTCTTTCCTCTTCTCTTCTCCTTTTCGCGAGATGCGCTTGACATCACCGTACATCACAATCGAGCCGAGACGAATATCATTGTGAGATAGAAGACAAGCTAAAAAGCTAGAGACTCGTTTTTGCGGAACGTGTTCGAAGATCGATCAGTTCTAAAAGAGTAATATTACTCGGGTGTATCTGTGTTATTGTGTGATGGTGTCTAATGTTCAGACTTTCTGAGATTCGACGGTTCGGCGGTTCCACCTTCTAAATACTACGTACCGTAGGTACATCCATATTTCCAATTTTCTAAATATACTCGGGAGAAGAAGAGTCGCGTGGTGAAACCGTTCGAAACGCAGCGGGTGCTAGGACGTTATGCCTAGCCGAAAACTTTCTGGGCAATTTTGTCCGAACTCTGTCAGGGCCGGCAACTTTTTCCATGCGGGCGAGGAAAACCGTATAGGTAGGTAGGTATATACCGTATAACGTATAGGTAAATTGGACACGAATTACATCGAATACGTATATGCTAGCAATGTTAGCTACATGGTATATGTCGTACGTATCCATTCTAGGAACGTATATCCAGTCGCGATGTTGCTCATGACGTCGCTCGATTCTGAGCTATAAGACTTTAGAATGTTCTGTATCTCTGCATTTGTATGGTGTGTTCCTGCGGCCCTTGCGTACAAGAGCTGATAGCAAGCGTACAGCGACCAAAATGGCGTACAGAATAGAAGGTCAGATGCTTGGCAAACAATTGGAGATGCCGCCACTGTGAGTATTACTTATGTGTATGTGTACGTATTTATACACGTGCATGCTGTGTACCAGGTTGTCAGTGTCCAGTAGCGACCGGTGACCAGTTGTATTGTACCTCCTAGATCTCTCTAATTTTGCCCGCGGCTGCATGAGAACACAATGCACGGAAGCAGGAAGCGCGCAAAGGTTTGAGTTTGCGCGAGTCCAGAAAACCGGAAACACTCGGGCAGGTGGAGCCGCAAAGTACAATACACTCCCCAACCCGCAAATTCACAATCCACAATCCACACCCATACAAAGCATCGAACTTTACCCCCCGGGTTTTGAGTTTGGACGGGACAGGGTCCGGTTCGATCGGGGCTGGTCCTGGTCTTTTAATGCTGTGGAACGTTTCTAAAGTGAAAAAAAAAGAGCTGAGCAAGCCATTACCATTACTATTACGGATCTCGGAGCTTGTCGGGAGTGGGTCCATGCTTTCCATGCTTTATCTCTTGTACGACGTACATCACTGATCAGTGATCCATGAAATGTATCTATGTATTTCGTACCCTATTGAGATCATGGATGTATTACCTCAATATACCACACCTGCACACCTTCAGCTCTTATGGAGGTTGCGAGATACTTATAAGAAGGCGATCTTCCCCCCTTCCTCCTCGAATCTGATCTGATCCCTATCCTTGTGCTTGAGCTGTATTGTCTATATTTAAGTTCAAATTTTATATAAACTTTGATCTTCTGTCGTTGTTACTTCAGTTGTCACTGTTCGGATATAGTCTACTTCGACCCGAACAAAGATACAGCACGCCTCTGTGCCCCCCATATTGCGGCTTTCTCAACTATCATCAGCTAGACTGATACCTCATACGCGGAGAATCTCTCGTCAATATGCATTGCTACTGTGCAAACTACTATGTGAGGAATATCCTAGTTTCCAATCTCACGGCAGTTGAAGTATTTGTTACGAGAGATGACTAACGTCGATGAAACAGGGGGCAGTCCACTGCCAAAACAAAGTCACACAATTCGGACAGCGCTGCAGACTATGTACAGTATGCCACCCCTTACGACCCGGCCAAAATCGTGACTGAAGCCACAATCACACTTGAGACCGATGTTAACACGAAATGCAGGTCTTGAACGAAGGGGTTTCCGCCAAAGACAACCCTTTTAACATCGGGTCTAGCTACTACACCGAGGACAGTGATGTCACGGACGACTCAAGCCGAGAGGAGCGCCGCCGGGGGCGGACAACGATGAGGGAGCGTAGCAAGAGCTCCTCCAAGTGAACTAGGCTATTCATAAATACTCCAAGAAGAAGTATTATGACGAACGGCATGTAATAGCTTATAAATTGCTTACCTCACAGGAGGACATATAAGACGAGGGAGAGAAACAGGACCGTGCATTCACTAGGCACAGGGAGAGGAGCGCGGACGGGATGGCCCGAGTCCAGACATTTCTTCATCATTAATAAGGGACCACCTGATAGCAGTCTTAATCAGGACCTTGGCAGTTCAGCTTTAGGAGACAGAAAGGTAGACTATATACGCTAGAAGAGGGCAACAGTTACCGAATTTTGTCTCAAATCCTTCTCTCTATAGAACATCTTCACCGGCGTTTAAGTGGTTGATCATACGGGGCGCGCACTAGGCACGCCATAGGATCCGTTCTTTCAAGGAGCCACGGTATGGGGGATTATCTGGGGAATCTGGGGTGGAATCACATGGAAAGGAATAGGAAAGGGAGAAAAAGGAAAAAGGGGGAAGCAGTTTGCGTACCTACTTAATCTACCTTTTTTTCTAAGACATACTCCATGACAATTCTTCGACGATATGCTATTTTGTTTCATCTGTCTGTATGAATGACACTGTAGATCACTAGAAGCCGAGGTGGCTACACTGGATATCGGAATTCTGTGAATTTTTTTTTTCACGTGTGCTGTGTAAGGTGAGCTGCGTGCGTGTTGAGGATCATGAGGATCGTTAGGAACGTGCTATGGGGTTTGTGTGGCTGACACAGCTACACAACTAGCTCTGTGCGAGTCGACTGGAGCAACAGTAATCATTTTCGATTGCCGCGTCCAACATGCTCGGGTCAATATACTGGTCCGGATCGAGATCGGATAGCTAAGAGAGACGCGAATATGGGTGATGTGATGAAATTCAATTCCAATATACGCAGGAGGCAGGCGTAAACGCATCTGAAACAAAATAAACTGGTATCTCATGAACAATATGCCAGATACTCCGGAACCCCCGCGCCCATGCATCAGTATACAAAGAGATCGACCGGCTTCCTGCACACTTATGTACACCCATTAGGATCATCGATGCCGTCTCTATCCCAACAATTCTCTACTTATTCACACGGAAGCAAGGCTCCTGGGGAAATTGCCATTCTGCATCCGGATCACTCCACACCTAGGGGTCGTAAGGGTAGTAAGGCACCAACAGACGCCACCGACGTAGATCACCCGCGCACTTCCCGCTAGCCCTTACTTATGACCCTGCAGATGCCACTCGAAGACTTTGTTGAACAGCTCCTTGCCGCCTCCCACGACCGTCTCTCCGTGACACGGGATGATCGAGTCGAAGTCCCACGCGGCAATGCGCCTGACGCACTCATTAAACCCAGCGCGGTCCTTTCCACTAGCCACATACCACTGAAATCTCTTGATCCCCTTCGCCTCGCCACCCGTACTATTCAAGCTCTCGAAAACGCGGTTCAGGAACCCGTGGCTTCTCTTCTGTGCCTCGGGCACCCGCGAGTACTGCTCGGTCGCGGGCAAGTTGAACATGAGGTCGGCCTGGACGAGCACGCGGTCGGGCTTGTAGAACAGCACGACCTCCTTGTTGGGGTGGGCGTCGACGTACTCGACGTCGAAGTCGGCGGCGAACTCGTCGCTCACCGCGTTCGAGGCGTGGTTCGCTGCCGTCCACTCGAACGCGAAGGCCTCGTGCCCGATCTTCGGGTCGTCGCGCACCTTCGCCCGCTTCTCGGCTAGCCCCTTCGGCCCCACGATCTTGGCGCCCGGGTACGCGCGCGCCCACTCGCTGATGAAGATGTGGTGCTCGATGTCCCCCGCGATTATGTAGCCCACGTTCCCGCCCAGCTCGCTGATCTTGGCTTGGGTCTCGGGGGTCAGGGCGACGGGCGAGAAGACGGCGAGGGTGCCGGAGGTTAGGCGTACTATGTAAGGGGTGTGTAAGTGAACTGGATGACTAATATAATCTGTGTGTGAAGGATCGGGTGGGAGAATGTGCTTACTGATGGTGCCGCGACCACCGACTCGGATGATGCCGAATCGGGCGAATGGTACGGAGACGGTCACGACATTGGGTGTGACGGTCCGGATGACAGCTACGTCAGAGGGGTTGGAAGGGATGAGTTTGGACGACATGGTGGACGATGATATTAATCTTGTTTGACTAGGCGAAGTTAAAAGTCGGGGGATCGTCCCGTTAAATATGGATATTAAAGAACCGCCAAAACTGATGTTTGCTGGCGTCAGATGACTTTTAGATATTGATTTGGTAGCGGTGTAGTATTGACAAGGTGATAACGATAACTGTGAGACAAAGCAATTGTGACTCGAAGGTCTAATGATGCTAATGAAGTTAATGATGGAATTATGCGTAACTCCAAATGTCTTCGATAGCGATCGATTTATAGTCATTCTTTTAAGTTTCAAATTTTGGATGCGTCGCCTCATCCGGGATTTGCGGATGCTACTTTGCTTGACCCCGAAGCTATGAACGTCCCGTCCCCGATGCTATTTTTTGGAATTTGGAATTCCAAATTCGAAATCGATTTGTCGGCTTGTCAAAAGCTTGTGAAGACGGGGGTCCCCTGTTATGGATGTATGTACTTTGGTTACTTTGGGTATCTAAATGTTTGGATACGCGTATCAATACTAGGCAATCAGTCCAAGGTTGTATTATGGATAGCAATGAACCTAATGTTCTTTGTTGACATACGTATGACATCATGAGCTTACGGCCATCGCAACATCCATTATTTCAAATTTGTTAGTTGCCCTATACCTATTTACAGCACCATTTCATGCGTTGTAAGCGCCTTTTCCAGGGAGTTGCTAGCGAATAGTGGAGCCCAGACTCGGAAATTGCGAGCCGCGGTAAAGCAGGTACAGTCTCCAGGACCCGCTTAGTACCGAATATTCAGGTACACCGTACGCCTGCCTAGGGCCTAGGCACTCGTAACCTAGGCAGCCCGGACTGATTGATGACAAATACACTATTTGGAAGGCTATCGTACTTCGGGGATCGGACTTTTGGGGGGAAGCGGGAGATGCTTTTTCAAATTCTCAATCTTCTCTTCTAAACTCCTAAACTTTCTAAATTTTTGAAATATATACCTATTATTATGCGAACAGCTACCTAGTAAAAAAATCTCATAAAAAACCGACTGGTATATGACCAGGTTTAGAAATAGAAATTTAAATTGAATTTTACAAATTCATTTGTACACATCCATGGATTCGATTAAACGCCTTTCCGCTCACTCACAACCTAGGTCCTAGGACCTAGCCTACGTACAAAAGAGGTCATCGTTCCCATAGACCGACTAAAGTATCCAGCTATAGCGGCAAATAAAACGAAGATAAATTCCCAGAAGAATTCGAACTGTGGTGCCTTCAGCACAAGCATCCAGTTATCATGGGCGGCAGCGACTAATGCTCTCCTGACTGGCTGGTTAGCCAGCATAAACGCACTATACTCGCGCCCTGTTGCAATCGTCATCACGATAAAGACGAGAATGGAGACGACATTCGTTCCGAGGAGGAGTCCTCCATATCTTCCACCAAAGGCTTTGAGTATTCCTGACGGTACGACCGTTCCAAGGGCGGTGAGTGGCTGTCTATCCTGTGCCTGTGCCTGTCCTGTCATCACTTGCGCGAGCCGTAGCCTGGCCGCTTCCGCATCCGCGAAGGTCCGTGCCGCATTTGCCGCCGTTCTGTCTCGTGCCTCCCCGAAGCTCCGGAGCGCGTCATCGAACCAGTCAACTTCGGCCTGGAGGGTTGCAATGAGGCTCGCCAAGCGATCAACCTCTTTTCTCACCCCAGCTGCTCTCTTGATGGTCGCCTGGGATGTGCCAGGGTTCTTTGAGATCTCCTCATCCATCAGACCAAGCCTCTCCGTGTACTGCTCTTTCGTTGCCTGGTTGATCTTGACCTGTTCAGCAAACGTGTCCTGGTATTCTCGAGCGTGTTGTTGTAATGAGGCAAAGAGCTGATCGTAGAACTCGATGAGATCGTCGTCACCCTTCTTAGTTTGGGAGAGATGTTCGTCGGCTACGGTCCTCATCTCTTTCGCTCGAGACTCTGTTTCCCTTAGCTTCTCAGTCAACTCTTCAATTTGCCTCTCGAAATCGTCCCTTAGTCGGTCGTTCTCGGCGCGGCTCTCCTGAAGATCTTGGGTCGCTTCTGCTAGTTCTTCACGAAGCCTCTTTATTTCATCATTGGCGGATGAGATTTGATCCTCTAGATCTTTCTTTTGTCGGTCACATTGGTTGCGATTCTCTTCTAATTCTCGATTCACTTCCGCTAACCGATCACGAAGCCTCTTGATCTCATCATTGTCAGACGGGGTCCTCTTCACCAGATCATCGTAGTCCTTGCGCAGAGCCTCAAGCTCGGCCTTGGTCTTATTGAGCTCGTCTTCCAACTTCGTAAGATCGTCCTGCTTGGCAGTATTGCCGTCTGCTATATCCTTCCTCAACCGATCAAGTTCCTCTTCTAATCTCCTAATCTTCTGAGCCCTGTTCTTTAACTCAGACTGCAACTCTCGCTCACGTTTCTGAAGTGTCTGTTCACTATTCTGAAGCCGGGTGAGTTCCTTTGAATCTTCGTCATTCTTTTGCCGTAGCCTTCTAAGAGTGACTTCAAGGTCGTCTCGTTCCCTCTCCAACTTCTCTACATCTGCTTTGAACTTATCGGCGGCTTCCTTGGCCTGATTCTCCAGTTCTCTCACTTGCTGGGTCGCCTTTTCCTCGGCGTCTTTTGACTCCTCGAGATCCTTCTGTAGCCTGTCGATCCTTTCTTGAAGTCTAGCAATCTCTTTATCATTCTGGTCAACCCGCGCGGTTAGAGCGTCATTTTCTTTGGTCAACTCTTCGATTTCCTCGTTCTGTTGAGTCAGTCGTAATTCATCATCTAGATTTCCTGTTCCACGAGGTCCCGACGAATCTGTTGTGCTACTCTTGCTTTTACTACTGACACTCTTCTTAGTATACTCCTCCATATCTTTCTTTAGCTGGTCTATCGTCTTCTTCTTATCTTCCATGTCGTCCTGTTGCGCTTTCGTCAACTTCTCCAAATTTACTACCTGACGTGTTAGATTCGCATGGAGATTCATCCCCGCCCGAACTTCAGAACGTAATTTGTTTAGTTCGGCATCCTTTTTGCCGGCGTTTCCCATTAATTTGTTGAGATCACTACGGTCTTGGTGTATCATGTTCTCCCTTTCGCGGACGGTTGTCTTGAGCTTGACAACTTGCGCATCAAGCTTATCGTGGTTTGTCTGTAATTCCTCGTACTTATCTTGGAGTTGAGTGATATAATCCTCCGTAGCGGCGCTGTTATCTTTCTTTTCTGCCTCTCTCTTTTTCATCTCTCTCTCGAGACTCCTGATCTGATCTTTTAGATTGTCAATTTCAGTATCTCTATCCATAATTTCTTGGTCGCACCCCTGTAGAGCGAGATGGTGACTATCGCTCAGGTCTTTAATCTGACGGGTGTATGCTTCCTCAGTCAACACAAATTCGTTCTTCTCTCTGCTTGCCTGTTCCTCGATGTTTCTCATTCTCTCTCTTGTATGTTTGAATTCACCTTCGGTTCTCACGAGGTTTGCCTCTGCCTTTCTCAATTTTTCTCTGATCGCCCCTTCTCGGCGCTCGGCGAACGGCACCAGTACTTTCTCGAGAAGGGCACGGAGAGCTGCGACAGTTCTTCCCTTATCAACACCCGGGTTGAGTGAAACAAGCTTTTGGTCGTCGATCAGCTGATCGACGAGGTGGCCGGTGATAAAGTTGAGGCCCAGGGCCCAAGTATCTGTTTCGTCTGCCGATGCCATGACGATATCGTTAGCTCTTTGCGAGAGGGGAAAGTCGTATAGGGAATCTCACGGATATATGAGCTGGTAGCTAGAGGGCTAACCCTGAGCTTAACGAGATTTTATTTTGGCTAGATATCGGCACAAAGAAGCCAAGATTGCAGAGTCTGCGTCCGGGACTGGGTTTTGCACCTTTGTCTACATCTGTACGAAGATCAAAGTTGCTAAAAGCTTCTCGAGCTACAATTTAGGACGGATGGTGCCTCGCTATCTTCAACAAAGCCTTGGAGGTGGCCTCGGATCCGGTACCTTTCTTTCACAGTATCACGAGGTTGCTGAAAGCAGAAGGTGGTTGCTTTTAACACAGGCGAACCCTCGTAGGTCTACGATTGAACTGATACTGCGAATCTCGAATCAACACACAAAACTGTGGCAAGCGTATGGCTTCGTAGGGAAGTTGGAACATAATTACAATTGTTGTCAAAATGGTTTACCTAGTATATACTCTCATTACCCCCAGCTCCCGCTTATTCTTTTTTTTCTTTGTTCAACCCCATTTTTAAGATATGTTGACACTATTTCGTACAAAGTCTACTATATGATCCACGTATTAAATCATTTCTCTTGTAATTATTCTATATCGCCTCGAAATCATAATAGATTGTATGCGCACAAGTCTTATATTGTTGTTGAACTATGAGGGGTTCGGGGGAGGACATTTACCTAGAACAGCCCCACTACAGTAAAGGGGCATAACACCTAGTCCTAGGTCCTAGGTCCTAACCTAGGCAGTTGTTGGGTCAAATAAACCAGCGACTCGTTGAGTTAAATGATTATCATTCGTAAATTCATATTTGCTAAAATTTTGACTGATATATAATTACCTACTAATTCATACCTTAAATTGGCCTACGCTGTACGACCAAGATATGTATTTCATGTATTTCCTTGGGTTTTTAGTGGTGTGGTAGGAAAAGATATTGTATTTCTTGAGACTTGAACAATGTTCATAACTAAAACATGAAAATCCCCTTTCGATCTCTTGATTACGTAACGTTACCAACAGTGTGTATGGCTGTAGCTTTCTCTGTATTACCAGTGGTTACGTCACCCTCCGTCATAGTTAAACCTCACACAGTTTATCTGGAAGCTGCCCAAATCCTTTCCAAAAGAGCAGGAGTTATCTAATAGAAAACAGAGCTATAAATATTAACATTTATAAAATGAATTTCTACAAATGTCTTGACTTTGACACCGAATTATTTCGACATTTTGGTTGGCTCGTTCTCGTGAGTTTGTATATCGACAAACAAATAAACAAAGCAACATGTCTCTAGCACGTCATGTAGGTAAAGGTACCTAAAGTCACCTCACACTATCATCGCGGCTAACAGAATTCTTTGTAGATTGACCCGGAGGAGCTCGTGGAGCGCCTTCACGATGCCCACCTTACCGAGAATGGCCGCCAGCTTCGACAAAAGATGACCACCTCTCATCTCACGCCCTACGGGACGAAGTATGCGAGCGAGACAGATGTGCCCAAGTATCAGATTCCGAAAGAGGGTGCGCCCGCTGATACGGCGTATCAGTTGATACGCGATGAGTTAGATCTTGACGGGAAGCCAAATCTGAATCTTGCCAGGTAAAAGATGTTTACTCTTAGTTCACGGGGCTTGGACATCGGGAGTGCTGAACGTGTTGTCAGTTTCGTCGGGACCTATATGGAGCCGAATGCGAACCAGCTGATGATGGAGAATTTGTCCAAGAACCTGGCAGATAATGATGAGTACCCGGCTATGATGTCTCTGCACGAGCGGTGCGTCAGCATCCTCGCTCATCTCTGGGGGGCTAAGAAGAGCGAGAAGGCGGTCGGGTCCGCCACCACGGGATCCTCAGAGGCTATTCATCTAGGTGGCCTAGCTATGAAGCGTCGTTGGCAGGAACACCGCAAAGCAGAGGGCCTTGACGCTTCAAACCCGAATATCTTGATGGGTTCTAATGCGCAAGTAGCACTCGAGAAATTCGCCCGCTACTTTGATGTTGAAGCGCGCATTCTTCCCGTCTCGAAGGAGAGCAAGTATCGCCTGGATCCGGAACTTGTTCGTCAGAATGTGGATGAGAATACTATTGGGGTATTCGTTATCATGGGTAGCACGTATACCGGTCACTACGAGCCGGTACAGGAAGTTTCTGAGGTCCTCGATAAGTATCAGGAGGAGACGGGCGTTGATATCCCCATCCATGTAGATGCCGCTTCAGGGGGCTTCGTTGCGCCCTTTACCTATGCGCAGGCCGGTGGACTGAAGTGGTGGGTGCCTCACAAATCATCTTTAAATCTTGCTAATACGTTTAAGGAACTTTGAGCTACCGCGTATTAAATCTATCAACGTCTCGGGTCACAAGTATGGTCTCGTCTACGCGGGCGTGGGCTGGATCGTCTGGCGGGATGAGGCTTTTCTGCCACAGCACCTCATTTTCGAACTGCACTACTTAGGTGGCACAGAGAAGTCATTTACTCTTAATTTCTCACGACCAGGAGCACAGGTAATTGCGCAGTACTATAACTTGATTCATCTCGGCTTCAATGGCTATCGCGAAATCATGGAGAATTGTCTCCGGAATGCTCGCCTCTTATCCAAGAGCCTCGAAGCCACGGGCTGGTACACCTGCGTTTCGGATATTCATCGCAATGCTTCCGCCGCTAAAGGTGTAGTCTCAACCACCAAACATGCTAGAGTAGGTGAAGAGAGAGAGACCTCGGCCGATTATGTGGCTGGCCTACCGGTCGTTTCATTCCGGCTCACGGATGAGTTCAGGAAGGAATTTCCACATATCAAGCAAGAGTCGGTCTCACTTCTTATGCGCGCAAGACAGTGGATCATCCCTAACTATGCACTTCCACCTACGGAGGACAAGACTGAGATCTTGAGGGTTGTCGTGCGCGAGTCTATGACTTTAGACTTGCTCGACCGGCTTATCGCCGACCTGGTGTCTGTGACGCAGACCCTTATTGATAATGACGAGGTTGACCTGTCGATCCTACGGAAGCAGAAACCGGCGGGGGATAGCAGACCTAACCGCGATGCGAAGGGAATCGAAGGGGAGGTGAAAAAACTGGCTGATGGTATTCATAGGAGCGTGTGCTGAATTGATGTTAGTATGGGTTTTCTCACCCTAGGGCTCAAAAAAGGGGTAAAGTAATCAGATATTGCGGTACTTTCAATCCATTGGACAACACTATGGAAATGCCTACCTGGTGCCAAGCCGGGATCAACGACATAGCCCCAAGATGCCTCTGTCCAATACTGACAATCCGCCCCTGTTCTAGAGTTCGTTACTAATTGCCTAAAGTAAAGGAATGGTGATCATCCAACGTCATTCTGACCTCCTCCGTAGCATATAGGCGGAAGAATGTCTATTTGTCGTTTCATCCGTTGATGGATTTGGCTTCATCAAACTTGAGTTCCTTGATGTTGGTAGGACCATATGTGTTGTTCCGACCGTCACCTAAGATCGCAGTTTATGCCCCAATCACGGTAGTCTTGTGGCTACCTAGACAGGCACATATAAGTCGGTAGCTACTCAAAGAACAACCTCGTATGAGACTATTCTTAGAGATACATTTGTAGAAAATAATATCATTTACTATGCACGCTTACCTATTTCGTTATGATATACCAAACACTTTCTTGCGAAATGATGAATGACAATGTCGCATCTGCAACCTGCTCAAACAAACACCGACCTCTTCGTCATTGCAACATCGTATCCGCCCTCCCGGTTAAACTGAATATATCCCAACTCCCATCCCCTAATCACAAATGCACAAACCTCAAGTACGTAGGGAGGCTCCGGGTTACACCCAACTCGAAAGATCACAGCGTTGTGTAATGGGAATGATCGATTTCCCTTCCCCTTTCTGCATCGAGCATAATTCCGGCGCAGCTGTTAATGCCAAACATGCACCGGGGAAACCGGGATGGAGTGAGGTGAGAGAAGGCTGATGTCAGGTCAGATCGGGTCAGAGGCGGAAGTAGCTGTTTGCCTCGATCTCGATCTCAACTGGCGTAGGACTGGGATAAGTTTAAATCGGCTCTGTCTCATCTGTCGCAATTCTCAACCTTGATTGCATTTCCTCATACATACCTCCTTCGCACGAAGAATACTCGCCTATAAACCAACAAGAAAGATTGATTCCTACCGGATATCGCAGAAATGAAGGTATCTAAACGTTTCGACCCTTCTCCTTCCCTCCTTTACCCCTAATGGGACTGATATAAATACTCACATGAATTACCTATCTAGTTCCAACTCCTCCCCCTCCTCCTCGCCGCCGCCGCATCCGTCTCCGCGCTCCCCAGCGCCGATCCCGGGGTCCTGTTTCGCCGCATGTCATGTTCCGGCGGCCTCGATTACCCGTGCCAGGACCTATGCACGTGCTCCAACGGCCAAGTCAGCTGCCACGCGGACCCGACAAGTCGGTGTGTGCAAATGTGCTCGTGTTAGGCGTCTGGAGTCCAAAGACATAGATACTTCCTCAAGTTAGTAGAACGCTATGGCGGGTTTTTCGAGGGCTTTGTCCATGAAGAGTATACGACAACTATTCCTTCTAGTCTTGGTTCAGTTGGGGTTCAGTATCGAGCTTTCTCGAAGGCAAAATAAAAAGAGACGGTCGAAATCACAAAGTGAGAGTGGCGTTGAAAAAACAAGTCCTCTAACAGGCCTGTCAAAACCAAGTGTATCGAAAGTTGAAAGTTGATTCATTGACTAATCCAGGATTTTTGTCAGAACATGAAAAAAGAAAAAAGGGGCGTTGCCGTGTTTTTCAGTAAACCTCGCTCCAGAAAAGTGACAAATTGCCAACGAGCCTTGATTCTACACTTGCAAATGTCCTCCAAACCCAGAACTCCCGCTCCCTATGATAAACAAGTATGTTGCACCAGCAGATTGCCTCCCATTAGTCGTCATCCTCTTGTATTCGTACACCATAAACATACAAGCTGTAAGCTCATAAGTTAGAGACTTTTTACCTCCTACTACTTAGCCCGGAACCCCCTGGTTTTTTCCTCAATGATGTCGTGCTCCCCCAATTACTCGCGGATCTTCTAAGTCTGTTCTCGAGGTTGATCTTAGCAGCTGAAATCGGGTTGTGGAACTGCGGCGGCGGCTGGGATTGTTCCGGTAACGGTTTCCCCTGCCCGTCCACAAGGGGCATGTAGGCACCGCTAGCTATAGTCTCCCAGTCGAGGTGTCCGATCGAATGACGCTTGTCAGTTAGTCGACCGCCATCTACATCGCCGTCCGAAGGCTTGCGGATCTTGCCTTGGCGGAGGGCCCCCATCATGGCCGCCCACGTCTCTACTTGACCGGTGTTTGCCTCTTCGACACAGTCGCATTCGTCGCCGGCCGGACATTCAGTTTCGCCCGACTCGTGCCATTCCGCCATGCAAGCATCGTGACAAGCACATCCACATGATAAACAAGGTGGGTAGAGTGCATCGATCGGTTCATTGCAGAACACGCAGGATAATTGCATCTGCGTGCGTTTGCAGCGCTCACAAGTACCCACTGCGCCTCCAAACGTTGCGCTGGCGTGAGTTTGCCGCACAGGGTCAAGATGAGTCTCGTGCACGCGGCAGATACCTGTTACATCGAGTCCGCGGCCGGAGGAGACCAACGATTGCAATAGCTCCTTCTTGCCTAACACAATAGGTGAAGTAGCTCCATGCGGACGTGAGCCATGATTCGGATTCTCCGTGCTATGATACGAATCGTGGAAGCTAGTAGCTGCCGAGGCTGCGTAGTCGGTTGCTTCGGGGGCGGAAGGATCCTCTCTGAGGACGTTGAATTTTAGTATTTCAAGACGTGACAAAGGCTGACCCCACATCTGTAGCATCTCAGCGTATGCATGACGATAGCTCGCATGTACGGCATAGCGGGAAGGCTCGAGAAAAGGCACACCAAGCCATCCATCATCGTCGAATATAGACTGGTCTTCTAGTTCTGTGGAAATACCATAACACAAGAGCGGTAAGTTGTCATCGTTTCGCGACTCATCGTCGGAGTATGAATTGCGTGCGGTGCCTGACGGCTCAGATGTAGGACCAAGAATAGTTGAAGCACCCCATGTGATGTTAGTCGGGGCAAGGCCGGAAAGAAATGTTTCTCCAGGACTGGGGCGTTTCCGACCCGGAGGGGACGTCGACGCAACACTCTGAAAAGCCCTAGGGAAACTAGCTAGACCCGCAGTTAAGGCAGTATTGGCGCGACTTAATAACCTGTTATCAGGTGACGTAGCCAAGCTCTGCGTCGGATCTCCGTTGGGTTCTCGTGGCGTTGTTGGCGGTGGCGTTTCCCCGCACGAGTAAGAGTTGGATTTTGGATCACCGTTCCATGGCCCGTCTTCAACAGATCCGTATGAGCCAGAGATATTTAACGGCGTATGCAATGTTTTAGGAGTGGAAATTGCCGAATTTGCCTGGCTCTTGTGATTATAATTAGGATGCCAGAGCGAATGATCCGTAGGGAAATAATCTAGCGAGAATGCTGGAGCTTTCATTGGAAGTGGCGTTTCCGGTTGAGTGAGGTGGGATTCTGCATAGGCAACGCTATCTTCAGTCGTTGATTCACTAAATATGCAAGAAAGCATAGCGAGCATTTGTACGTCGCCCATCTTCTCGAAATAATCAAAAAGATTATCGATCAAATCCTTGGCCAGGGGGTGATATCCCCACTTCACCCGACCCGTGAGTGAGGTGTCCGAATTATTGGATGGTGGCTTGGTGTCACCAAAGCGGGAAATTGCGTCTCTAGCGATAATAAGTATCGACTCTTTCCCATGGCCGTCCCCCAGGAGTTCAAGTTGGATATCCTTGCGGAGTAGTAATGCTGCATAGTTCCAAACGTCCACCAGATCCGATCGACCATATTTCTCTGCTATCGCAGCATTCTGTTCACATACGTCTGGACCGTCTCCGAAGATGCAATATTCGCGAGCAAATTCTTGCTTAGATGGCAGTTCATTGGCGACATTGTAAATAGAAATGATGTTTTTGGGCTTGCCTGGACGACGTCTACTTGTTCCGGTCCCAGTACCCGTACCAATGCCGGTTCCTCCACCACTTGAGTGCATAGAATAGCTTCCGCTGAACGTCTTCCTAAAGCGCCGTCCTGGCAGATACCACATATTTATTTTGTGCATATATGTAGTTTCCGAGTCGCTCGAGCTAGAGGATTCTTCACCCTCATCTGATTCGGATTGATCCTCGGTTGCGGAAACGTCGTCATTTGTGTACCTGTTCCTTGGAGCCGATGATTCTTGTTGAAGTCTGCCAAATCCCGCAAAGCTGGGCTCCCCCTTCGGACGTTCCCTATACGTGTCACTGGCCGCGAAAAAGGAAACCCTAGCTTTCTCTTCCTTGGTAGGGAAGAAACAGACCAATCTTCCGTCATTCGACCATCGGCAGCCGCATAACCGGGGCATTGGTGGCATTGTAGGCCGATTAGTTGGTGCAAGTGTAGCATCGAGCTCGGTGCTAGCAGTCAGTTCTTGAGACATAGTCGCAGAGCCGCCTGCAGGAATATCGTTATCTTCCTCTTCGCTTGAGCTTTCATCAGCGAGTCCACCTAAATCGTCATCAAGGTCTTTCACATTCTTAAAAAGGGAATCGCTAGTTGAGAGGTCAACTTCTCCGAGCAGGTAACTAAAAGCCACCTCGAGACAGTTTTGCCGCTTCTTTGAGAACTGGCCTACTAATTGATGGATCTCTTGATCGATCTTCTTGTGCATCTGGTCTCCCATCAATGCCGTCTTCTCAATGATAAATCTCGGCATTCTTGATTTTGGGTAATTCCGGGGGATATCGACTGTGACTTTGATAAAAATCGTTTCACCATCTGCGCCCCACGGTCCTTTTAGAGATGCCTTGATGGTTAGACTCTCCATATTCACGTCGTCAAATCTGACATTCGGCATCTGCTGGCTGACCCGAATGATTTCCTCCTGCAGCGTTTCGGGTTCTCCCCAATGATCGTCATGAAAGTTATGCCCAAACATAGTAGAATCTTTGGATTCTTTTCTTTGAGGCGGTCCAATGATCCTTGATTTCTTGCTCATGGTGATACCCTTCATCCAACCGAGCTGGTCCAGGCTCCTATCAATTATTCGTCCCGCGGCAGACTTCGCTTTCATAGAAGGTCCTTTCAAACTTGAGACTCTGCCGTTAGAACGCGGATGGTGAGATGACATGGTTTGCATTCCCATGGTGAGAGCACTTCGAGGGAGATGGCTTCCTCCGCTACCAGGACGGGGATCACTCATAGTCGCAGTTCTTTTTTCTCTGATTGCGTGGTCATCAATAGCTCGATAGGTCTTATATGAAGCTCCCTTTCTCGTAATAATAATATCACGAGCCGGGCCACCTTTGACATGGCCAATAGTCTCTAGAATCGGCTGGTCAACTTTGTTAAGACGTAGGAAGTTGTCTTCACCCCACGACACAAGCTGGAATTCACGGTTGTCTACCCCATCATCGGATATTGTTCCACGGCACCTCCATAAGAATTCCTTAACTTTATGGTTTCCGTGACCAGGGAAGATATTGTGTGGGTTGACTGCGCCGTCTACAGGTTCCCCTTCAGCACGATGGATATCGTACAAGTAAAGATTTCCAGGGTCATTTTGAGGCATGGCTAACATGCCCCGCCCGAAAGGAGCATGGCGAGCACGCCAAACAGGAAAATCTGTCCGAATGATTCTTTCTGGTTCGTCAGATTCATTGTAGTCCCAGAATTTGATGCTTTTATCCAGAGAGCAAGTGATAATTTTTGTTGACTGAGAGCGATTCCAATCGAGACCATAAATCTTGGAAGTATGAGCGCTAATGGACTTGAGTGGGGCAGAGGGTTTCCTTTCATCCCAGATATGTAACCATCGGTCGTGGGATGAAGCAAGTACGTGAGGATCCCTTCGATTGTACTTGACCTGAGTGGCCCCGGCAAACCAGTCACTAAAGGTTAAAACGGGTTGCTTAGGTCTTCGTAAATCCCAACAATGCACGAAGCCGTCCACTGCACATGTGGCGAGGATGTCCGGATGATGGGCCGAAAAGTTAACGTCGGTTATTGCTCTACTGTGACCCTGAAGAGAATGTTCAATGGCGCCCGTAGCAGAGTCTTCTCTCAGATTCAAATTCCAGACTAGACAGCGGTGGTTGGCTGTCGAAGCTACCCAGTAGTCTCGAGCGGCAAAGGGTGACCACTGCACATCGACCACAAGCCAGGGTAGTCCATGGCTACTCAAGCGACGTGGAGGGCTATAAGGCGAATCAAGGTCGATAATGGCTAGACCTTCGGGGCTTTATATATAATGAGCATACATTGATTACTTATGGTGGGCGGGATGCTGGCGACTTACGATGCAAGGGCGACATCGCGACCACAGGGCGAAATAGTAGCCGATCCAACAAGCCCATCAACATGGATAGTGACATTAGCATCGAATGTTTCGCTATCGTAAGCAGATTTGATAGGCTTTCCCTTCCTAGCCGGATCTAGGTGATCGAAAGTTGAAGGCATGACCGATGAATTTGTGAGAGCGTATGAGCTCTCCTAGAACGTCGGATGCTCGCTGGATTTCGCATTTCGCATTTCGCATGATGATACGGTTTATTCCACCCCTATACCCGTATCATCTCAAATACCTTAGTAAGCAATCTCAGTATGACTTCTCGTCGACTCTGTTCAATTACCGATCGTATTTTTAACTAGACGGTCTGACGGTGAAATGCAAATCGTGAGACGGATATTAAAGTGAATTAATAAATTAAATCCGAGAAACCATCGTCGAGGAGTAACCAACGATATGAAAAAAACAAGGCTATATGCAATTTATGTAAGAAGAGATGAAAGACGAGCAAGAAATCGGTACTTTGACGTAATTAAGGTCATCCTATTAGGAGACAACCCGGATGGTGTGCAGTGTGTTGGAAGTCGCGATTCGCTATCGAGGTCAGTTCTGAGATTTAGCGTCGGATCTTGATTACATAACGCCGAATGTTTTGATAGGTCGATTCTCTGAGTACCTCCAAGTATCTTCTCATAGTATTTAGGTAAGAGAGTACAATACAATCTATTCATCTAGCAAAACACTGATTTTTCAACTTTTCATATACTAATTTTCAGACTGATGGAGACTTATATATATATTATATCCAATAAAAAAATGATAGTTATCGCTCATGAACCTGCAGTGAAGTGAAAAGCTCCATGAGTGTCTCATGCATGTGACGTTATGAGGTAACATGCTTGCGTCTGTAGCCCGGCGTGGGAATATCGAATCCCCGCCGAATGAGGGGCAGTAAGAACGGGACCCGGTGAATTCCCTTATCTTATTGAGGAATCTAGTGCCTATGCCATATGGAAGTCGCTGGCAAGTCAGGGCAAGTGGCAAGTGCAGGTGCGACATCCCACCTGATTTGGCTTTGTCTCACAGTACAATCTTGAGACTGTAAGCTAAGTCGCGACTTCACAACGAATCCAACTAAAAATTTAGGTTGTGCAGTCCATTTAACCCGCATTTAACGTAATATTTTTGTCTTGAGAAAAACATTCAAAAACTTTCTACCTTGAAATTTGTTGTTATTGTTGTCGGTCGTTTCGAAACGTCTACTACAACATTCCCTTCCACGGCTGGCAATTATCTTTCAGTTGTCAGTTAGCTTTGCCTTGCCTTGCTTTGCTTTGCTTTGCTTCCCCACCGTTGCAAAGACACCGCAAAGACACAGACGATTCGCCCCATTTCATTGCCCTGTGAAACACCAGCGCTTGTCTTCAGCTCGTCGCATTCTCAGCCTCATTGGCAACAAATAGCCCAGCAGTTCTATCTGAGTTTGATCTCGCTCTCCACCGAGTCAAATTTATTTTAGCTAGATTATTCTAATTATTCTCCTCCGAATAGATTTCATTTTGTTTTGCCTTTAAGGGTTTGATTCCTTACCCCTCCACCCCAAACTTCTGAATCAACTACCAAGATGGCGTTGCCAAAACGCATCGTGAAGGAGACGGAACGTCTTATGACTGAACCGTAAGACCTAGAAAGCGTCATCCGTAATATCTTAGATATCTGATTGAATCGTCTCAGGGTCCCCGGTATCAGCGCGGTTCCTCACGAAGATAACTTGCGATATTTCGATGTCGAAATCCACGGCCCCTCAGGATCCCCATATGAGGGTGCGCAACCATATCGTCCCGTTTGGATATCGCCGTGATAGGTCTGCTAACTTAATGCTCGTCTTTTATAGGAGGCGTTTTCAAGCTCGAGCTGTTCCTGACAGATGACTACCCGATGGTCCCGCCCAAGATCCGCTTCCTAACCAAGATCTACCACCCGAACGTCGACAAGCTAGGCCGAATTTGCCTGGATGTGCTCAAGAGTATGTTATCATCTAAAATCGCGTCTCACCTACTGTTTTTCGATATATTTACTGACACACTCCTTTTCAGATAATTGGTCTCCCGCCCTCCAGATCCGAACCATCCTACTATCCATCCAAGCTCTCCTCGGTGCCCCGAATCCGGAAGACCCCCTCGCTGCGGATGTTGCTAAGAGCTGGAAGGAGGATGAGAATAAGGCCATCGCAACCGCTAAGGAGTGGACTAAGACCTACGCCACACCTCCGCCGAAATAGAAGAGTAGGCTGGCTCGTGCTCGCGCAACGGTCAAAAGGACCTTCTATCGATATGTTCTGCGACGAAACTCCCGAGGACAAAAGTTCATGGATGAGTGGGCCGAACAATTGCGGTCCGACCTCGTGTGAAGACGCCCTACAAATTTTGAGATGGGGTGAGCTCCTTGTGTTTTGAAGCCAAGGGCTGTCTCTCTTGATGTTTACTAGCATTGTACTGCATCGGCGTTATGTGCCTTGATCAACTGAGGGAATATGATGGCAATATCACAATTAGTACGCGAAATAGATCTCGGCAACTCAATCCAATTGAATTGTGCCATTTAACTCAGCCATTTTGAGACTTGATAAATGTTCATATGAGCTCATGACGAGATTCCCATGTACACGAAATATCATTATTTCCATCTAACCCGTATTCATAATCCTCGTATCGGACAAACCATGTCTCATTCATTGACCTACCTTGGCCTATTTTATTCTCCTCTCATAACTCCTACGTATCCTTAAACTCAAAGACACCCTTCCCTTGCCTAAATCCCTTAAACGTGCCCTGCACGGCGTTCATCAGCTCCTTAGCCTCCGTCTCCCAAGTCCACGGCACCTTCACAATCGGCACATCCTTAAACTTGCCCTCCCGGATCAACCCCAGTATCTCCGCCACCGTCCTCTCCTTCGCCTCCGTATCGCCATCCGCCCACCGACTAAGCCAGAACCCGACGAACCGAATATCCTTGAAGATCAGCAGCCCAGTCGGCAACGCAACAGGCGCCCGCGACATGCCGCCATACGTAACCATCGTGCCGCCGCGTCCCAAGCTATACGCGACAGTCTGGGCGCTCTTGCCCCCCACACAGTTCAACCCCAACCTGACGCCCTCGCGATTCCCCCTCGTCCACTCCGCCAGCCTATCCCTAAACTCCCTCGCCGTGAACTCCGCCTCCGTAACCACGTGCGTAGCCCCCAGCTCCAGCAACTCCTTCCTCAACGCCTCATCCTGCTCGGACGTCTCGCGCGCCCTAACGACGTTGATGCTGCGGTACCCCCACAGCTTGCCGAGCTGGATAGCAGCGCGCCCAACGCCGCTGTTGGCACCGTTCTGGATGAACCAGTCGCCCTCGCGCAGCGGCGTGGGCTGCGCGTAGTCGCGCAGCATGCGGTACGCGGAGCACGGGTTGACGCTGACGGTGGCGACCTGCTCGGGCGTGAGCCCCGTTCTATCGACCTTGATCACGTCGGCGGAGGACACGCACGCGTGCGTGCGCCACGTGCCGAACTGCGTCTTCTTCGGGATCACCCAGTCGCCGGCCGCCAGCGCCGCGTCCGTCGACGACACCACCTCCAGCGCCCCCTCGTTGCCGGGCACCGCCGACGGCGCCGCCGTCCCCAGCAGCGTGCTGAACGCCGGCTTCGCCCCGTACGTCCCCTGGATCATGTTCACGTCCGCCGGGTTGATGGGCGCCGCGAGCGTCCGCAGGAGGACGGACGACGGGGGCAGGGTCGGGGATATGGAGTGCGTGTGTATCCTGCGGATCCGAGTTCATTAGTTCGTGATTGTCCATATCGCGAGAAAAGGGTGGCTAGGGTAACCTAAGGGGAAAAGAGGCTCACTTTAAAACATCCTTTGGTTCGCCGTATTCACTAAAGACTAGCGACTTCGCCTGCGTATACCCGTACGGTCCAGATTTACAACGAATTTGCGTCCGCGACGTGGGCCACATTTTCAAGCTATTTTGTCGCAACGAGGTTCTCGCCATAGAACAGGCCATCCCCTGCGCTCTTACAGGTCTAAGAGAAGCCATATTCGCTCGTATGGTGAGTGGTGTTGAATTGCAAGCAGGTAGTTGATTACATCAGGAAATTCTTTATTATTTTTAAAGATCTGATAGCGCCAATTCGGAGCTCTGGAAGCTTGGACATTCGGCAATGACGTTAGAACCATGTCAAATCGATTACCGAAGCCGTTCCTGATTGGCTAAAGCTACAAGCTATTGTCTTACGTAAGTCCCTCCCCCTTTTTTCGAATTCCTATTTTAGCCTATCAAGCTAATTAAAAAAAAAAGTAAGATGTACAGCAGCGTTTTCAAGGGTCTAACATAGATGGAATGTCACTTGCAGAAGCGATCAACGACGGGTCGGCAGCACATCATGACTTTGGAAAAAAAAAGCAGAAACAGTTTTGATTTGATTCCCCGGCCACTTCCCCTTTTTCGATGTTGGGTATGGAGCATTAAGGAGGTACCTGAAAATAGGGAATAGGAAAAATTGATGATGCCTTTCGCGCCCAGAGATGCACTATTTCACAGCAATGTGATGATATGATGGTAATCCTCTCCAACCGGAAGGCAGGTATGAATCTCTCCCGCTATCGTGATCCATAAGCACATAGCCATAAATGTTAACCGTTAGTCGAAATCCCCCCGGTGACTTCAGACTTCTTTGCATTGCTTTTCGACTTCCTTCTGCCAACTTTCTCTCTCTGCAATTTTGAGACTCCTTCGAGTCTTTCACGCTGTGTTTCCAGAGCAATCGCCTTCCAAATTGAGCCAAGTTCGAAATCGCTGGGATCGTCCCTGATCGCTACGAAAATAATAGGGCAGAAAAATGTACACCCGGGGAGGGGTAGGGGTAATAGAGCAAACACACAAAGTACATGAAGTACATGGATTCTTTTCCAGATACTCTTGTTGTAACACGCTTATATGACGTGTGGGTGTTCAAGAAAAGGGGGAAGGGGGGGCAAACAAGAAAGTTGAATGTAAGATAAAAAGAAAATTGCCGGAACAGAAATGACAAGGTATTGTCGTAGAATGAGCTCGCGCAGGAGCTGGGTATCTAATAATCCACACTCCCAGAAAGCTTTTCAAAAGCAACGCCTCCTCTCGCATCGAAATAATCGTCGTATCAATGATGTGATGAAATATTACTTTGTCGTTGGATGATTATGGCAAGTGGTTGAAAATTGGTATCCAAAGTCGGTGAAATGTCGAAGGTAGTTTGTAACCAAAGCATGGCCAAAAGTGGGATATCTCTTTTCGCAGTAATTCCTTATTTAATTTCCTTAAATAGGTCGTCGCCTAGATGAGTGTCGACCTTGGTTTCAAGCGCGCTTAGCTCAGGGATCATCGGCGGAGGTGGGCCAAGCGGTTTCTTTGGTGCCTCGAAGATTTGGCTGGCTCTCTTGCTGGAGTGATCGCTCGTCCGTAATCGTTTGAACCAGCCGCTAGAGCGCTTCGACTTTCTCTCATCCGCGATAGAGCTCGCCGTCCGGCTCGGAGGTCTAGAGGTACCTGGGCTAAGCAGTGATCCTTGTTCATCGTAAGCATGGTTCAACAATGTTTTGCTAAGCAGGCGTCTTAGGCTTCCGCGGCTTGACAGCGTGGGCGATGCTGGAACATCTTCTGCCAGACGCTTCATGCCAATGCTGGCCGGGATTTCGGTGAGTTCGGGCTTATTAGGGGCTGTACCATGACCATTCGCGGTTCCATTTACTTCAGGCTTCTTCTCAACATCGATCGGGCGGAGCGTCGGTGTCTTCGCTGGTGTCTTCGGCGGTGACGGAACCTCTTCCTTCGGCGATGGCAGCGGTGGTGGAATGTCGGTACCGTCAGTTAAGGATCCGAAACTGAATTCCAGAGCCGGAAGTTCGAAACGCTTAGCGGACGTCGTTGCTGGTGCGACGGCGGCAGCACCATTGCTTGCCTTAGCGGGCATGGCTAGGGAGGTCGAACGGGCTGTGCTGATAAACCAAGGTAGTCGGACGCGATTCGCTGTCGACCGTAGGTGAACTGTATATTTTGATTCAGGTTAGAATTACCACGACGACTAGGAATCGCCAGGAAAGTGAAACAATTAGGGAAATGACCTAGCGCAATACAATATGGTAATGAAAAAAAAGCCAATAGCACGAACCTGTTGTACGCTCGGGGCTCTAGAACGAAAGTGGTCCCCTAAACTTCCGATCGGCTCGGAGACGAGTCGCAAACTCTTAATGGGCAGTGGGCAAAAGGAGAGCAAGCACAAGTTTTTTACTTGCGTACGTCACGTTTTGAGCGAGGGGACAATTGAAGCATCCCGGCGCAACGCGATTGACGAGACTAAGAAAATAGCCAGGAAGATCTGATGCAATTGGAGCAATTGGCGAAGCAGCGAGATGCCCAAGTAACAAAAGCAAGGAGAAACAGATCCAGTGGCACGGTGGGCTTCTGTTTTCTTAGGTTTTCTTAGGTTCCTTAGGTTCCTCTGGCTGCTCTGGGTCCTTGGGTCCTTAGGTCCTTTAGGTGGAGAGGAGAGAGAGGACGGTATTGTATTGTACACTACAGGCACAGGCACAGGCACTGCGAGCACTGTACTATGACTATGGCTAGGTATGATGGAAGGAGAAGAGGAACAAGAGGCTAGGCCAGACCCCCAAAGTTGCCGGGATCAAGGGTGTTCGTGAAGGAAATGGTGGCTGGGATTGGTGGTTCTTGGTAAATTTTTTGGTACAATACAAAGTGGTATGGCTTGTATTTGGCTTGTATCGGTACGCAATGTAGTGCTAAGAAGAGCTAGGTAACACTGCTGGTTTGGTTAAATGAGATGATGTGCTGCGTTTCTTCAAGACCGTGCGCGAGAACCTTGGATTCGGGATGCGCGAGATGTGCGAGGTCAAATACAACTTCGCAGGTGGTGTGTGATAATACGTATGATATTATTAATATTGGATGTTTAGTGTGTTTGGTTTTCGTATGTATGGGAATGAACACGACGACTCGAGATGTAACTCGAAAACGTGAGATATCGTTCCTCGTACCCACAAATCTAGACGATCTAGATGTAGGTAGTTCGATGTTGTTTACTAGATGATATGTAGTGTTTATGAGTGTATGTGGTGTATGAAGGTGGATGGCTTGAAAATGGTCCCTGAAATTCCGAAATTCGAAAATTCAAGTAGGAAGAGCCCTGGAGATGAGGGTGGGTTGGAATGGTAGTACGTACGATGTAAGATGCGAGAACTGAAAACTAAATCAACTGAATCAGTCCAAGGCCGTCCTAAACCAGTCCTAAACAAGTCAAACCCGAGAACTCTGAGAAAGATTTACCGACTAAACAGGTGGGGATTCCCCGATGTGGAAAAGTCATGTTGATCCGATCAGGAAACTTACACAGCTTAGTGTCTTATGGTCTGCTTGTAACTCCCTTAGTTTTCTTAGTACCAAGGTACTACTTAGTACTTACCTACTATTAGGTAGCTGCCGTACGTTGGAGTACGACTTCCGGTACAACTTACCTGTGCCTGATTACGATGTCGTTCAAGCTCGTTCCCAGTCATTACCTACCAGGTCCTACCTACGACGTACATACAGCATACTACCAGATACCTAGTAGTACATGTATGGATGTACCGCAGTACCGGTACTTAGTGCTGTTACACCGGTTGAAACTTAAGCCAGAGTAAAAGGCAAAGAGTAAAGGCAAGAGTATCATACCATTTATGCCATTGATAAACTTGGAAGTTTGCTATAAAACATAAAAGATCATTCGTTCATTCGTTCAATAGCAGCACCGAACTGACGAACCCTTGCTTGGAGGATTCAAATAACATTGAAGTACCTGGGAATAATACTATGCACGAGTACTATGTAATGTATGCGTACCCAAGCACCAAGCATATTTGAGCGTCCTGATACTAATACTACCAGACACACGAGGTTTGCGAGTGTTCCGAAATGTAGTGCTGAGAGAAGATCCCCCACTTGCACTTTGACGGTCAGGGCGGTACAATTATCAATACATGCTTCCAGTACTGCTATCCAATTCCATAGTCAGCAATATAGTAGGTAAGTATGAAGTCTGCTAGGGCGAACATTAATGTTCTATAGTTATTATATCCGAGATGCAGAGAGAGGGAGAGAAAAAGGTCGGCTAAGTGATAAATCAATCAATAGATGAATCGTAAGCAGATCTACCCATCTGCCCACTGCCCATCGTCGGGGTCGTTCCCCCATATTGATTTCATATTGAACCCCATCCATCCGTTGACGCAATATGCAACGTGTATCTACCCTGACGAAGCCACATGTCTAAGGAGCATTCTAAAGTTAGATAGGCGCCCGGGACGTTGGGGGGACAGGCGAAAAAAAGATGAGAAAAGAAAGTAATAATCAAAATAGGGAGATGCGCAACAACAACCCAAACTCGAAAAGGTATCACCAAGGGGTTCCACATCCACGGCACAGATCTCTAGTGTAATAGGGTACGACGGTGACTGGGCTAGCGATAGCTTCTAGAAGCACACCTGATAGGCGGCAGAATCTGCTAACGTCCGTGAGACAACCGATCTCCGATGCAGTACTAGGTAGTGTTACTAAGTAGTGTTACTAGGTAACCAAGTTTTAGCTGCCTTATGTTGCTACCTACCGACATAACACATACCCTAGGCTACCGACAGATGCAGCCAAGGTCCACCGATCAAGAACACTATTTTTTTGCAAATGCAGGATGCCTTTGGCAAACGGGCTTTTTCTCACAGATATGGCTGCAGCCTTCCGTTCGCCTGTTTCACATAAGGGGCTTACATTGAGACCTGTTTGAGATTGGGTGTCTTCGCGCTGGGTATCATGTATTATTCTGTACCTAGATCCCAGGTAGGCATGGAGGTCTTGAACACCAAGCCACAAGCCACCATTCAAAGTACCTACCTAGGTCCTAGGTAGTTGTGAAGTACCTATTGAGGTACTGCAGCGCTCCAAGACAAGCGACAAGCGACGTGTTCTAACGTTCTAACAATAATGCCTAACTCCTAAGAAAAACCGCTCGAAACCCATTCAACGGCCGTTATGGCCTAAACGCCTGAACCCAGTCATGTAATCGATCAATAACGACAGGCATAATACCGTTGAGGCTATCCTCCATAATTCCATCCAAGTGCCTGATCGCATCCTCTTCGTTCAGTTCCAGGTGGAACCGCTCCTTCACCTTAAAAACTGCCTTGTCCGGTTCAATCTTAATGTCCGGAATGTTAGCATGTACCATAAGACTGAACAGATTGAGGATGAGATTTGACGATTTCCGCAGAGCCGTGAAGGCGAGGAAACAGTATTGCTTGAATTGCAGATAATTCTCGCTCGGGGGGTTTGAGCCGCCCATGGCATCGGCCATTTCCTTGCTTAGCTTCACTGCTGGTGCGAAGGGTTTGGGATCTCGACCAAGAATGAATCCAAAGTCAGCGTGGAAGAAATGGCCGTCTGGGGTTAGAAGAAGGTTGTCCAGATGACGGTCACCAACCCCCAAGATGTATGTGATGACACAGTATCCCGCACACGACTTGACAAATGTGTCCAGTGTTTCCTTTCGTACCCTTAGGTATGCTCGCTCATCTGGATTGTGCTGTTTGAGGTACGAAAGAGCAGGATTGTTGCGGTATTTGGAAGATATTGCTGCAAACGTTTGGGAAGGTATGAATTGAGAAGCACCTGCCGTGGTGCTTGTTGCAAGGATCTTATACGGAGTTAGTTTAAGGTCCAAGTTTTCCTTTTGAAGCAGTTGATCCATGAGGGTGATAATCTGAATAACTAATTGATCCTGCCGTAGGTCGTCGCCGGTCTTGAAAAGAATAGGATACTTGCTACCAGATATTGTCTTAAATGTTACCATGATCGGCGACAGAGACGACTTAAAGACTCTTGTCTCTTCGGGAATCACACCAACAACCATGACGGCCGGATCCAGTGGCATAGGAATAGGCGGGTCAATAGACAATACTTCATTTTTCGGGTCCGCCAAGAAATGTTTGACCCTCTCAACCTTGCGAGCCACCGACTCGTTCGAGGCTTGAATCTCAGCTGAAATCTTAGATAAGACCGTGACAAGTTCAGCTTGTCTTCTGATGGTAACCCTTGTTTCACGTCCGCCTGGGCGGTCTTCTAATTCTTTCATGAAGTCATACTGAACCTTGGCGTACATAGTACGAACTTCCTCTCCTTGATCGTTGCTCTTATCGTCGTATTCAACTCCAAGGTACCAGTAGAAGTAGTTTCCCAGGGTAAAATTCTGAACGGCTCGCGAGATCAAGAAGTTAGCTAGCGAAGACGCTTGCACGGTGGCTTGACTTGAGTCGGCCGAAATATGTTCGAACTTCAAGGCCTGAACTAATTGAAGTAAGTAGAGGAGCAACTCATGGTCATCTGCTTTCCTCAGTCTTTCTACGGCATATGCCCTCACGGCCCTGTTATCGAAGGTAGGTCCAAGCAGCTCAAGGGCATCATCCACGTCGATGTCAGTCCATTTGCCCAGAACCTGGATGGCTTGTTTAGATTCGCTTTGGTCCTGCCAATTGACGGATTTGACAAACTTGGTAAGGGCACGTTTGTCTTTCGTCAGATGGTAGCGAAACTTCCACACAAGATCTTTCTCTTCTGGTGATAAGACGTGGGTTGGAGAGTACGACATGATCATATTCAGCTCGTCGCGAACCTTGGCGTTAGGTCTCAAGTCTTTGTCTAATATCCCATGGCGGTGCTGACTTCTGACAAGGCGTCTGTGTTTGCTTTCCGCCGGGTTGTCCTTAGCCCCCACTTCAGGATCGTAGATTCGGACTATGCGACCATCCATGCCGTCTTTGGCACTGCCCGGACCATTAATCCCAGGACCATACGATACTTCAGGGGGAGGTTTCAGAACGATATTGGACTGAGAAGCCGAAAGATGCTGGAAAGATGAGATGGGTGGCGGGGGATATTCGTGATCCGCAAATACGACAGGGAAGTCAAAGCGAGGTAGTTCAATATTCAACGTGAACTTTGACGGTCCAGGTCTCGGAGGATCCTCAGTTTCGAGATCGGTAGACTTATTTTGCTGTCCATTTTGCTCGCTATCCGCATTTAGTGCTGCTTGGGGCTGAAATGGTTTTGTCGAGTTCTTGGCCGCTTTCAAGCCACGCTTCTCGGTGCCACGATATACAAGCTGGTCGAGCCACTCAACTCTAGGTATTTCGTTCATCTCATGCTTCTTAAATAACTTTTCCAGACGGTCAAGTTCCTCGGCCTCTTTATCCACGAAGGTGTTATCATCTTTCCTAGAGCCAGATTTCCTCTTTGCGATGCTTGACGGGGTTGTTGTATTATCATTACCATCTGCTTGTTTATGTCTGTGGATTAAGCACTTCTGCCTGCCTTTCTGAAGCTGGTTATCCTGATCGAAAAGCGGTAACGTTGTCCCGCCAAAGGGGATCGCATGACCCTGAGCTTGTTTCCCACCCGTAGGGGACAAATCCCATATCGTTATAGCTAGATATGAATTGACAGGGAGAGATTTGTACGGTATCGGTAGGGTAAGCCATTCATTCCATCTCCTCTCATTTCGAAATGCTTTATACGACGTTTGTACAGGGACTGTTAGGGGTTTCGAGCCTGCCCAGACTTGGACGGTAACATAAAGATCGGAATGTGGACTTGACATTAGGTACTTCGGTCAGCATAACAGCCATCGCAAATAGATCATTTGATTCGTCCAAAGTCCAGGTTACGCACCTCACGTTGGAGCCAATATGCCGGAGATCGGGTCGCGTTAGCAAGGTCGAATAAAGATGAGGCGGCTCGTCTCCCTCTAGGTTAATTCTATTGAATATGTTAATTATACTTGGCAATCACCGTATTGTCACTATTGTACTAGGTATTGACTCACATGCGGATGCTGACAGAATAGTCTAGCGACTCAGAACTACCAAAAGAAAAGGGTTCCATTGCGAAATAGTCTTCTTATTGGAACTTCAGCATACTATGTACGTAGTAACGGGTGCTGGGGTGAGGGGTTGACGGTGGCAGCAGGCATCATAGCGATTTAATATGTTGTTAAGAATGATATTTAAGCGCAGTTGAGAGCGAAGGAGACGTCCGAGGTTCCTGATCATTTGCGTTCGTCATAAACCTTAACCTTAAAGCTGGTGCTTATCTTATCGAAAATGTGTCCCACAAACTACCTATAGTAGTACTAGCGTGCTATCTTAGGCACGGGCTTAGGCATTCTTACTACGTAGTACCTAGTCGCCCCCACCAGCCCTGGAAATACATCAAATTTTTGAACTGGTACCTAGTGTCTGGCACATTCATGATGAGGTTTGTTCCTTTTGAGTTGCAACCTTGAACTCTTTCCTTAAGAAGCCTACCCTGTAGATATAACGGCAAAAAACAATCCTTTTCTTCGGTGAGTTTTCCTCCGGCTTCGGACTTTCCTCACCATCTTTAAAGCTCACCTGGCATACCCGAACAGGTACATGTAGGTACACCTACATAGGTAAGGTCATACCTAGTAGTTGCTTTTCATTAGCCACAGCTAACAAGCCACAGATTGGAAACTTGAGGGTCCGGTTCGCAAATCAATTTAGCTTGGGTCGCGTCGGTGTTTAATTGGACGCGGTCGACGCGTCTCACTATACAAAGCACATTTCAACAACCAGGGGAAGACCGAGATACTGTAATATTTCGGGTATCAACTTTTTTCCTTCAAGAAGATCACCTAAACCCCGCTCGCTACTTCAGATCATTCATCCGAGACATTTCCTCATTTCTTCGATGTCGTCGGTAGCTTCCTCCACCCCCGGGGCGACCCCGGGGTCCACACCAGTCCCGGAGGATCGTCACAGTTCCTTGGTTATCAGGGATAGAGGCGAAGGCCCCGAAAACGTGTCGAAGCGGAAGAGAGCCTCGACGAATGGCATGGAACGCGCCAATTCGAGACGTCGAACGCGGGAGCCTGAGTCTGAGTCTGAGTCTGAGTTGAAGGTTGTGATCGAGGAACAGGATTTTGATCCCGACCAATCTATGGAGGAGCGAAGGAATCTTCAGCGAGGATACCGAGATCTCCTTCGCGATCTTCATGAGAATACCGATGAATACCTGAAGCAAGATTCAAAAGGCCTGCACGAAACTTTGCGCAAAGCCAATGAGCTATCAGCTAATGTGAAGCAAACCACCGAGGCAGCTATAGATTCAAAGCTTTTGGTTACCACAGCAGATGCGACTTATCGCAAAACTGTACGCCTTACGTCGGGAAGCATTGCCCAGGGGATTGATGTTGAGGAATTCGTGTCGAAATGTATCACCTACATGCGACTAGGATCAGGAATCGCAGAGGATGATGCGCCCGAACTTACATCCACGCAACAACATAGACGAAGACTGGGTCGACGATCCTTAGGTGATGAGGAAGATTTCGATGATGAGATCGGTGACGAAGGTGACATGTTCAACTGGGAACACCTTGGTCGATTTGCGTGTCTTCCCCACGTCAAACGTCCGGCCACATCCGGGTTCCTTCTCGGCCCTCTTTCTGCCGAAATCAAGAAGAGAAAGATCATCAAGCGAAGCGCTCCGTTCAGGCCCAACAACTTGCAGGAAACGAGACCCGAAGTACTGGACACCGAGGCAGTTCAACGAACAGAGAAAAATGATCTTACTACCATCTGCTCCAAAATCCTCCAACGGCTACAACAGGTACAGAGCGAGGCTCAGGATGCCGTAGAAAGTGCTTGGAATCGCGGCGCTACGGACGAAGAGACACAACGACTAATGGACCGTTACGGCCTCAAAGGGACAGGTGGAATCGACCTCTTGAAGTTTGTCGTGAACCCGCATTCTTTCAGTCAAACAGTAGAAAACATTTTCTACGTTAGCTTTCTCATCCGCGATGGCCGTATCAAGATCGACTTTGATGAACACGAATTGCCAACTCTTCGTAAGTGTATTCAACTATGGATTCATAAAATTGTATGCTGATATTGTTCAAGATCCCGTCGATCGCGAGGAGGAGACTACTACTGCTCCCAAGCATCGCACTCAAAAACAGCAAGCCGTGATCTCCATCGACATGAAGACGTGGCGCGATATCATCAGCGTGTTCGACATCACCGATTCTATCATAGAACACCGCCAGGAACAGAGTCACCAAGGACCCGGATCTCGGGGTTGGTATAACTAGTTTCGATGTTAACCGTCACTGATACAATCAGAGGAAGCTACCAGCAAGATCCTCGCAGAGCTGCTGGATGCCGATTCACATATTGCAAGAAACCCTAGAGGTGTCTCGACCGTACGTTAGACCACCCGCAGATAGATACCCTGAACCAGTGGAAGAGTTAAATTGTAATACCAAGTTTGTACTATCAAACACATAGCTGTAGATAACTCCCTGCCCTGCAGTAATTCTCGCTGGTGGTCGGCAGAGCCTAGCAGTCAGTTGACGGTTCCCAGCAAAGTTGCTCAAGATGTGAGAAAAATACAATGAAGTAAAATTTTGGTCTTTGCAATGCTAATTTCTATTCCTTTTCGAGATGCTGAGGTGCTGAGGTACTCGGTCGGTTCGTGCCTTCGTACTTTAGTACTTTAGTGGGTCTTTAGGGTGTAAATGTACGCCAACGATCTTGTAGATGTATACGCACTATAGCTAAGCAGTCGTGACTTCCGTTTTATATTAGGGTTGTCTCGTCACTTACCTTGATAATCTCCTCCGGGAGTATATACCAAACTTCTACCAAACCACAATTCCTAATTCTTTTCTTCTTCATACCACACACAAGCTTTCGGAACCAACCAACGTCGATTTTCAACCAAGTTGATCTCGAGATTCTCAGACGCTTACACTCCCACTCCCACTCCCACTCACAATTTCACTCTGATTACCTGCCTCTTTTTCGATCTCTCTACTACTTTCAAGGTTGTTTTTACAGCTTTTTATCATCACCACTGCCATTAACGCCCTCACCATTACCTCCATCACCTCCATCACTCATCACCTTCATTACCATTCCCATCTTCTCCATTACCACCTTTTTCATTACCATCACCACCTCTATCCGCTACTAACCACCACTCTCTACCGCACAACTAGTAAGTAAACATTCATTTCTTTCAAGTTGTCTTCTAGCCAATTTTCCCATCAAGATTATTATCCTAAAGATTACTTTCACCCTCCATCTTCACGCCTCCCTTTCGCCGGACTCGTGTCTATGAACAATAACCTGATCTTATCGGGGAGGTCCTTCTAACACAAATCCGTTATATTCTCGGCGAGGTCTCATGTTTGTCACATTTTTCTCACTGTGTTGACCCAAGTGGCATCTTCACGCGAACCACATCCACCTTCAACCGTCACATCTATTATAGATTCGATCATCATACCCGCACTGGACCATTACTTGCGCATTTTGCTATTTTTATCAATGCAATTGAGCAAAAGTCTACGAATAATAGGTCATTGCCTTTTTTTCCCCTCTCTACTTTTTTTTCTTTTCAGAATTGAAAAAAAAAAACAAAACAGTGTGTACAGTCATTATCTGCTACGCTCCTACCACGTCCCTACCACGCTCTTTCCTTCTACAACCCACCTTCCAATCAACTGTCACCTGTCACACTAACACAGTAATTTCTATTCTCTACTATTCCGACTATCATACCAATTTCTACATTTCTACATTTCTGCAATTCTCAGGTTTACTTGATCCCAAGCCTTTACAACCCTTTTACTTTTCCCATTACTTTTCATACTTGACATTGAGTAACCGAATTTCTCTAATTCAAGCAATCATCAAGCTCTCTTTACTTTACTCTCATCTTCACACCCTCATAACCTTCTACAATCCTCATCCTCGATACATTGTTCACTCCTAGATTAAACACCAGTGAGCATCTAACTTTTCATTATTTTCCATTCCACCACCCCTCTCCGGTTTCCCTTCTCGTATTTCATATACTCTTTCCCCCGTCCCTTCTTATCCTATTCCTTATCCTATACTCAAGCATTGCTGTCATCATCATCATCATCTACTTAGCCTCCTGTCGATAATTCGATTTCATGTTCTTTATCCTTTTTGATTTGAGAAGCAAACACTAACCATCATATTACAGTCGCGATGTCTTCTGGTTTTCCCGCTGCGTATCCTGCCGCCGCCACCATGTCTTTCTACACCGTTCACCACCATCCCTACCTTTCCCACGAGGAAGCCATGGATATTGACAGTCCCATGGACGCCAATTACCCAGAGAAACCCCTCCGAACCGCCGCCACCTACCGTAAGTACCAATCTGAATTTTTTTCTGGTATCATTTCTACTCGGTTATGAAAATATCACTCCTTAGACATGCATTCAATGAGCCAACCCCCTCTCTAAAGAAGCAATTACTAACTCCTGATGTAGAGATTCCCAGTGTTATGGCTGCCAAGCCCTCCTACGAGGAGCTTGAGCATGCATATAATCTCCTCAGTCAACAGATGTCGACGGAGATCTCTCGTCTCCTAGAGGCGAACAAGGCCTACAAGGCCGAGACGGATAAGGCCAAGAAGTACCTAAAGGGTGCAATGGCTGACCGTCAGCGACTCCATGTCGACAACCGTCGCCTCAAGCTTAAGATTTCCAGGCTCCAGGAGTCTGACCGGGAGTCTGGTGACCCGATGATTGTCGACATGGATGGCGGCGCTGAGGTCGGAGACGCCAACTTGAAGGCTGAGGTTGAAAACCTTAATGAATACATTAAAAACTTGCAGACCGAGTACATGGAGTTAGGTAAGTTGCATCAAGCGTCCAATTCCCTTCTTCAATCAAATCGATTACTAAACCTTGTCATAGTGGAGAAGTGCGAGGAGGAGAAGAAGGCCGCCTCGGCTCATATAGCAGAGGCTAAAGCTTCCGCGGCCAAGGAAGCAACGAGCCGGGTGGTCGCTGTCAAGCTACAGATGGCGAAGGAGGCAATGGTCCTCAAGCAAGAGGCCAATGACCTCCAGAAAAAGGTCGATGACCTCAAACAAGAGGTCAGCGGCCTCAGGAGGGAGGTACGGGGACTCCGGGAGAAAGACGAGTCTCGTTACCGGCGATTTCGTGAAAGAACCATGAAAAAGTGCCGACAGAAGTACAACGATGACTCCGAACAACTCCTCCGGAGCCACCACCTCCCCACTCCTTCCCCATCTCCTCCTGCTTTCAGCTCCTCTATCTCCACCACTCCTAACACTCCTGCTTCGCTTAACCCAGCTCTCATTTCTTCTCCTCTCCTTGATAGCCCCCAGACCCCCCCTACCCCAACTCCCATTGGCAAGGTGATTCGCGTCAAGGACTGCGCCTCCATGAAAGGAGCATTCTCTCTTGCCCACCAGGCCCATACGGGTGTCAGGGAGTCTGCCACGGCTGCTCTCCGACAGCACGGTGTAAAGGGCAGCGTAAAGTACCTCAGCCCAGAGGTTTCACTTGAGGCGGTTTACAAGGAACACGCACGCGTCCGCGAGTCTGCCGTCAACAAACTCCAAGAACTGGAGCAGATACCGGCGCAGCTCAAGGATGTGCTGGGTCAACGCAGTTACCAGCGTAGAACCCAGCAGCGCGCTGCGAAGAAGGAGGATGCGCAGATGATGAAGGGCGCAAAGCCAAAGAGGCTTTCCCGCCAGTAGAACCGAACCACCCCCATTTCAGTCGACCTATCTCTGCCCGCAAGCCCAAACCTTGTGTGGCTCTATAGCAAAGGGTGACTATCGACAGCACCCTTCATTGTCGATACGAACACCGCAGCGTGCCCCGGATAACGCAACACGAGTCGCCTGTCCGTCACACAAATGGCTTCGCGTCGACTTCCCTAGCTGCCGCCAGAAGCGATTTTCTCCTAGATAAGATACGAACACCGCAGCTTGCCCCGGATAAAGCGACTAGCCGGCCTAGCCACCACCGCTGGCCTCGATGAGTTCCAATTGTGTCATATTACCCGCATCATCTCGCCACCCATACGCCTTCATTCCGACTATTATATGACAAGAACACCGCAGCTTGCCCCGGAAAAGCGACTTGCCCGGCTAATCACCCTCGCCGGGCCCCCATTAATTCCGATAACATGTCATCACCTTAACAACTTAATTCGGACTAAAGTGCGATAATAATAACGCAGCTGCTCCGGTAAAGCAGCCCGCCCGCCTAACCTCCGTTGCCGTTACTTTTAAATAAAAACCATTATATTTAGTTGCCTAAATAAGCCCGTTGACTATACGCCGGGTAAAAATATTGCAGCTACGTTGGTGAAGCGCTGACCCCGCTTATAATTCGCCATCGCCATTAATTCCGGCGAGAACGCCACAGTAATACGAATTCATATTATAGTCGGACCTTTAATAATCCGACACGTCTGTGCCGTGAGGGCCACACTTTTCCAAGATTAATTTGACAAAGGATATATTGAGTCCGACCGGTGAATCGGCCGCCGAAAACCTATTCTCATCTGTGTCTGATAAGAGCGATATTCTCAACAAACGCACGACCGTGGAGGAAACCATCACCCGCGTGACCACTACAAGGGTCCTAACGCCTACAAAAAAGCGAGGAATACATTCCGATACATAATGTACGAAAACTTCCAACTCATATGGACATACTACACCACAACCTACGTTTCGTCTCCGACTCGACTCGGAACTGATACGGCCAGTCGTGGCCAAACTCGAGGTACACATAAACGTGGTCTCGCCTAGAATGGTTCTTGCCCATAAATGATATCAGGGTTATTAGGGGTTCAGGGAATTTGGGAACTAGGATCTCCAAGAAGGACGTAAGGTCGCCTTTGGTGGATCCAATGATTCAGCGAATGTCGTCGAGAGAACGAGCTAGCCACTTTGTTTCAACGATACCCTTGTGTTGTTTGTACATTGGAGGAAGTGGATTCTGGTTATAGACGAGGTAGTCTTGCATATAAGTACTATACAAAGTGCTCAGCAAGCCTGATGTGCCTGGACATTGCGTATTTTATAATGAAACTTCACACTCCAAAGCCCTATCTTCCGAATATAGGTGACGAATGCATACTTGTCAGATATCTATATCAACAGTATGACGAATCAGTGAATCTTAGTAAAAGGCATCGTGGGGCTCCATCCAACCTCGCGGCTTTGGCCTTATCCACATTGGATACCGAGGCATGCAGAGCAATCAGAAAGCTTCTCACCAGTTTAACACTCGGATCAATCAAAACCTATTTATAATACATTCTGACTAACGATTACATATCTCGTCTAATCAAGATTCAGATATACTGTCCGCCTGTGTAGGTTGGATGATAGCTCAGCTATTCAGGTTACAATGCCAACGTTGCAGTGTAGTGCTGATGTCAGCATTACCCCTGGGCATAAAGCTCTTGAAAGCTTGGCCAGTAAACAAATACACGAGGAGACAATAACGCATATAGCATCTACATCTTATTCCGTCGTCCGGGATGATAAGCCATAAGTTGCAGATTTCCCCACGGTTTGAACTACTGCCATATCCGCCCGCCAATCGCGATGGCGGGTTTCGGGATAAGAGTACCATGAATACCGCACAATATGGTCAAGAAATATGACAGGAGCCTCAAGCAGGGCGAGAGGGGCAGTTCACTGCTGACAAATATGATGTCAAGTCTTTCGCGGATCGGATCTACACCCAGCTTAAAGTGGGCGGTACTAGGAAATCCGCGCGTTCCTTGCTTCCAGCGGCACAGCCAATGAAATCTCCCCGCATGTTTGTTTATAAAATCTATAAAGGAGGCACGGCGACGACCTTCTTTGGACGGAACCCAATGATACAATTCGTCTTTTATCAATTTCAAGAAGGGTTCGATTATATTTTCGCTTATAAGTAAGCGGATAAAACAACACACACATATACATCCACAGCATAGAGTTCATTATACCTTGTACATCCATACCACAGACGTAAGACCGCCAAGACCACAGTTACCCCCACCATGGCCGCCGAAACGAAGACAGGCTTCGTAACCCTCCCGGACAACGTGCGGCTCGCGTACTCGCAATCGGGCCCGGCGTCCGGGCCGAACATCGTGTTCATCCCGGGGTGGATCCAGACGGCGGCGCAATTCCACAAGCAGGTAGCGCACTTCTCGAAGCGGTTCCGGGTGACGACGTACGACCACCGCGGGCACGGGGACTCGGACAAGCCGGGGTTCGGGTACCGGGTGCCGCGGCTGGCGGCGGACCTGGAGGCGCTGCTCACGCAGCTGGATCTGAAGGAGGTGGCGCTCGTGGGGCATAGCATGGGCGCCAGCACGATCTGGGCGCACTGGGACTTGTTCCCGCACACGCGTGTCAAGAAGGTCGTGTTTGTCGACCAGGCGCGCACGTTGACGTGGAACCCGGCATGGAGCGAGGAGGAGAGGAAGTGCGCGGGGGCTGTGTTTAGTCCTGAGGCTATGTTCCAGACGCATAATTTGCTGGCGGGGCCCGAGGGCGCGGAGACGAGGAAGATGTTGGGGAGGCAGTTTTATACTGAGGGGTTGGACCCTGGGGAGTTCGAGTGGGCGTGTGGGAAGGCGATGATTGCGCCTGCGCACGTGGCGAGCCAGATGATGTTGGGGCAAGCGCTGCTGGATTGGGGCGATGTGTTTCCCAGGTTCACCGTCCCCGTGCTGGTTATCTCGGCAAAGGGGAGCTTGGTGCCTGTGGAGAGTGGGGAGTGGATTGTGAAGCAGGTCGGGGCGAATGCTAGGCGGGTTGTTTTTGAGAAGGAGGAGGGGGGTAGCCATTTTATGTTCTTTGAGAACCCGGAGAAGTTCAACAAGGTTCTGGAGGAGTTCCTTGATGAATAAGGGGTGGAAGTTGTGGGTTAGCTGTGAGATGACCTCCAAACCTAGGTCCTAGGACGGTAAACCTCTATCCAAGAACGAATACAAGTAGTATGATAATTCGTAAGCACAGGCCAATAAGGAGCACGCACATTCACTCACATGAATCATAATCCGGACAAGTAGCGATTTAAGATGATTTTAAAATTACCTATTGAAGAGTGAAAGGTTCAAATCATATTTGTATTGTCTCCTATAGATGGTTTGGTAGGTGCTAGTGCACTTAGTTGAGATAGGGGAGAGCATGTCCGCGCTCACAAAACCACCACCACTCCGCCGCGGGAGGGGCGGAAATCGTCTTGAAATCATTCTTCGCGGATCGGATGAACAATTTAAAGTATTCGGCGATATCGAAATACTTATCCTCTCTTCGCTTTGTAATGGATATTTTAAATTCCTTGGAGATAGCCGCTAAGAAAAATCGCGTCATTTCGTTGACCGACTCATACCGACAGGTCCAGCGATCTACGTCGACTGGCAAGCTCGATTCACATGGGTGGAAATCGTCTACAGGCCCCAGTTCTGGATAATCGCTTTCCTCGTGGACGAACATATAAACCATGAATGCGCCGAGTAGGATGGGGATTTGTGTCTTTCGGTCCTGTACGAAGGGCTTGATACGCATATTCAGCCTGGGATCTAAGACGAAGCTGTAAAGCCGTCGCATGAAATGGGCTATGTGCTGGTAGCAATTCCACGTCTTCTTGATCTGTCGTCGGTAGTCGTCTGGGTCAACGAACCTGACGCCCTCCTGATCATCTCCTTCCTTACCTTCCACGTGTGCGAGAACACCGAAAAGTGAAT
Source organism: Rostrohypoxylon terebratum (assembly GCA_022497145.1). Classification (NCBI taxonomy): domain Eukaryota; kingdom Fungi; phylum Ascomycota; class Sordariomycetes; order Xylariales; family Hypoxylaceae; genus Rostrohypoxylon; species Rostrohypoxylon terebratum. The sequence continues at coordinate 88,663 of MU385878.1, read as the reverse complement.
AGTCGACTTCGGCATTGGCTAGAAAGTCTCCTACGGCGCTTTTAAATGTCGCTATCCTGATACGCAGCTTGCCGTCGTCTGTCTTCATAATACCCTCAACATCGAAAGAGGAGCAGATCAGAGACGCGCAGTCGTTGTAAAACTCACGAAAAGAAAAGTCTATTAGCGGACACTCAATCATCTGCAAAAGCGCGAGAGCTGGGACTTCGTCAGGTAGCCAGTATTTCAGGCCCAGCGTTGGGTAGGCGAAGTGACTCATCCACATCTTTTCCCATATTTCATAATCCTCAAAGGTTAAATCCTCGTTCGGGGCAGCCATGATTTTCTCCGAAAGTATTGTCTGTCAGTCAGTTAATAGATCAATGGAAATGTATACCTAGGTCCTAGGTAAACTTGGCTTGAAGCTTCAGTGCATTGATCTGCGACCCGACATACTCCATACTCCATGCTCCATAGTGGCGTTGGAGACACATATTTATAGCCATAGAGAGAGATTGTAGTTGAAAAGTTGTTATCAGTCATGAAACCGATATGTTCCGAGACGATTTCACTGTCATGAACGAGGAGGTGTTGACATAATACTAGAGTTATGTTATATATAAGTGTTTCGTCACCGTTTTCCTGTAGGATACAGGAATAAAGGGGTCAGATTCAATGATGGTTGAAATAAGGGGGCTGTATGGAGACACATACTTTCTGAAAGGAAATAAAACGATAAAGCAAGAGTTATGTACTTCAGAATAAAGACGATCTGGGATGGAGAAACTTTTCCATGTGGCTGATTCGGCATACTTCCTAAATAGGCGCTTTGGTGGCTTGATCGGATAGAGCACCTAACGTTAAAAGTTTTGTCGAAACCTCAGCTACAGAGGCGACCGCTATGTGAGATATGATATATCACATGTCCCAAGCCTCTAAGGAGACAATTGCGAATACATAGATGGAAATTGAACCAATAGGAAGCATGATCGGGGAGCGGACCCTCCAACTATCCGATCTAGCGGTACAAAACCGGGGCTGAGACTTGAGACACAACAAGGCGGCAGGGATAAGCTCCCCTAATGCCGTCTGCAGCTCCAAAGGTTCCGAAGAGCCAATGAGCCAATGAGGGGCAGCTGAGAAAGGGGAGGAGACGTAAGACGTCAGACGCAACGTAAGTTCTGTAGGTACCTAGTAAGTTCTTCTACCTAACCGTTTAACGTGAACTTATTACTACTCATAGGTGCTACTGCCAACTGGTGCTACTGGTGCTAACTGATGCTACCCGTTGTACGTATACATACATACCTACATCCGTACATCCACCATATTACACACATTACACACTGTATCGATCATGACGCGAAGACGAGGAGAAATCACCTTACACCTCTTAGGCAGCAAGTAAAATAAAATCATCCGAATAGGTGACCCCTCCTATTGATTCTTTCATCTCTATTCTTCTGTCTTCTAAGGCTATTCCCCTATCCCCCCTATTCTTATTCCTATTCCTATTCCAATGTGAACCGGCCTACATATTATTAGTATATGCCAGTGTATGCGCCTCCTGTGATTCGAGCATCAGTTTCCTATTCCGGGCTTGACCTACGTCAGCAGCCGCCCGATTTCCCTTTGCCCTGAAAGAAAAGACAGGCTTAGACAGCCCTGAAGCTGTACCTCCCACACTTATACCCAACTGTCCCACTTCCGTAAATTCCGGACTTGTCAATTCATACCTATCCCACCGATTTGAGGGCAGGTAATTAACATGAGATACTCCAATTTCCTCTTGCCATTTGTGGCAACGGCTGCAGCCATCGTCATACCCGACGAGGCCACTGCAAAGCAGCTCGTCCTCGACGTAGAGCAGAAAGTAGAGGAGACGGCATCCTCGTGGCGGGATCGCATCTGCCACGGTGCCAATGCATTCCTCTCCGCTGTCGAGGACACTCTCGATAATTCCATTGAAGGTATTGGGCGACAGACAAGCAAGTTCAACGACGGCGTTGGACGAAACTTAGATATTTTGGTCGGATCCGACATCACCGATTTCCTCTCGCCGGAATACCTTGAGGAGTCTCACTGGCCTCATAAGCCTCATGGACCCCATGGTCCTCACGGACATTTCACAAACCTGACGGTGTACCAGGCGATCCATGCATCGAACCACACCACCAAGTTTGCTAAGCTCGTCGACGACTTTCCCGATATCGTGGACAAACTCAACACTACGTCGGCAAATGTGACCATCTTCGTGCCTACTGATCATGCCTTTGAGAAGATCCCAGATCACGTCAAGGACCACAAGCCTCCTAAGGAGTTTGTCGAGAAGTTGATCAAGTATCACGTCCTCCCCGGCTTCTATCCCGCCGGCCGTGTGGTTTCTTCCCACACGCTCCCCACGACGCTTGAAGAGGAGCAGCTTGGCGGCCAGCCCCAGCGGATTCGCGTTAGCTTCGGTTTGTTCGGAGTGAAGTTGAACTTCTTCAGCAAAGTTGTCTTCGCCAACTTGGTACGTCTTCGTCCCCCGTCCCCTTTTTCTGCCCTCCCGCGACTAACCATCTCCCTAGATCACCTCTAACGGCGCCCTCCACGCCGTCGACAGCATCCTCGCCCCCCCTCCACCCGCCAAAGTCCTCATTTCCCTCTTCCCCATCAAATTCTCCACGCTCGAGCTCGCCGCCGCCAAAACAGGTTTCACCCATCACCACAAGCACTCCAACAGCACGCACCCTTCTCTAAAGGGACTAACCGTGTTCGCCCCTACGAACCTCGCATTCAAGAAGCTCGGCCCGCGCGCCAACGCCTTCCTCTTTAACTCACCGAAGGGTCTGCACTTCCTGCGCGCGTTGCTCGCGTACCACGTCGTGGTCAACGAGACCCTGTACTCGGACGCGTACTACGGACATCAGAAAGCGCCTCTCCCCGCCTCCACCTCGGACTTCTCTCAAACGTGGGATGAGCCGTCCGAGAACGAGGACGAGAATGAGGAGGTCAACAGTGAAAATACGGATGGTCATTTCCATATCGATCTCCCGACACTGCTAGGGGATAAACATATTGGTGTGGATATTGCACGCTGGCACAGCTTCATCCGCGTTAAGCTGAACGGACGCATCGGCGTCGCGATACAGGATGGGTTGGCGAGGGAGGGCGTCGTGCATGTTGTCGACTCCATACTTATCCCGCCGCACCCAAAGAAGCACCGTGGGGTTTGGAGGCCTGGCAGCGAGGAGGGGATTAGTGTCCAGGAACTGATTGAGCGGCTTGAGCCGTACGTTGAGGAGGAGGCTGACGATGTTGGGGAAGTAGAGGGTGAGGATATCATGCAGGTTGATGAGGGGAAGGAGGAGGAGGATGTTCAGGTTGAGTTGTGAATGTGTGAGAGTGTTGCTGCGATGATGTGATGAATACGAGTACACGAGGGTAGGGACGGTATGATATGATATGATATGGAACGGATGGGAAATTTGGCAAGAATTTGAAACGGATTTGGAACCTCACGTACAGGAAAAACGTACGCCACTCAATCCTCTATCTACACAAAATAGAAAAGGGTAGGTTGAGAAAACTCGCAGATCGAAATTGCATCACGCATCCATCATCGTGTTTGATGGGAAGATTCACTCATTACCCGAGACCAATGTTTGCATCTGGGGTCAGGTGGTTACGGTTGAGTATCAGATGGAACAGAGCATGTTTCCTGCATTCATCTAGGTAGAGCAAAACAAGCAACAAGAGAGCATTACATCATCGTGCCTTATCATGTCGCATCGTATCATCCTCATGACCACACGTTCTTTCCATGTCTCGTACGTGATCTCGTAGATCTCGCATCTTTTCATAGGTCCTCATGATCTCACAGCCCCCTCGGAGGCGGCCCCCCAAACCCGGCAGCAAGCCTCACCGGTCCCTGCGGCCGCATGTCTTGGAACTACACATCGACAAGTCTCACGCCCGAACGCACATTCACCGCGCCCCAGCGCTGTTCCCGGTTCCTCCTCGTCCACCTCACTCTCCCTTCTTTACCTTTCTCTTTCTCTTTCTCTTTCCCCTTACCTTTCTCATCCCCAGCTTTAGCGCCGTCATCATCATCCCACTCCCACACCCCCAGCTCATCCAACAACACCTCCACCACCCAGCTATACCGAACCTCGCCCGCCCCTGCGCCAGGCGCGTACACCGTCTCCGCGTCGACCCGCGTGCGCGGCACGCGCGTGCACAGTAAGTGCAATTCGAGGAACTGCGCGAAGGTGGCGCCGAAGGCGGGCTTGGTTGTGTTCGCGCGCCGCGCCGCGTTTCCTCCTCCTCCTCCTCCCTCTCCCTCTTCCCCCCCACCACCACCACCGACGCCTTTCCCCGGCCCGGGCGCGTGGCCGGGGGTGAAGATGGAGCGGAGGGTTGGTTCTAGAGGGCGTTTCTTGGACGCGGTGGGGTTCGGGGCGGGTGGGTAGGTGGAGGAAGAGGAAGAGAAAGAGGAAGAGGTAGATGTGGTGTTGAGAAGCATGATGAGCGGACCGGCGGCGGAGCGCGATAGGTAGCGTAGGTGTGAGGAGAGGAGTTGGAGGGTGGTGTGCGCGCTGGTTTTGTTGTCGGCGGAGCGGGTGAAGAGGTTTGTGAGGAGGGTGGAGAAGTGCGTTATTAGGATTATATCCGGGATGTGGGAGGTTTCTTGTGATTTGTCTGTAGAAATCAACGCTTTTGCCGGAGATGAAACGGTTGCTGCTGGGGGAGATGGCGAGGGTTCCGAGGGTATAGGTGGATGTGAAGATGGCTGCTGGGGAGGTGATGTAGTTGGTAGCTTTTCCGGCGATGAAGGAGACAAGCTGAGCTCTTCATCTTCGTCATCTTCGCTGTCTCCCACTTCCGTCCGCTCTATCCGTGGTGGTGACCGCAGAGACGGTAGAACAGGAATTTTCGGTAATGCTTCAACAGGTCTCTGGGAATATAGTCTTGGGCTCCCTGACCTTGGCAGAGTCGGTACTTCATCCATAGGTGATACACTGCCACCTATTTCCTCACCTACTCCTACGCCTTCCTCTTCATCAGCCGCAACCAAAGGGCTAATAGTCGGAGAAGGCGGAGTCTCAATCTCGCTAATAACCTCCCACAAGCCCTCAACATCGAAAACTCTCGAGATAAATATTAGCTCTAGACACCGCCTCACCTCCCCATTCACCTCCTGCAGCCGGTGTCCAGCAGCTGGTCCAAACTTAGCCTGTACCTGCACCTGAATAACATCCCTCAGCAGCGGCAAGATAGCCGCAGGCGCCAGCGTCGTAATAATCGTCGCCTTCCGCGCCGCACCGGACACAGTGGCTTGTGCCACAGTGTGCAATCCGACCTATCCTCACATTAGCCCCCCCCCCTCTTCTCTCTCTCTCCATCTACCCCCTCTCCCATTTCCCGGTTTCCCTCTGCACACCACAAGAAAAAGAAAAAAGGGAAACGTACCAACATCCCAAATTCCCCCTCCTCAGCGCTAACCCCCACGACCTGACCGCGCTCGAAGCCGCCCAGCAGCACGCTCTGGTCGATCTCGGCGGCCCCGGTCTTCAGCGCGCCGCGATGTCTGAGCCCCTCGCGCCTTGTCGTCTCGAGCTCGAACAGCGTCGCGCCCGACACAGGTTCCAGTGGTGGAAAATCCTGCGAGGCGGTTGGCGGTGGGCGACCTATATCCCCTGCGACTGTGTTCATCATTTCACACCGCTAGGGGACTTTGGCTGTTATTTGAATTGGGTGCTCAAATGGTGAAGGGAGGAAAATGAAGTGGCAACGGTGGACCGCTTTTGTAGACGAATCAGTAAGAAATGAAAGCGTTCGTAACTTCCAACTTTAACCGTAAAGTTAAGGCCGCGAAACAGTGCTGATGATCTCACACAAAAGAAATTCGATGACCTAACGACGATTTCACCTTGCAAATCGGTGTCAATAGATAATCCTTGATTACATGGAATTTCTTACAAAAAAGAAGTGAATATGTAAAGATCTCCAAAGTGGAGAAAATCATAATTTTCATATCAAAGTTCCTCAAAGCAATAGAGCATGTTTTGTTCTGAGCTAGCTATCTGTATCATCATACAACTACACCTAGGCTTCGGATTCACTCATCTCAATCTGCATGAGTTTCGCCTAATAACTAGCGACAGCGATGCCTTCATACTCCCCTCATGCTGCCCCTACGAGCAAATGCGAACAGACCAACCAGATCTGTTGCCCTTTTTTTTTTAATAAGACAACGTAAGAAGCTATCCAGACACAAAGGTGAGGATCATCAAATGAGTGTTGATGCAAGTTGTTCGCGCCTAGAAGCCCCTCCCCATATCATTTCACCTTCTTCGATCACGCCGATGTTGCACTTTTGACAGAGAAAACTTCAGGTAATCGTCATGAATTCGCCGTCATAGATCGGCGTGAAATTCGAAGCTTACAAACACCATGTACTGTTATTGTCTCTAGAAACTACCGATTCCGGCTCAAGTTCTTGAATGTAACTGCATATACAGCTACCTTATGAGAAATAATTTCGCAACACTATTCATTAGTCTTCTCGCAACTCGCTTCAGATCGCCATGCCGGGTTTTGGTGCCGGGAGATCCCTGGTAGGTGGTTCCGGTCGCTGTCGTTTCCCTCCCTTCAGGCTCCTGACGCGCGATAGGAATCCGTTGTTTCCTGGCTTCGATCCGTCCGGGGATTCGGCTGTTACTACTCCATCATCAGTCGCTCGGCGCTCGAGACCATTGCCGGATAGTGTTGGACTAACCGGGTTCGAGTCTGAGCGTTTGACAGAGATGCGCTCCTCTGCTTTGTCGAACTCCGAAAAGAACGGGTTCCTCTCTCCATTGGTGCCACCGGCCGATATGCCGCCCGACTTCGGGGTGTAGCCGTCTGGACTGGTAACACGACCGGAATCACTGTAGTCACGCGCGGGGCGCTTGATGCTTCGGAAGCGCTGAACCACCGACTTCTTTCTTCCTAACCCTTGCTCCATAAATTCCTGTGCCGTCTCGACCTGGTTTCGTTGAATTGCGGAACGTGCTGCCGGGGTACCCTCTAGGAAAGTCGATGATCCTAACCCTAATGTCTCTTCGCCGTCGACGACTTCGCCCGCCTGCTTTGGATCAAAAAAGGTCGCTTCGCTCTTGCTATTGGCCCTCTCCTTGGGTGCAGCGCCAAACATGGCAGAGGCTTCGTGCGGCTCTTGGCCCATAAATTGTTTGTGATCGGGTCGTTGAGTAAGAGGACCTGAGCCACCGATAGAGTTGTTGGCAGAATCCTTAGCAAAGGCCTGCATCGGTGCGCGGCGGCTGCCCTTACGGTTTCGATGAGGGTTGCAGGCATCGAATGGGCCATCGTGATGGAATACTAAAGTTGGGTAAGCGCGTGAGGTTCACGAAAATGCTCGAGTACAACCTACATCCAGTTCCGTAAATGCTCGTAGCATCAAGTTGGTCGATAATATCAAGCTTTCGACCTGTGCGAGGTTTATCTTTGCCGTCGCGGTGACGTCGCTCGCGCTCCTTGCGTCTGATCTCACGTGCTTTCTTCTCTTCGTCCGTCAAAGGCTTTTCCATCATCGACGAGTCGCTGTTGCGACGAGGGCGACGCTCCGCCGGTCGCTTCTGAGGCGAGGGCGCATTTTTCTCTCCCACTGAGGCGCTCGGCATTCGGCGCGCTCTCAGAGCTTCTTCTTGCGACCGACTTGGCTTATGCGATGTCGAAGGTGGCGCGCCGCGACCGCGAGGAGGATTGTTTTCGCCTCGAGGCGGGCCTCCAGGAGGACGATTCATTGGTCGGCCGGGAGCCTCACGAGTTTTATCCTCAAGCGACAAGTTTCCCTAATTGCGACCGTCAGCAATTTTCCAATCGTGAAACGCGATACTTCTCAATCTAGCGACAAGAAACTCGATTTTCGAAATTTGGCCTGGCGACTTACAAATAACTCGTCTGCGCTAGTTTTTTGACTCTGAGATGCCATTTTGTCTGGTGAATTTACACGAGCTGTTGATGGTTGGTTAGAGGGATCGAGGAAAGGATTCCTTGAAGTAGGTCTGGGAGGTGGAGGGGGGTCATCAAATGGTGAATGGGGAGGGGACGTCAAGCTATTGGGCGAAGCAGCTCGGTTGCGAAAGGGGTTGTTTGACGAAAGATTGAGCGTCAGGCCAGCGGATTGGGTGCTTGGGCCATTATCATATAGACCTATTGGATGACAAACAAGCGATGGTTAGCTAACCGGACCGGTGCAGATTTTGTTGAAATGGGAATGACGACTGTGATAGGCAATTGTGAAACATCAATCTCTACAAATGAAACAGGCAAATGGCCCTGATAAGTGGACCACAACCGGCCTCCTTATCTTCTCTAATGCTCGTACCATCCACATCATGGATGTAGTTCGGATGAATAGGGGGAGGCGGAGCCAGCATTATCTTGGAATTTCTACTTACCCAGAAGGTCTGCTGAGTGCGTGGACATCGTCGTTAAAATTCCCTGTTTTCGGCACAGGATCTCCGGAATCTCGCAGGGGATGCCGGGTAGTGCCCCGTCGTAGTAAATCGATGATTTGAGAAGTGCCGGGAAAGACGACTGATTGATGAATCTCGTCCCTGTCAACCAATAGTCGACTCGGTCAGGTCTCTAAAATCAAACTCGAATGGTTGCGCAGTTGGGATGCTGCAGCAAGCCTTGGTTGAGGTGGCGTCTAAGTGTGTCTTAGGCGTGTCAGGGGTGGGAGAGATAGACCGCGATCGTCAGGGTGGCTAAAATAATCTGCCAGGTAGGTCCAAGATGACCTGGATGACCTAACCGTGAAGCCGACCTATGTAAATTGCTAAAACTGAACTTGGGACCTGTGGCCGACCGGTGATGACGTTTGCTACTGCTTGAAACCTGACGCGGCACCTACTTTTGCCAGTACAAGTAACGAAAATGAGATTAAAAAAGGATACCGATCGAATTGATAGGTAAGATTAAGGATTAGGTAAATAAATGCGTTCAATCACTGGCAGACTGGCTTGGATGATGGTGGGTTAGTGCAGGTCAGCTCTTGGACCATAGATGAAATAGGTTGTGTTGGATGGTGTGTGCGTGTGCGTGTATGAAGGATTAGGCGTTGAAGAGGCGTGAGTGGTGATGGATTAATGGTTAAAGTGGTTAAGTTGGGGGAGAAGAAAGTGTGCCTTAAAGGACGTTGCGGAAACGCGCGTTAGCACCTGAGGTTGTTATGCACTCGAATGCAAGGAACCTGCGTGGAAGTCGCGATTCGCAAGAATATTGTAACCGTTCAATGGTGGTTAGTACAAATTAGTACCAAATTCGAGAAGCCAGAACGAGTTGTGTTGCTCGGTCGCGACTTCCTTGGTTTGTAGTTGCACCTGTGCCAAGTACAAGCGTTTCGAAATACCAGGTATGTACTGCGTGTTTTTGCGTCGTTCGCTATTCGCTGTTCGTTGTTCGTTACTGGTCGCTCAATGCTGGAAACCTAAAAATCTTTAGGGTGGGCAACTGCGAACTTGTAGAGGAACTTGGCGGATTGGACTCGGAGAGGGGAAGAAGTTGTACGAAGTTGTGAGAAGCGTGCTACCGATCGATAAAAGGATGGTTTATTTGATTATTTGGTAATGGTCGGAATATGCCCTTTCATTCAAGGTCGGGTGACAAGATTTTCCTTGGCTAGCTCGATTTCCAATGTCGGCTCTCCTCTTCTTTTTTCTTCTGAACCCCCCTTCCCATCTGGGCTGCTGGGCTGCTGGGTTGACGATGTTCGCGAAGACCCCTATTGACTTAATAATGGACGGTACTAAAAAATTAAGTGGGATTGGTGCTGTCTCCCACTGTGGACGCTGTGGACTCTAATTGATTTAAGATGGGGGTGGGTTTTCGTCCTGGCTCGTGTGTGACAGGATAGGACAAGGGAATATCGATGGGGATCGACGAAACAAATGACTAGCGGGATAGACCAATAGTTTCGCAATCATCTAAATTAACAATAGGTACCAGAGCATTGGAGCAGGCGATCTTTGTAAAACAATCGAGAGTTAAGAGTTTAAAGAGTTTAAAAATCACGAAATTCACGACGAGACTCGGAAAAGGCAGAAAAAGAGTCCCATCGATGAGTTTAAAAACCGAGGCCTAGCGGAACCTTCTTATTTATTTTATGGGATTGTTAGAATTGGGTTAGTACTAGAATTTCGAAGAGTAACGATACACAGTATCCGGGGGAAGCGACAAGGTGACCTTGTCTGATGGTAATACCGAATTGGAATAGTCTTATTAGAATAAAATAATGTGCAATCCAATTTGCAATTAATAACCCTTACCACCATGCATAAGGCCCTTGCGAAGGGGTATCTAACGACCTAGAAAGAGCCGACAAGGACCTGGACCTACCTAAAAAAAAGGTCGCATCAACTCGTATTACTCGAGCTCGATCTCGACATAATCTCATTAGTATGGGCGGTATTATCAGCGATCCCACAGAGGACACATACAACGTACTGTAGTAGCATAGCGTAGTCCGAAAAAGAGAGCGTCGAGTATGCTGAATATAGCTACTTCGTGTTGTGGCATAGCCGCATAGGAATGAAAGGAGTCCAAGAATGGTGGCTAGTTTGGTAACAACCGGGATAAAACACCAGGTCAATAGATGCATGATGTCCATACTAGTAGGTACATAATATGTATATTGATCGATATACATCCATGTATTATACATTTATGCGAGCAAATATACATGTAATAATTTTATACATTGATTTCAGGCTACACTTTTTTAGCTCCGGGCTAGAATGATCTTGTCACTTGTGTCACCAACCGACTGAAGTTTAAGTTGCCTTACGGTTATTATTTCTATGAGCTTTGACAGCTGGATTTTGATAATACAACTCCAAGCGTCCAATAACACGGAATATATTTCAGCTCGTGAGGGGCAATCCGAATCAGCTCCAAGTTCCAACGCCCGCACAAGTTACTTATCTCCAAATTTTCAACCGATTAATTAGGTATTCTTCAGCTCCAAAGCGGCAAAGCCAACCCAAAAAGTAAACACCGTGATTTCGAGGCTTGGCGTTCGCTTCTAGATTCCACCATGCGGACCGGACTGGCTCACGTACATGATCTCGTACGTTGCCGAAAGAGCCTATTCGTTTGATGATTTATCCTAACGGCGCTTCATCCCTAGTAGTAGAAACTACTACTACCTAGGGTACAGTAGGCACAGCGTGTGCCTACATTCTATCCATATATACCTGGGTCCTGGGTATACATAGCACGTGTAACGCTAGGTTACTGCGTGATTATCCACTCGGCGAGGTGATAGGTACATGCATATCTCGAAAGAGGTAAGGGATGCGGTCCAGTGGCACGGATGAACGACAAGATCTGGGTAGGATTCCTAATGAAATATTGCCTAGATACATATATTCCGAGAAATCTCTTAGCATGTATCTCTTCTATCATGGGATACCTATAAATGGTCGCAGATTCATGGAAGATGATAAACGGCAAAGTTGAACCGAGAACCATCTGCTTCTGTTACAATGCATGTGATGAGGACACAAGAGATCAAAGGACCCCTTTTTCAGGTACGCGGCATCAAGCCACTGAAGCCATCAGAGTCCGTTGTGGCCGAAGAGGAAATCCCCCTCCCACCAGCGATGGTTGGATTTATTCCCCTTGGCGTCTCTGTGGGGTAGTCCTGCATCTACTATGTACTAACTAACTGAATGCTCTACCCGCCCCTTTTTAATCAATATCATACCCAGATGAGTCCCATTAAGGAACAGACGAGAAGATTGTTCGGATGCCATTGATCTCTACTTACTACAGTAAAAGATACAGAAAGAAGAATCTCACTCTACCTGCCTATGTAGGAAATGAGCGATAACTGGGGAGCTATGTCTACTTCATTACGTCATTTTTGGTTCTTCACGGAACTCCTACGCAATATTTGAAGGCCTAACGAAGCTACTTAGTAACAATTAACGTCAACTAGCATTGTTTATAAGACTTCTCCGTCGCCCGGAAATTCAAATTTACCAAGGCAACTTCAACGGTGTCTCGAGATTCTTCCCCATCACGGTTTCAGCCATACCGATATCTCCTGTTGCTCAACGTTAGTGACAAATGGGGTCTAGTTTCAATCTGCCGGCGATCTTCTGAGGGAGACATACGTGGACCACGAGGTGCCCAATATTCCCCGGACTTGCTAATATCTAGCTTGTCCGTCCACTCCACGAGGCTCTTCGCAGCAACTTCTGGGGTTACGGCTGGATGGTTCACATATTAGCCCCGCGATTTGCAAGATGTGGGTTGTGGATCGTTTTCGCTCACCGCCACCTGCGTCCCAATGTTTGTCAAAGCCGACACCTTTGGTCATCTCGGTGCGCATGAAACCTGGATGGATTATGCTGATAATGATTCCCTTGTCTTTCAGGTCGATGGCGAGAAGTTTGCCGGCCATGTTCAACGCAGCTTTACTTGCGTGGTGTGCGTAGTTGCCGCCGCCTTCTTTCTCATGTCGCAAGGTAATACTTCCGGCCTCGCTGGAAACCAAGATGATCTTGGAACCCGATTTCAAGAGACCAGCGTGAACAAGGCTATGTACGATGAAGACCGGTGCAATTGAGCTGGTTGTATACATGGTCACTTCTTCATCCCAGTTCGGACCTTTCTCGGCCGAAAAGTCCTCAGTCGTGAAGCGGCCAGCATTGATGATCTAATCCAATGGACGAGATCAGTAATGGAATGTCACTACGAGGTAAGCGAACACCTAAGGCATACCACGATATCTAAAGGTTTCTCTCCTTTGAGCTGGCTAGTGAGATTGTCGCCGACATTGGGCTTCGTCAAATCAATGCCGGAAAGCCATTTGACGCCGTTCGGGAAACCACTCGGTGCATCGCCGGATCTCGTGGTCGCGAAGACGGATGCCGATGGGTTTGAAGCGTATTCCTTCACCAGAGAGGCACCTAATCCTCTGGTAGCACCTATGATCAGTGTAGAGCCCATTGTGGTAAGAACAGTATGACAGAGTATAATCCTAGGGGAAGGGTTTATAAGACTATAAGTTGGAATAGATCACGGGTATTATCAAACAATCACATTAGGTAGGTAAGTCCCTAAGACCTAGGACCTAGGTATGCAGCTTCTAGCACGCCATTGATAGTACCTAGATAGTATGAGAAGTGATGACGTCATGGTATTAAGTATTCATTATTTGGCAACCGCCACGGCCAGTTCCCTTTCTCTCCCTTTCCTCAATATCCCTAATATCCACCGCTCAACTAGCTTATTGATTCCTTTCCCCTAAGCCGCGATTCCTTGGATATCAGATGCGAATACGTCCTTCTGTTGATTAGAAAACCTAGTCACAAACAGGATACGCTGCTGTTTGCTTAACGGAGCTTACAATCTCACAGCGAGACGAGTGTCGAGGGGGGATTGTATAGCCCTGGGCATTTAGCTACCTACAACAGAAGCTGTACTGCTACTCACATAAGGTTCTTTCGCGCACATCTGATAGACATACCAGAGTACCTATACTTAGGACAGGCCAGGATTACCTCATCATCTTGTCATTTCTGTTAGGTTCGCTCAACTTGGATAATAACAATATCCGCCCTAGAAGCAGTTTGCGATAGCCTCCTTGATATTTTTTTTTATGAAACCCGGTCGATGGAGATGCTCCAAATTCGTCGAAGCTGTATTTGGGGCTGTTATGCCTTCATCTCTGTCATTGATGTCGGCCACGAATCTACGGGACTGTTCTGTGCCACCATTAATGATTCGATTAGAATCCGTTGAATAGTGAACATGTAATAGACGTGAAATGTTTCTAGGGAGGTATTATCAATACCTAGGACCCAAACAGGTGTACTTACCTACTCTTTTCATCTAGAGGGTTGTTTTCACCCTCGGTGCCTTGTCAGCAGCACCGAACTTCTCTCATCGATACGCTTTTCATCAGTGGCTCCAACGTGCGCCGTGACTAGACAATGCATTAGCATTCGCGCTTCGCGAGCCTCTAGCTGTTTATCCTCCGGTCGTCCATTCAACGAAAATCCATGCCTGGGGTGTCGAAAACAAGCTCCTAAGTTTTAGACTTAGGAGTCGGGGAGGGAAAAGAGAAAGAAAAGTAAATATTATGATGTGTCTGGTCCACCCACCTCAATCGGGGGGCTTATGTGGAACGTTTTCCACCTCAGATATCCAAGAAGCTGAGCCAGAGCTGCAAACTACGTAGCTTTGATATAGAGTAGCTCCGACACTCTTCTTATAAGCGCGTGGGTTCTGGGGAAGGTTTAGAGCATCGATAGAGCTAGAAGAATTATCCGTTCTCAATAAGTTTTATCTGTGTTAACTCTGGCTTTTGGTAGAGTATGTCCCATCAAACACCGTTCCCAACATGGGTGCTCCGTGATGTTCGCCCAATTTCCGTTCGGCATCCGGCGTTGTAGCTTGGCTTGGTCACGGCACACCCGTCCCTCCAGTGTCTTGTTCTATCCCTGACGCTGGAGATGAAATTCTTGTTTTTGCTATGGTCATGGCGCCGGATGTTATAAATCGCCACACCTCAATGTGTGTATCATCGTCATCCGCATGGGGATGACTACTAGAAAAAAGACAAGCTGCCGCGACCAGCAGTCGGCCAGTCCCACCAACCCAAAGCTACAACCAGATACGCAGATCATATCGAAGTATATACGAATCGTAATTCTGGCGACATCTTAAGTTATAAGAAGAATCATGGCTACGTAAGGCCCTAATTCGGCTTCGGTGAGATCCATTGTTGAATCGTACGGACGTCTCGTATGCCTTTACTGCTATGGTGGCCTAAAACTCGGATACATTTAACAAAAGGAAAGGCGGGTTGGTGTAGTTTTTGTGAATATATATATATGTATGTCACAGCTAAGATACAATTCTGTAATATCAGTACTTACCATAGAAAAGCGAAACAATATACCTCCCTACCTACTATATACAAAATAAAGGGCTAATTTGCAAATCTATGCCATCCAATTCAACGTGTGAGCAGGCAGCTAAATGACTCATTTGCACATTTGATTTTGGTTTCATTTATATCGTCATAACATACAAGCGCCGTTCCCATACGACCTGTCTTTTGGTCATCGTTCCTCCATTATGTCCCGTTTCCATTCTTATTCCCTTCCTCTGGTATGGCTTTTACATGATGGACATCCTCGGACTTATATGACTATGTATACTGGTATTCTCTCTTCCCTTACCTACTTCTCAGGATTCGGTTCAGATTTTTATAGCTTGCTGGCAGGCGCGGCGTTGCCCACGGACGTAATCTCGTTGTATAGGAGGGTGGTAAGGAAGTCGGCGTAATCCTCGCCAGTAATCTGGCCAGCAAAGTACTGCGACGCGAGGGCGAACTTATTACCCTTTGGCGCGTTGGCGGCGAGCGAGTCTGTCTGCTCCTTGAGGAGCTTAAGCGCGTATGCCTTGTCTACCTTCTTGCCTTCGGCCGTTGTTACGCCGTGTCGTACCCACTGCCATAGTTGCGATCGAGAGACCTCAGCGGTGGCGGCATCCTCCCTGTCCATGTCTATTAGTTTTCAAGCTGGAACGCAGTGATGGGGGCTTTCACGTACATCAAGTAGTTGATTGGCACACAGCCAACACCCCTGACCCAGGCCTCCATGTATCCTAGACCGATGTTCAAGTTCTTTCGGATACCCTCCTCGGTAATCTTGCCAGGTACGTTCATGTTAAGCAGGTCGTTTTGGCCGATCTTGACATCCTCACGACGTCGGAATAATTGGTTGGGCGTCGGCATGTGCTTGTTGAAGATCTCGGAGGCGATGGACGCTAGGGCGGGATGAGCAACCCATGTTCTGTTCATCAATGTTAGTTAGATTCAGTTCACAGAAAACTTAGGCAACATGTGAATTGGAAAATGAAGAACGTACCCATCGTGACCAGCCCTGACCTCCCTCAACTTATCCGCACGCACGCCCTCCATTGCCTTGTCATTCGCCTCCTTGTCATCCTTAATCGGGATCTGGGCCGCCATACCGCCCATCGCGTGGACACCTCTCTTATGGCAGGTCTGGATGAGCAGCTTGACGTACGCATCCATGAATGGCACCGTCATGGTGACACATCCTCGGTCGGGCAGCACAAAGTTGCTGTTCTGGCGGAACTTCTTGATAGTGCTGAAGATGTAGTCCCATCGGCCGCAGTTGAGTCCGGAGCTGTGGTCGCGGAGCTCGTAGATGATCTCGTCCATCTCGAACGCGGCTAGGATCGTCTCGATCAGCACCGTACCGCGGATCGTGCCCCGCGGTATTCCGATGTAGTCCTGCCCTAGGTTGAACACGTCATTCCACAGACGCGCCTCCAGGTGGGACTCCATCTTGGGGAGGTAGAAGTACGGGCCGAACCCGGCCGCGATAGTCTCGCGCGCATTGTGGAAGAAGTAAAGACCAAAGTCGAATAGCGAGCCTGAGATTGGCTCGCCATCCACCGTGACGTGCTTTTCATCCAAGTGCCAGCCACGGGGGCGCACGATAAGCGTCGGCAATGTCCGATCCGTTCGGAGTTTGTAGTCCTTGGGCCCGATCTTAAAGTCCACCTGGCGTCGCACAGCATCGTACAAATTTACTTGGCCATTGATCATGTTGTCCCATGTCGGGGCGCTGGAGTCTGTTATTCCGCGCATTAGCTCAACCCTAGCTTCCCAATTCTTTTCATACTATTTCCTCAATCTTCTAGCGTCATAGGACACTAGAGCCGTTATTACCAGCGGTGGAGCTCAACTTACCTTCGAAATCAGCCATGTAAGTCCAGACGTCGGAGTTCAGCGCATTAACAACCATCTTGCGATCGGTCGGGCCCGTAATCTCCACCCTACGGTCGACTAGACCAGGGGCGGGAGGAGCTCCTTTCCATGTGGGGTTCTCGCGGATGTGCTTTGTCTCTGGGAGGAAGTCTGGTAGGTAGCCCTTGTCGAGCTCCGCCTGGCGAATGATGCGGCGCTCCAACAGAGCCTTACGCGTGGTGTTGAACGACCGGTGCAGAAGAGCCAGGAAAGCTAGCGCTTGCGGTGTGAGAATCTTCTTGTGCTCAGGCTGGATGTCGCCCGAGACGGAGACGCCTTGGAGGATAGACTCAGTGGACGCCATTGTGATGTATGTATGTTATAATGATCGTGTTGTATGTATTAGGCGGCCCGTAATCTCTACACCACCGAGGTATGTTACACGCCTACACGTCTATAGCTCCGACGAAGGCGATACAGGAAATATGTAGAGCTCGGCGTTTAAGGTACGAAGCTTGTGGGAGGTATGAAATGGAATGAGTCAAGGACGGAATACGAGAGAGCTAGGAGATGGAGGGCAAGTCAATGGTAATATATAAGGTACTTTCCTTTGTCTGATATCTACCTAGGTCCTAGGTAAGAGAAGACTAGTGGGAGATCGGTTATAAGGCTAGATATGGAGATAGAGACGGGATTCCACGGTTATAAGAAAACGGACGACGACAATAGTTTGGACGCTACGGCAAGGCAATCCGCTTTAAAGTTGAAGCCTCCTTGCAGAAAGGGAGGGGTGTGTCTCGAGCTTATGTAGGTTATGTAGGTTATGTAGGTTATGTAGGTTATCCATGGGCTTATGGATCTACGGATAGCACAAGCATCTAGAACTGCTAGATTACTAGTAGGTAGGCCTACTACTACCTTGCCTCCATCGATGTATTGTCGACTACGACATCTGGGCTCGGTTGGATGGAGGATAGATGACTGGCTACGTGATGTTGATGTAGCCGATGAAGAGATGAGGAGGGATATACCTTACTTACCTAGGTATCGAGCTTGTGAAAGTGTGGAGGAAGTATGCTCTCCATGATCCTAAACAGGTTACTGTAAGAGTTTATCATCCTATCATTGAAGGATGTCGACATGTTACGTTCAGTATCGTTGTTGTATTTGTTGCACTCTGTTGTTGTATAGTGTACTCGGTAACCTTGTAGTAACTTTTTAGTTGAACCCATTTTAAGTTTTAACCCTCTGCCCCTTCACATGTCATTATGGATATTGATGTTAGAGTCGGGAAAGATCTAGTTGGAACACAAAGCAAAGCTCTTACCCCGGTTCTTCAATTGGTAAAGCATTCCCCAGCTCCAGATGTCCCCAGGGCCCAAGGTTATTTCCCCACATACCGATTGAAAACGGTAAGCTGAACTTACTTCTAACTTGTGATTGGTTATATAAGCCGTAAAATTGGAACCCGTCTGTCCGACGCTCATAAGGAACCGTATTTTATCTTGGACAGTTCGTTGATCATGACGGCATCCCATCCTGCCATCCAGCGCAGAGGTATCTTATCAATCCCCAGCTCTCTTCATATTAGAACAACCCCCTCAGCTCAGCCCCTCAATTTCATGAACAAGCAAAAAAATGAATTTGAAATTGTCACAGCCAAGGTGACAACAGCGATGTCGCCATTCCGGTAGGGCTCCCGTCTGTCGGCTTTTCCGAGATAGATACGAAGTTACATAGTTGAAAGGGATATTTTAGATAATGAGAATCTAGCCAGTTTGCCATGTGCATGACGCGGACCCGAAGATTTGGACAATTGATGAGCAGCAGTAACCTTGGAAGCTAGCGGAGAGCTCAAATAGCCATGTGATTGGTCGATTGACAAAGCAAATCGTCGGTTGGGGGGTGACGTAGTAAACCTGGAATTTCCGAAATACCGAAAACTTTCAATCCTCCCCCCGCGCTGCCGAGGTCGGATGGCAGTTTACCTCAACCAATTCTATGTCCTAGATCGGGTGGGTTGCCGAAAGTACCCGAAACCCTAGCTCTAGCTAAGAGCTGACCTAGCAGTCTAGATACATTCCGCTACATCTATTATCGTGATACTCCACGGTTATACTTACTACTCATCAATTCTCACCCAATCCCACGGGGCTGCTTATTAAAACATTGCAAAAAGAACGGAGATAAAGGGGCTGACGAACGGTCTAAGCCGACCTTCTCATTTTTCATGTCAGATGACATCCGAATTTCGGGCTCTTATGTGTAGCCGGCAAGGTTGTTGATATCAGTTTACTCTATTTTTTACTCATATTATATACAATCTGCGACGATCTTTGAAAAGTCCGAGGTCGCTTTTGACTCTCCGTTAAGACTCATCATACAAGTGGGCAGGAGGGGCATTGGCCGATGAGATATGAGGCGGTACACCAAAAATCGCTTAGGTAGGGCCTCAATAAGGAGATTGGTGGTGTTGACTGTGATAGGCCGCAGCCTTCTTCTCAATCGCATCGAGCTCAGCTTGGACGTAGTGCACGACGGGCTCAACTACCTGTTGTACCTAACCTTTGTAAGGCTTGGGCCCGATCATGAGTTCCGGCTTGACGAGCGTGTCGAATTCGTCGGAAGTCAAAGCGTTGAGTTCCATGGCGCTGTTCTTGAGAGTCAGACCCTTCTTGTGCGCGTTCTTGGCTACCTTGGACGCCATATCGTAACCGATCTTGGGGTTGAGGCAGGTAACCAGCATGAGCCTGAATGTCTCAATGGTTAATTATTGATCTTCTAAAGATTATGAATCTGGGTTGTGAATTTTGATGGACTTACGATTCCTTCATGATGGAAGAGATCTTCTCTTCGTTGGCCTGGAGACCCTCAACGAGGTTCTTCTCGAATGAGCGCATGCCATCCGACAAGAGTCTCACGCTATGTAATACGTTTCGGATGATGAGGGGCTTGTAAACGTTGAGTTCAAATTGACCATTCATTCCACCGATGGTGGCGGCAACATGGTTACCCATCACCTGGGCGCAGAGCATGGTCAAGGCCTCACATTGTGTGGGGTTGACCTTGCCAGGCATGATACTGGAACCCGGCTCGTTTTCTGGGAGAATGAGCTCACCCAATCCACAGCGAGGACCACTGCCTAGATATCGAATATCCTGGGCAATCTTGGTAAGTGACGTGGCTAGAGTGTTTAAGGACCCGGAAGCCTGGACGAGAGCATCGTGTGCGGCAAGCGATTCAAACTTGTTGGGGGCCGTCTTGAACTCGATTCCAGTCATCTTGCTAACTTCCTCGGCAATCGCCTCAGCGAAACCCTCAAAAGTGTTGATTCCTGTGCCGACAGCAGTGCCACCCTGGGCAAGTAATTTCAGATCCGGCAAGGAGCTCTCTACTCTCTTAATGCCGAAATCTAATTGAGCTACATATCCCGAGAATTCTTGTGCTAGAGTTAGCGGGGTGGCGTCTTGGAGGTGAGTTCGGCCGATCTTGATAATGTTCTTCGCCTCGAACTCATCCACCTTCTTCTGAAGCGCATCTCGGAGGCTCTTAAGTGATGGCAGCAGCTCGTGTTCAATCTCCAGGACGGCTGCAATGTGCATGACGGTGGGGAAGGTATCGTTCGAGGAAGCGGAGCGGTTCACGTGGTCGTTCGGGTGCACCGGCTTTTTGCTGCCTTTAATGCCACCTAGAATCTCGATTGCTCGGTTGGAGATGACTTCGTTGGCGTTCATGTTGGATTGGGTGCCGGAGCCGGTTTGCCAGACGACGAGGGGAAAGTGGTCGATGAGCTTGAGGTCAGCCACTTCGGCAGCGGCTTGCTGAATGGCTTTTCCGATCTTCTCATCTGTAATGACATAGTCGCAGCATTGTAAGCCAATATCCCACACATGCGTAGTTAGGGCGTAATGCGCTCTATGTAGGACATGTAGGGTTTATGGCATACCAAGTCCATATCGCATGTTGACGGTGGCCGCAGCACCCTTTAGAATACCAAATGCTTTCACAATGGGAGGAGGCATTCGATCTTGGGGTTGGTTAATCCGGAAATTAGAGAGAGATCGCTCAGTCTGAGCTCCCCAGTATTTGTCGGCGGGGACCTGGATCTCTCCAAAGGCATCGCTCTCTGTTCTCGTGCTCGCAGCCATTCTTATCGTTGTCGCATGTAGGTTTCTCTGGAATTGTAGGGTATAGGTATAGGAGGAAGTCGATTTGTTAGATATATTGTTTATGGTGTTTCTAGCAATAATTGAGGTCGAGGATCTCGGAATAGCACATGACGAAGTAGATGAGGAGACGGAGGAGTTGCATGTGGAAAATAGGCGTGGAGCAGCCCTCGGTCCAAACCAACTCCTAGCTTGGCCAGCGGCCGCAGGTCGCACCGATCGTAGCATGACGCAGTAGTGGCTTCCGAGGTCTTAAGATCAATTCAAAGAAAAGATTACAAAGTTGACCAATTGGCTGTCTTTTATCAGCTGACAAGTTCCCGAATTGGATGGTCGGTCCTTCTATAAAAGATCCGGTTAAATTTAAAGTTCTATGACGTACCTGGATATTTCGTGGATATTTCGTAATGGTGTAGGGATGTTCTACGAGAAGAGAGAGAGAGCGAACGTTAAAGAAAATGAAGATTAAAAAAAAACGCTCAATCTTCTAAGACGTTCGAGAAATGCTATTTCTATCGCAGATAGGAAACAAAATGTTCTAGCTTTCCCATTTGCCGGTCCGCTACCAAACAGTAAGCCAGTTCCATTCGTCCATATACCCCTGTCACATTCCAATGTGGAAATTCGGACCGGAAACTCCCGATCAATGGTTTTGATTATGTAAGATATATCCCTAGATCCTAGATCCTAGATTCTAGGATATTAATGATTATGTAATTCAGAGACATTCACCAGAAGTCACAAAATCAGTAAAAAGATAGTCACTTTCCGTGGGGGCCATTGCATTACTATCTACGTACCGTCTGCGCCGGTACATGTCTGCGAGATCTCTATATCGAACCTTCTTGTTTATAGCAATAGCAAGTTTCCACCATAGTGAGAATCATCCGATCATCCGTACAACATCGGTCCAACACAACGGACCTTCTCTCATCGTCATTACTGCCTCTGATCTCGCCCACAAAATCAACAGTCGTACCAAGATGCCGAGGATCTTCATATCCAGGCTCCCTCAACTTCTTATTCCAGGCGTTCGTTCCCAAGGCGCGTAGTCAAACACTAAGAACCCCCCCATAATGTTGCAACGTGTAAAGGCAATGGGAGAGGGGGTGCCACTGGTCGAAGGCCTAAAGAGAGCGGCGTCAAGAGTTGAGCGTCTTGATCATCATTTTGGCTTTATACTTGTCAGCGACAAGCATATCACGTGATCTAAATACGTCCTCCATTGTATCGACAATTCTGTTGAAAGTACTAGCCGCTCCTCGCTCCTGAGTGAGTCGAACGATGCATAGCGGATTTCGGTTGCCGTGTTCTATCACAGCCATGATCTCGGCAGCGAAGGAGGCTTCCTTCAATCTGAGTTCTGCGGCAAACACCATCAGTCTTTCGTCTGCTCCTATATTTTCCTGCGTTCCAAAACTCTTAAAGTACTTACGATTCTTCTTGCCCACGCGGGCGAAGACAAGGTTACGCTCCCTGTCCACTACAACATCCCTCATGCCGTAACGGCGCCACTGCTTCAGCAGGATCGAAAGCTCCTGTCTCGTGTGGCGTTGAGATTGTGAAAAACAAAGGTATCTGGTTTCTGGCTTGACCCGGAATAGGCGGGCTAGCCAGCTTTGCTGGGGCTCGATGTTGCGAGTCGCAATCTTGTCGTCTTCAGTCTTACCATACGATGGCTGGGTGAGATTACTAAACGTGCGTGTCCGTTCATCCGGGGTTGAATTATCATAGCCTGGACCTCCAGATAATGTTAGTTTGTTTGCCATCCCGGCACCTGCATAAGAACTTACCCGCTAATGAGAGCCTCAGCTGGCGCTGGTCCTTGCTTCCACGCAACCAAGCCAATCCGAAGCTCTTCTTCTTTGGCGGTGAGCTAACTTTGTCAGCAGATGAGCTACTGTCAGTACGGCAAATTTCAGCGTCATATTGGTTGAAGCCCTCCAGAAGAGTACCCTTGTCCTTGGAACCACGCTTGAACCAAGACAACTTCTTTTTGGTGGTTGCAATAGAACTCTTCCCGGAAGATTCGCTACGAATTGAGGTTCCGATCCCGTCTGACAAGACCTGTTGGCGAGGAGGTAACCCTGGTCGAACTTGGGCCTTCGATTTTGTAGCCGCAGTCGACGTGGTTCCTATCTCGCTGTCCTGATGGGAAGGAGTGTAAACCATGCGGATAGTGTCACGATGTGAAGCCAAGCATTCCAGGTCCTCGCCATCATCCTCTGGTAGAAATTGACGCACCGAAGGCTCTGGCGCTGAAACTACTCGAGGCTTACCGATATCTTCTCCCGATGCTTCGTTAATGGAAGGTAGAAAAGATATGTCAGCACTATATAGAGGATCTGTAACAATCCTGCGCTTTCCGTCTTTTTCAAGACACGATCCGTACCGACTGTATGACGAGGGTTGGGTAGAAGATCCGGGTGTGTAGCCATAGAACCGATCGGCTCGGCCACGGGACGCGATGTAATCATGCGTGACAAAGTTTTCGGCAGATGACACCCGTGGTGGTGAGCGCATATCGTATGGCTCTACATTGATGTTTACGTTTCCGGCTCCGTGAATAGTCAGAGTCGTTGTCGGACTTGGGGGCCCAACTAGCATACTATTCGGGCCGTCTAAATCTGTCGAGTTGAAAGCGTCATCACAATCCTTCGCAATGCTAGAGCTGAAATCATGCAGATCATCCAGCCAGCTTGGACTGTCCATGTTAATCTGGGACACATCTGCTAACGACTGCGTACCTGGACGATCCTTCGTAGAGTTCCTGGACAAACCCGCCTTCTTGGTAGGGCTTTCGGGACAGGATACGTGACGGCTTCGGATAGCATCATCTCCAGCAATACTGGTTGGACGACAGCTTCCCTGGCCTTGATCAGCCGCTCGTTTCTGGGCATGAAGAAATTCAACACCTCTTTTTGTTTTGGGGACCGGAGCCGGTCGCTGGTATGAAATCTCTTCACCGCTCACGATGGACTTCAGAGAATGTCGTGAGTTCCGTCGTGCCGAAGGATTATTCATGTGTCGACTACCTTTACTACGTCGCGACTGATTGGATTTACTAGTTCTAGCCGACGCAGTACGTGCGCTAGCTGCCTTCGAGCCTCGCGAAGATGACGTACCGTTTCGATGAATGGTGACTTTCGCTTGGCTAGCAACGATACTATCCATGTTAAGAGATGATCTGTACGGATCATAACTCTTGACTGTGTTTTTACCCTCCGTATCGGCTCGCTTTAGAGTAACACCGTCTTCATCGGTGGCGACGTTCGATATGACAGTGAATCGCGATGGAGATCTTCCACCTTCTGCCGCAAATTCGACCGTGGTATACTTCTTCCTCCAGTTGGGAGGTTGTAGATGATGAAAGTCACCATCGGAGAACGTTAAATCGGTGCCGTAATTCTCCAATCTCTTTTCTCTGTAATCGTGGAGCAACCAGTAAAACATCTTGAATTCGTTGTGTCTGTTTGCATACTGTTAGCAAGGTCAATACAATTTGGAAAGATCAAACGCACTCCTGGCTAGTAAGAGACGAGGCTAGCTGTTGCTCGGAATACGTATGCCATACAGACTTCAGCTGTCTCAATGTCTGCGGGTCCAGTTGACTAGCAGGTACTGGATCATAACGAGCGTTGCTTCGAGCATGAGCGCGATCTCCCTTGTTATAATCATCTAAGTAATCGTACTTCCTGACTAATGGGTGTTCCCAAATCTCAGCAGCGACTGGTCGCTTCTCAGGTTCCGGCTCTAGTAAATAAGTGATGAGACTCTCCATCTCCGGCGTGACCCATTCGGGTATATCGTAGTCCGACTTTTCGACCAGTTTGAGAAGCTTTGGAACGTCCGGATCATTGAAAGGTAGAGCATGAAGTACGGCTGCGTAAAAGATGACGCCAAGACTCCAAACGTCAGCCTTATCACCTCGGTAACCTCGCCAAGCGCCCGGACGGACGAGCTCTGGGGCAGCATAATGAGGACTTCCACATGATGTCTTCAGTAGGTGATGAGGACTTTGGTGTAGAGCTGACATGCCGAAGTCTGTGATCTTAAGCTGTCTATCCTTAGTAACGAGGATGTTTTCCGGTTTGAGGTCGCGATGACAAATGTTGAAGGAGTGAACATATTCCAGAGCGCTGACCAACTGTCGTAGGAAATATATTCCCTCTTGCTCAGGAAGGCGTCCGCGCCGGTCGAGGTAGGTGTAAAAATCACCGCATTCAACGTACTCGAGAACAAGATAGCTATGCTCTAGATTAGTGATTGGATGCTAGAAGATTAGATATGCTGCTTACATCTCCGACTGGTTCTCCCAGATATCGAACAGTTGGACGATGTTTGGATGGTTTATAAGCTTCATAATCGCAATTTCTCTCTCAATGGTAAACGGCATGCGCTTCTCCGTCTCATACTCCTTACGACTACGATCCCATATATCAAGCTCTGCGATGCTTCCAGGCTGTGTGTTCTTGTGTATATCTCTTGACAAGATCTTGACCGCGGCTAATTGGTGCGTGAACTTGTGCTCGACAAGGCGAACCTGGGCAGCGGATCCTTTCCCCAACGATTTACCAAGTTTCCATGGCCCAACATGGGTTTTCTGACGCTTGGCGTTCGAATCTTGCGAACCGGAGCTTGTATCTTTTTTAGTATCCTGCGTGGGCGGCTGTACCGCGGGACTGATCGTGATAGCTGGTGGAGCACGTTTACTCGAAAGACCACGTTTTTGATTACGTTTAGAGATAAAGCCCGGCGTAGCGGGAGATTGCTGCTGTGGGGAGACGGTGACAGGATGAGCTCTCAAAGGGTTAGGCTCGGAGGCATACGCATGGATAGATTTTGATGGCCGCGCCGAGGGTGTATTGACCACTCGGGCGGTTGCATCTCCTAGCGGAGTGCGGGAAGGCTGGCTGTTGCCGGCCATACCCATAATTAGGAATAGGAAATTAAATAGATTTCCCCAGTGGATGGAATTGAGATAGCAAAAATGACTCAAAGTTGGAGGGTAGAGGGAAGAGAGTAAAGGGTAAAGAATAGCCCTCAGCTAGGAGCGAGTGTGATGTATTCTAAAATGTGGATAGAAAGCCTGGCAATATACTATGACTACCAGGAGGGATAAGAGCTCATACCAACATCTAGGTGTAGGTATGGAGGTTTGTGCGAGTCGGGCTAATGATTGCGACGAGACGCGACAAGTTATGGGAAAGGTGACTTGAGGAAATATCAAGCGTTGGGATACTCAATGCAGGTAACTGCAGATGCGGGTATCTTAAGGTATGGCCGGAGGGTAAGAGGAATGCGCATCAGAGGTATCAGAGGTATTATGAAGGAATCAGATAAATCAGAGAGGCGCAGATGAAAGGATAGAGAATGTCTACGAAAGAATGGCTTGAAGGGCGGAAAATAAAAGAGAGGAAACTTTCGGTGCAGAGAGCTTAGAATTTGGAAAACAGAAGATGAATGCTCTGATTTTTGAAAGTGGAGGAAAAGAAGATGGATAACATTCGCAGGCGATGAGGAATGTGGTGGATGTTTGGTAAAATAGCGTCCAGTTCGAAGATGTCGCTAAAGTGGGTAGGGTTTTGCATGTGTCGTCTCGATGTCGTAGATACGTAGATATGTAAGTATGTACGTACCTAGGCATAAACGGTCTGTCACCAGCCTGAACATTCCCATGCTACGGCCGATGGAATAAATATGGAAGGTGTGGCTGTCATTAAGTGAACGTTTATAAAGGTTGTAACCTACCAGCCTACCAGGTGCCAGGTGGGTAGCTTGACCTTGACCTTGGAGATCTGAGTTCGCTCCTACCTTCTGTCGACTTAAGATCCATGTCGTCTTTCTAGCTGCACAAAGACAGCAGAAACGCTAAATCGCCCTAAACTATCACCTCCTACTGTCCCTAGTATGACTCGATCTTTGCACATGCGCAAATGCTTCATTCATACTGACCCATACTGACCTCCCCAGGCAGGCACGAGCCTAGGATAGGTATCATGGTCCGTGGTTGCCACTGAACTGCGTGTAAACATTTTTACGTAGACTTTCCCTACAATGATTAAGGTTAGCTCAGTCAGATCTTCAATCCGCACGAACACTAGAGACGACCATGCCAGTTAGTAGGCTTCTCTGGACAGTACCGGTATTGATAATATTGATGATAGGAATGCCATGACGTTGTAACGAAGTAGAGCCTTACGTACAGAATAATCCCTGCATCTCAGCCGCAAAACCCCTGCCTTAGTCGCATTAGCCCATGAGAAAATACCCTAAAATGGATAAGATCCACATTCTAATCCAGCGATGCGTACCTGAGTACATAGGTACATTCTGGATTACCCCACCTTAAACGCGTTTACTGGCAGACTTGGCACGCTTCTTAGAGGAAATCGCGTCTTTGCCTTGCTTCTTGCCTGGTGGATCACTGGATATCCATTTTCTTATCACCTGTGCTTAATCTGATCAGCGTAACTTAAACCTGCTTAATTCAACTTCCCATCGGAAATGTCTGAGAAACATGGTAACTTCAAGTGCTGTTGAAACCCTACAAAATTCTTCTATCTGACAAATCCGAAAATTCCCTCGCTGATTCTACGCCATCGAACGTCCAACATCATGTCTTCCCACCGTCGGTCAAGGGTACGGTCGGAGAGGAATGATGGGCATTCCCCAGGTCCAAGTTTACCGAAACGATCTGCCTATGTCGTAAATGGAGCTTCATCAGACGACGATAACAAAGACGTATCTCGGAGCAAGAGGATAAAGAATTCGCCATCGCAAGACGACCGCCTGCGCACTGTAAGCGAATTCCAGACCGGTGCCATCACACGAATCCTGGTCAAGGATTTTGTCACATATGAGCACGCCGAACTCAGACCCGGGCCCAACCTCAACATGGTCATCGGACCAAACGGCACTGGCAAGAGCTCTCTAGTCTGTGCTATCTGCCTGGGCTTGGGTTTTCACCCAAAACATCTAGGTCGGGCGAGCAACGTTGGCGAGTTTGTGAAGCACGGGAAGGAATTCGCTATAGTTGAGATCGAATTACAAAGTCCGCCCGAAGAACGCTCCAACTACGTCATTCGCTTGCAGATTCGTAAGGAAGATAATAAGACAAAATGGTGGATTAATGGGGACGATTCTATTCACAAAGATGTCAAGGAACTCATGAACAGACTCCATATACAAATAGACAATCTCTGCCAATTTCTGCCTCAGGACAGGGTTGCCGAGTTCGCCGGCCTCACCCCCGTACAACTTCTTCACGAAACCTTGCGAGCCGCTGCCCCCGAACGAATGACCAAGTGGCACGATCAATTGAAGGAACTTCACAAGAAACACAAGGATTTGAAATCAACGTTAGACCAGCGTGCAGAGATCTTGAAAAATTACGAAGCTCGCCAGCAGGGATCACAAGCTGATGTGGACAGACTGCGTGAACGGGAAGCGATCCAAACCAGAATCCATGATCTCGGTAGAGCTCGAGCTATTGCTGATTATCAAACTATTCGTCGCTTGATGGCCGAAACAAAACAGAGGAAGCATGAGGCTAGGGGCAGACTGAGAGAACTAGAAGACGTCTCTGGCCCCACCCTTCAAGCTGTTACTCGAAAGAAGGAATACCGGGATAGCATTGACACTGTTGTTAGTGAACGGAAGAGAGGGCTGAAAGATGCTGAGGTGGCATGCGACAAACTTTTGCAGACCATCGAGGCTCAAGATGAACAAATCAAGCATCTTCAAAACAAGAAAGACGCCGAGAATAATTTGCATACCACCAAACGGTCGGACTTGGCAAAAATCCGTAGAACGATCACAGATCTGGAGGCCAGGCTCCAGAACAAGCCGCCCGAATTCGTTGGCTCCGAGTGGAACCAAAAAATTGTAAGTACTATGTTATTACCAATGCCCTCATGTGCTAACATGTATAAATATAGCGTCAACAAGAGCATCTATTACGCGATAATGAGGCAGAGAAGCGTACCCTCCGCACCCAGTTCGAAGAGCTGAAAGAACTGAATATGAGGAAGATGAGAGAGAAGTCTGCCGTCGAGAAAGAGCTGGAAGCTCTAGATTCTCAGGATGGGCAAAAGCTGGCCCGTTTGAAAAAGCTCCATCCAGATGCTGCCAAAGGCTGGGAATGGCTGCAGGCGCATCAAAATGAGTTCGAGAAGGAGGTTTTTGGTCCACCTATGCTGAACTGCTCAGTCACGGAAAAGGGATTGTCAGATCAAATCCAATCGCTTCTTGGATCTGATGACTTCTTTTGTTTCACCTGCCAAACTAGAAATGACCACAAGAAGTTGAGTTCTCAATTCTTCAAGAAGCTAAGTATTTCGGTAACGATAAGGACTTGTGGTAGTGAATTTGCCTCGTTTAAACCATCTATCCCCAAAGAACAGGTTCGCGAGATGGGCCTAGCCGGATATGCTATTGAATATTTGGAGGGCCCCGATCCGGTGCTTGCTATGCTCTGCTCGGAAAAGAGACTACACATGTCCGGTGTGGGCTTCGGAGATATCAACAACCATCAATATGACCTGATAGCCAATTCTGGGCGAATTCCCAGTTGGGTTACGGCTGTCAGCTTGTATCGTATCACAAGGCGTAGAGAGTACGGAGACGGCGCCGTCTCAACATTTACGAAGCGAGTCGTTCCTGGCAGATTCTGGACAGACCAGCCTGTCGATCATGCGGAAAGAACTGCACTGCGAAGACGAATCAATGAATTGAATGATGAGGTCGAGGAATTGAAACGACAAGGACAGGAAAAGAAGGCGCGCGTCCAGGAAATCGACAATAGCGAAGAGCCTATCCGTCAGCGAATAGTGAGTATTTATCTACTATCCTAGCCGTGCAAAATCTAATGGTCTCGAAGGACGCATTGAGAAAGGAAAAGAACGAGTTACAGAGAGCCGCGACACAATATGCAACACTCGGAGATAAAATCGGTAAGCCCATGTCGCTTGATGAGTAGTGTTATAAACTAATAAATTACAGCGGCCGAGAAGAAGTCTCTAGAAGACACCCAGAAAGAACTTGCTGATTGCAGAGAGAGAATGTTCGAGTACAGCGCTCAGGAAGATCAGCTCATCCTCAAGAAAGCAAGATCTGTGCTAGAACACAAAGAGCAACTCTCTGAGATACGCAACGCCCATCAAGCCCTCTTAGAAGCTCAGATCCGTCTAATAGAAGCACGATCGGATGTGCAAAACCTCGAAGAACGGAACGCTAGAGTCATGCAAGAATTAGAGGAAAAACGGGCTGAGATCAACCGCGTAGAAGCGGAAATAGCACAGCTCAAAACCCGAGCCAATGTTGCTAAAGAAAAAATCGAAGAAGCGGTCAATGGAGCCGACGATCAGCTGGCCTACCTAACAGCCCTCGCAGGAGATAAATCTGTCGAGGATATCGACATTGAAATCGGCGCCGAGTCTACTAAACTCGAGCTTATTCATGGGGTCGACCCTGCGATCTTGCGACAATACGAAAAGCGAGCCCAGGATATCCTGAAGCTGACGCAAGAGAAGGAAGATATGAACACCAGGTTGGAGTCATATAATGGGAAGATCCAGAGTTTAAAGGAAAAATGGGAGCCCGCCGTCGATGAGGTTATCCGAAAGATTAACGATGCTTTTAGTTAT
This sequence comes from Rostrohypoxylon terebratum, assembly GCA_022497145.1. Classification (NCBI taxonomy): domain Eukaryota; kingdom Fungi; phylum Ascomycota; class Sordariomycetes; order Xylariales; family Hypoxylaceae; genus Rostrohypoxylon; species Rostrohypoxylon terebratum. The sequence continues at coordinate 58,082 of MU385878.1, read as the reverse complement.
AACTTTGAGCAGATCAATTGTGCAGGTGAAGTAGGAATTCACAAGGACGAGGACTTCGAGCAATGGTCCATCGAGATCAAGGTCAAGTTCCGGTAAGGTTGTCTAATTTCTTCCGAAAACGCGTCGCATGCTAACTTCTCTTTAGCGAGAACGAAACACTGCAACAATTAAACCAGCACCGACAATCTGGTGGCGAGCGCGCTGTCTCTACGATATTCTATCTGATGGCGCTGCAATCCATGGCACAGGCCCCCTTCCGCGTCGTCGACGAGATCAATCAGGGTATGGACCCGCGCAACGAGCGCATGGTGCACGAGCGTATGGTGGAGATCGCTTGTCGCGAGCATACCTCGCAATACTTCCTGATCACGCCTAAGCTCCTCACCAACCTGCGATACGATGAACGGATGCGTGTCCTGTGCATCGCTTCCGGCGAGCACATGCCTGCCGCCGATGACGCTAAGAAGCTGGATTTCGAAAACTTGCTCAGCAAGGCCAGGCAGCGTCTCGTCTCTTCGGCAGCCTAGTCGAACCACCCCACCCTTCTTTTGGTACCGCCAGATACTGGTTTCGGTGCCTACGATTTACGTGTGTATGAAGGAGGGAGATACCGAAGTATCAATGGCGTGACAGGGGATATGGCGATATACATTGATGTTTGGTGATATGCTTGCCGGGGAGTCTAACGGAGGAAAGCAAAATAAGGAGATATGGGATAATGGGATAGATACACGCATACACATGTAGGAATTGGTCAACTGGCTTTGCATGTCCATAGTGATTTCGACTCTTTGGATTCCCCTTAAAGCATCGGACTACGAAGGTTCGGGCCAAAAGTTTGGAACATTTGACGGGTGGGTAAAACTGTGTGAATGATAAGGTTTGCGCACTGTAAAGCGCTGCTTTCTAGCGGGTAAGACGCCTAAGAAAAAATTCCTACCCACTAAAATCTAGTGACCTTAGCATTAGGATTTAGCGAGCAGTCCACTGATAGCCCTAAAGGAATACAGTGCGTAGCAAGTGATTACCTAATCGCGCACTGGCCAAAAGCCTTGCGCTTGATGTTCCAAACTTTTGACCCGGACCTTCGTACGTCCATTTTCATTTACATACAATGACGTAATTTGGACTTGTGTAGAAGTGCTGTATTTTCGCTATGAGGGATTAAACTCCTCAACTTCGTGTAACACGAACAAAAAACGTGGTGGGTCTGGGAATAGCTTCAAATGTACCATAGTGCAGGGAAATTTTGCTGAGATGACGTAAGATGTATGGTTTTTACTGCTATCCAAGGTTGCACCTAATTATAACGCTTGTACAGGACAATAGTTCCCCTTGGCTCTAAGAGAGGAGCTGCTTTGGCATGGGATAATCCCATCTTCGCAATGTTTGGGCGGTAATTAGGTATTCGCGATTAATATTAGATACGCGTGGGTATCTAAGCATACTCAAATCATTCGTCATTCTCATATTCTCTCCTTTCCTCTCCTTCATACTCAATCCTCACGTCCCTACATATTCTTCAAAAGCTCCAACAAAGCGACAAACTTCTCCTTAAGCGTCATCGCGTACCCCAGGCCCACAACGCCCCTGGTAAACCTCCACCCTTGCTCCTGGCTCTTGACGGGGTACCTGACGGGCGGGGGGATAGTGGTGCGGATGCCGAGCCAGGCCATGCGGTCCTCGCAGACGCTCTTGGGGTTGCAGAGGCCGCGGAGGCCTTCCTCGCCGGCGAAGCGGCCGTAGCCGGAGCCGGCGACGCCGCCGAAGGGGAGCTGGACGGCGTAGAAGACGGCGAAGTCGTTTACGGCGACGCCGCCGGCGCGGATGCCGCGGACGACCTCGCGGAGCACGGGGTCGGAGTCGCGGCCGTAGACGGAGGCGCCGAGGCCGAAGTCGGGCGCGTTGGCTAGGCTGAGGAGGGAGGAGGCGGTGGAGGAAGGGGAGCGCAGGAGCGTCATGATGGGGCCGAAGCACTCCTCGTTCGCGATCGCCATGTCGGGCGTCACGTCGACGAGCAGCGTGGGCGTGAAGTAGAATCCTTGCGGATGGTCCGGGTGGATGTACCGCTTACCCCCGGCGAGCAGGCGGGCCCCGCGACTCACGGCGTCGGCGATCATGGATTCGAAGCGGTCGAACGAGGCGGAGGAGACCATGGCGCCGACGTCTTTGTCGATTCCGAGGCGGAGGGCTTTGACGCGGGGCTCGAGCTTGGAGACGAGCTTGTCGTAGACACCTGGGGCGGCGATGATGCGCTCGATGCCGATGCAGTTTTGACCTGAGGCTTGGAAGGTGCCGCGCAGGAGGATCTCGACGATTCTATCGAGGTCCTTCTCCGCGGAATCGAGGATTACAGCGGCGTCTTTGCCGCCGAGTTCGGCGACAACGGGGATTAAGGCTTTGGCTGCGCTGGCGGCGACGTGATGGCAAACCGGTCGGGAGCCGATGAAGGTCAAGTGGCTGATGCCCGGGTGGCTAGTCAGGTGGGAGGCGGTCTGGGGCCAGCACACAATGGATTGAACGAGCTGGGGGTCGTGACCGTGGGCGACGAGGGCACCACGCGCGATATTTGTGTAATAGGCGGCACTCCAGCATGTTTGCTCGCTAACCTTGACGACGATGCCATTACCGGCAAAGATTGCGCTTATAATCGGACCGATCAGATTGTGAAATGGGTAGTTCCAGCTGACCAGCGCTGCCACCACGCCTAGGGGTTCGTAGTGTACGGTGTTCTTCTTGTAGGCCATGAGGAGATTCGTCGGTCGTCTGCTCGGGCGCAAAGCCTTCTCGCCGTGTTTAATGGTCCATTCGAGCTTTTCGGCCGTCACCATGATCTCGCCGAGCATAGCATCTGTCATCGTCTTTCCCGAGTCCATGGCACTTATACGGCAGATTATTTCTTGGTTGTTGAGGACATATTGAAGCATGGAGCGTAGCACTGCTCGCCTCTCAGCAAAGGTGGTCTTGGCCCATTTCTCCTGGGCTGCGGCGGCTTGTTCTATGGCGCGATCGATGCCGGCGGGTGTGGAAGGGTTCACGAAGCCGAGGAATTGACCTGTGGTAGGCATGTAACATTGTATGGCGGTAGTGCCTGAGACCTTGATGGTTGGGTCGTCGAGGATTTTGACTTCATCGGACTGCTTGGGTAGTGGGACGGAGTATTGCTTCGGTCTCTCCCAGTAGTCGGTGTGGGTGAAGCGTAGTATCGTACCGCCAACGACGATACATAGGAGGGGGTAGAAGAGGTATGCGAAGTCACTCGCCCTATTTGTTACATGTTATGAGATATAATAATCATAAAAGAATGATAAGAGAGCAAGATTATGGTGTGTACATACGGAAACTTCTTTATGAGGACGCCAAAGTCGTTGATCCATTGCTCAACGTCTTCGACAGCCATGTCTCCGATGCTCTTTAAAAGGCTGATCTGAGATGATGTTTCTCTCAGATCCTCCGTATTCGAACTGTATTATCGTGGAGTTGATGTAAGAGATGAAGCATCGGTATTTTACATGATCTCGAAAGAGACCAGTGTTCAATTGCAAGATGTAGGAGGCGTCGTGGCTTTCATCGTACCACCAAGCTCTCCGAAATAATGTCAATAATAATAACATCAGAGCTTACTTCGTACTTTCAGATTATAGGTATCGATAGCAACGTTTCTTATCGATACTGATAGCGATAACCACCTGGCAATCCCCTGTAACATGTCACATGACTCCCATTTTACCCCACGTTGTAACTGTGTAATAGCTCTCTACTCTAATTGAGTCATCCCACCTTTCAGTCATTTTTTTCAGGCTTATTTCTCCCTATATCCTATCCTAGACATATTATACTTGATGCTCAATGCTTCGTGCCTTTAATGGATGCAAGAGGCTGCTACCTTCGATTCTTCTAAGACCCTCATTTTCTGAAGCCTTCTTCACTTCATCTTATCGATCATTTCAATCATTTCCCCACGATACCTTCGATACCCCGCCATCTGGCGCAAATCACGATATGGCTTCTAAAGAGGCCAAGATATCCTTGAAGGCTGTCAAGGGTACACGCGACTGGGCCGGCCCTGACCTACTTCTACGAGATCACGTCTTGTAGGTTTCGATCGGCGCAATTTGCGCGTCTTATTCATTAACATATCAAACAGTGAGACCATAACCAACGTCTTCAAGCTGCACGGCGGTACTCCCCTCGACACTCCCGTATTTGAGCTAAGAGAGATTCTTGCCGGCAAGTATGGCGAGGATAGCCGTTTGATATACAACTTAGAAGATCAAGGCGGAGAACTATGCGCTTTGCGCTACGATCTAACCGTCCCCTTCGCCCGTTGGTTAGCCATGAACAACGTTCAACAGATCAAGCGCTACCAGATCGCGAAAGTCTACCGTCGCGACCAGCCTGCCATCGCCCGAGGCCGTATGCGCGAGTTCTACCAATGCGATCTCGACATCGCCGGTGTCTACGACCCCATGATTCCCGACGCCGAGATCCTACGTATCATAGTCGAGTCCTTCGAGGCCCTCGACCAACCCATCATCATCAAGCTAAACCACCGAAAAATCCTAGACGGCATATTCGCCGTCGCAGGTGTCCCCGCCGAGAAGACTCGCCCCATCAGCTCCGCGGTAGATAAGCTAGATAAGGAGCCGTGGGAGGCTGTCAAGAAGGAGATGGTCGAGCAGAAGGGCCTCTCGGAGGAAGTCGCCGATAAGATCGGCCACATCGTGCTAAATCGCGGCACCCTTGACGAGATGATACAGTTCATCAAGTCGGATCCGAACCTTTCGGCAAACGAAGAAATAAAAGCGGGTCTTGCCGATATGGAACTCCTTACCACCTACTCTAAAGAACTCAAAACCTTCGACAGCATCTCCTTCGACCTATCGCTTGCTCGAGGATTAGATTACTACACGGGTCTGATCTTTGAGGTTATCCAAAAACCGCAAGAGGTGAAGGAGAAGTCGTCGAAAAACGCGGATGCGTCGGCGGTAGGTAGTATTGCGGCGGGCGGACGGTATGATAACCTTGTGGGCATGTACGGCAAGAAGCAAATTCCTTGTGTGGGTATCTCGTTCGGAGTCGACCGTATCTTCACGATTCTGAAGGCGCGACAAGGCGATAAGAAGCCGCCTTCTAGACAAATTGACGTGTACATCATGGCTTTCGGTGGCAAGGAGTTCGACGGATTACTGCTGCAGCGCATGTCCGTCGCGCGACAGCTCTGGGAGGCGGGGATCCGCGCCGAGTTCAGCGCTAAGGTGAAGCCGAGACTACCACAACAGTTCAAGGCTGCGGAGGAGGTACCCTTGGCTGTTATCCTAGGCCAAGATGAGTTGGCCGAAGGCAAGGTTCGGCTGAAGGTACTAGGGTCCGGAAAACCGGGCGAGGATAAGGACGAGAAGGACCAAGGTCTGCTAATTAAGCGAGAGGATCTGGTAGAGGAGGTCAAGAAGCTGTTGGCGGCGAATGGAACCACAAGTGTGTTACCCTTACGATAGATCATCTGGTTGCAATCCATTAGATACCTAAAATGGGTTGAATGAATGGAAAATTACGTTAAATGTAAATGAAACGAAAAAGAGTGCTGTTCCACACTCGACTTTTGTGATTACTACACAAGCAGAAACAGATGCAATGTCATTTCCTCTGATTTATCAACTTCTTATCCAAATTTATATACACTTCCTACGTGAGTATGTAATGTGGACATATACCTCCCTCATCCCTCCTCTCCCTATCCCTAACTTGGGACGGAATTCGGGGTATCCTTATTTTTTTTCTATATATCTAGGGCCAATCATGGCGCCAAATCAAAGTAACATATATATAACATGAAGATATATAGTAGGGTTATGTACCTATAAATACATATACATATTTAAATATTCAAGATGACGTTATATTTCGTTTCGTTCGTAATTTCGGAATTTGACACATAGGAACATTAGGGGTTTGTTGAAAGCGTGAACCAATTCTAGTCTATTTAATTATGGTACCGACTTGTCGATATGGGTTCGTGTGAGTTAGGTAGGATCGAGAGTTAAGGTTGGCAGGTTTGATGAGCTCGTCTGATGTGTTGTGAACTCGGGTGACGTATGGGTATTAGAGTGGTCAAGGGCGGCGGGTTCTTCGAAGACGGAACTGGTATCGGGATCGGGAGATATAATGATCGCAGGCGATCCCCGGCCGTTATCTATGACGTTAGGAGGTCCGGGAGGCGACACGGGAGAAGTCGATCGGGTGCTCCACGCATGACCGTGGTAAATATCTATCTCGGGGACCGTAAGCGTATCACTTCGTTCCCTTGTCCTACCCCTATTCGAGTCGGCGGGCGTAAGATCTTGTGCCCTAGATGATCTTTGTCCGACTGGTAAAGTACTAGCATGCCGCAATCTACCTATCGAAGGTGATGGCGACGGGGCTCTAGAATGTGAATGCGGGGCTGATATCGCTCTCGAAATGGGACTGTCCTCAATACTACCTCTAGAGGTTATGCTCGGTGCGAAGCTACTAGCTCTCGACCGCCTTGAGCTGAGTGCTGCGAGCTCGTCTTCGCGGTGTTGATTGTAGACCTCCCTGATTTGCGTTAGGCCGGGATTCCGCTGTTCCTCCGCTGGAATCTCGGGCCACCTCAGCGCCTTTCCGTGTTTAAACTCAGAATCATCGAATTGACTTTTATTTGCGGTGCCTAGGTAGGTGCTGACTTTTAACAAAGCGTTATACACCCTACGTCTATGCCCTACATCGGATGGATTGATCGTCGATAGTATTTCGGTCGAGATTTGTTCTCTGCGATTCGAAGAACTCGATCGTAATCGGGCTGCACTTGGGGTCGTAATAGAGTGCGAAGGATCAATGAATAAACCGCTATTGCTAAGTTCTTGCATGGGCGGGGTGTTTCTTGAGTCATGCTGAACGTGGTCTGAGGCACCTCCGTGTGTGCTACCGGCATCTACACTGCCACCAGAAGAGTAGGTCCGGGTACGAGGACTCGGATATGGATCGCCATGATAATGGTGGTGCGCGCAGTGGCAATGATGTCTGAAAGCCTCTGGTGTCTCTCCTCTGTTTATGGCATCCAGGTCTACCGACAGAAGCACATAGAGAGATCCTAATGCGGCAAGAACTGTACCAACAATTGGCGCCCACTCCACAACATGTCAGCGGTGGCTCTATCCATTTGTTGTGTAATAGGGGTGAGGCATTAGTGAAAGGTAGAATACGATTCAAGCTGACTGCCCTCATGGCTGGAATAGTGCAGAGGCTTGGTTACTGACCTGTCCTGTAGAAATCTTCATTAGTATACATCGAAATCAATGCGGACAAATAGTATTGCTTACCTATGCTAGCAATAGGCTCCGTTTGCCACAAAACTTGAATACTCCATAGGTTTAACTCGCCGAACACAAGGATAGCGATTACTGCAGCGCTCAAAATAGGAATTTCTAGAGTGCTGAGGAATAACTTAACCATGGCATTGACCCCCGTCATCTTCGCAACAGTAGCTCCGTTTGTCCTGTTGATCGTCTAGTCAGCTCAAGGCATAATCAGAGGTTGCGAGTGACTTCGAATAGCGATGCATCCTAGCAAGAGAATAGTAGTACCAATATGTTAAGGATAGGTAGATGTGGATAATAAATGGCCGAATTGTTCTCACCCTTCAATCAACTCATCTTCATCCCCTAAGCCAAATCTCGACTTCCAGTTAATCTCAAGAATCTTGTTCCACATCGATATGAGCGAAAGAACGGCTGGGATACAACACGCAGCTGCAAGAAGTATTCCAGTATTGAAAGTAAGTTTGGTAGGAATAGGTATGACGAAGATTTCATCCGTAGCGTCTTTGCGTAGAGGAGAGAAAGGTCCTGCAGCGATAGAGCAGGTCAGATTGCAAGTAGCGTTGCCATTGAGAAACCCATAAAGGTCGTTAGGGTCGATAGGGTTACCATCGTCATCGTGTGTACAAGGCGAATGAGTGGCGCGGAAGAATTCCACAAGCAAGCTTAACAAGCCTATATTCTTGTGAGTATGCTAATCTCAACGTCTGAGAAGGCGGAAACCTACCAGCAAGCACGATTCCAGTCCAAAGAAAGATTATGTTTCGGCCCGGATCATTGAAGTATGTGCTTGATAACCTAACTGTTAAGGGGGCTGCTAGTATTCCGATTGAACAAAATTGGAAGGCTCCGTATACGTCCATGTCGATAGCATCTAACACAAAGTCATTAGCGTCCGATCTTGCCCCTTATGCGCGAAGTACCTACTGTCGACATGCACAATGGCAAGGACAATGCCGTGGATGGCGGCCACAGCTGGAAAAATCACTGCGATGTCTCATGTTAGTGGTTTTCAACTATTATATTTCCAACTATGCCGTGTAAATCGGCAAGATCCGTGATTTGAGTTGCAGGCTCTACTTACGCGCAGCAGCCAAGCAAGCGCTTCTGAGCCATTCAGCTTTCCGAGCAAAAACGCAAGCTGCTACAAGGACGTAGTACCTGCAATCGGCGTATTAGTTTAAGAACGTCGTGTGTAGGGAGCCGATGTCTGAATCATCATATCTCAATGCAGAAGTGGCTTACAAGACTCTCGATCCTGGCCCATATTGACCTGAAACGGGCCAGGCGCATATGACTTGTAAGGCATTTTCAGTAGCTGACGTATTAGAAGGTAAGGCAGACGTTGCGGAGTCAAGGGTTATGTTTCGAGTAACAAGGTTATCTAGCAGTAAGGTCGAAGAAAGCGCTGGCATGACCTTAGGGGACAAATTCTACCTACGTAGGTAAAGAAGTTATATTGATATGTCATTAAGTCTGTATGGTGCATAGAGAGACGATGAAGAATATTGATCCCATTTCGATCGGTAATTTGGGAGGGGGAGGTTTGAGTTCGATCGTTTTTATTTAGCTGCCTTTGCAGGAAGTGCAATGTTAGAATAGCAGGAAAATACCTAGGTAGGTAATCAAGGGCCTCGATCGCCCCGTTGGATTCGTAACTTGGGGCTGGCAATATTGGCAAGATTACACGTGGAAAACCTCGGGAAACCCTTGGGACCCAAAGCAGATCGAGTAGAACGTCCTATCAAACCCGAGGGTTCTCTCGAGTTCCCGTCCAATGTAAGCCACCTGGACAGTCTGGACAGACTGACAGATTAGTCCGGGGCCGTCCGGGGCCAACTTGGGCAAAGGTCTGTCAGCACTGCCCCCCCAAGGCCAGTGCTCCCAGTGCCCGCGGAATCATTTTGGCGACCGAAACTGCGAAGGTGAGAGGCCGGGGTGTTCAGCCTCAATCTCCTCAATCCTCATCGTGAGAGCCGTATCCCGGACCAATCTTAGTCGGCAACCGACAGAAGTACTCAGTCTAACATAAACGGTGTTAGCTGAGTGGACGAGACCTGGTTCTCGATCATGTACCTAGATAGTTAAGGCTTAGGGCCGCTTAGTCGGTAGGACACCTGATACTAGTCAGGTAGTACAAATGACGCAATTCCCCTATACCGAATGGTCAATTAGGAATACGACGTAAGAGAAAGATAAGAAAGCGGGACTGGTCCCCGGAATCCACAAAAATTACAGCATAGTGTACTTTAGTTTAGATCTTCTCCGCATCCTTCTCCTTCTGTCCTGGGCAATCGCTAGTCTCAAGCAAGTCTCAAGCAAGTCCCAAGCAAGCAGGCAAGCCCCAACTCGCGGACCAACGTGGCTTTGTGACAAGTCAGATCTCGATTAATTATGCAGCTTAAGCGATACTTTGCACAAATCCTATGCACAAAGTGTCAACACAGCCACAATCTAATAAGTCTTGATTGATTGAAGATTGGTCCTAGGCAGGTACATCCACGGTAAGCTTTAAGCTGTAGGTTAGCGGTATTGATACCGCCTATTATTTTCACCTGTAATACTCCGTTACCTCCATTATACACCATGACCACCGCACAGCTTCTCTCTCTTCCGACTTTTCCCCTGACGCTGTTGATGAGGTACCTGAACAACCTACTTGTGCGGACAATCATGCAATCAATTGATAGCCATTGAGCCTATTACGACGTATAGGCACGTGTGTGGTTTAATTTGCTTACAGTACCTGCGATACTTCGTACCTGCGATATTTACCCAACCTCTTTTGGCCCTTTCTCAGCCTCCGTTTGGCACTTCTCGCCTCGCCTTGTGCAAATCGTCAAACCCCACCGCATCAAGATATATGCATTTCAAGCCAGATTCACTTATTACTGTCATTCTTCGTCAGTCTCATCGTCACAGAATGTATGTGTAATTGAAGTTTGCTGTTCAGGAATAGAACTTATATATATAGGCTTTGCCTATGGAGGAGAATCGCTTCATTTCTACCTGCGAATTGTTGACTTTGGTTTTACGATACCCAGACGTCTTTGAAATTTGAACCAGCCACTTCAAGACAAATCGAAAATTTACTCACATAACTCAATTACCATCGCGAGAAATAACAACATAAGAAATGGCGGAAAATCTTCATGATATTGATATAGACCTTAATACTGATATTATTCGGGAATGGCACTCCATTGTCACCCTCATCGTCTTTGTTCTCACCAGTAAGTAGTAAACTCGGGCTTACCTAAGCACTTAAATACCTTGATAAGCCATAATATGAACCAATTGACACTTACTCCAATATAGATATCGTCGTTCTTTTTCCTTTCCATATTCCAATCCCTTTTCCTCGCTCATTCAAGAATGGCATATTGGATGGTCTCAGTACACTGCGGGTGATATCTCCGCGAGAAGATCGGTCTCGGGATGGGCCTTCTCCTGTCGCTGTTCCAGGGGAAGAGCCGCAGGACGAAACTAGCTATTGGGTAAAACTCCAATTTCCAATGAATTTCGTCACGGCGCCTTTGATAGCGGATCTCTTCTTGTTAGCTATTAAAGCAATTGGTCGAGCTGAGGTCTATGGCGGTACAATTGGTGCTAACAACATCTCCCCTATCGACATCATGGCTTTCTTCATAACGCTAGCGTACATTGCCATTTCTATCGACGCCTCTGGCCTTATTAGGTACCTGGCGTTCAAGGTACTGCAAAAAGGAGGGAAATACGGCCACAGGCTCTTCTTCTACTTGTACGCTTTCTTTTTTAGCTTGGGTACCTTCATTGGAAATGATCCCATTATTCTCTCTGGCACGGCCTTCCTGGCGTATATGACAAGGGTCTCAAGCAACATTGTACATCCAAGAGCCTGGATCTTTGCCCAGTTTGCTATAGCGAACATTGCTTCCGCCATCCTCGTGTCCTCCAATCCTACCAACCTCGTGCTGGCTGGTGCCTTCGGTATCAAGTTCATCTATTACACTGCTAATATGATCGTCCCTGTTGTCGTAACGGCTATAGTCCTTTTCCCTTTCCTCCTTTATATCGTGTTTGCGGATGAGTCCCTCATTCCGCTCTCGATACAGATGCATGAACTCTCAGAGGAAGCGAGGGCTAGGACTCCTGTCAATCCTAACATTCCTAATGCTAGAAGAGACGCGGAGGAAGCAGAGAACGACCCGGAAAACAGCGAACAGGAAAGGCTACTCTCTCTTGAAGAGATCATGAACCCATTCCTAGACAAAGGCGGTGCGGGGTTTGGAGCTCTCATCATGGCTGCCACGTTGATCACCCTACTCGCGCTTAATGCCGCAAGTCAGACTTCGAACGAACATCCCGTGTTCTACGTAACCCTGCCGGCTGCATTTGTGGTGTTCTGCTGGGATGTCGCGTTTGGATGGCTTCACCGCAAGGAGACCCGTAAGATTGCCCGTGATGGTCGGTTAGAGGTTGAAAGAGCTCGAGAGGAACGACGGGCTGGGCAATTAGAGGAAGCTGAGCGAGCTGCTCGAAACGAGAACTGGCAGTCAAATCCTCAAAGCGACACAGTTCCCGATCAGCCTCAGACCGATTCAACGGAATCTTCCGCTCATGACTTTAACCACAACAATGGCGGTATAGATATCCATACCAGTCCACCCAACGCGAGTACGGAAAATGAAAACACGATAGGTACAGCTGCGGACTTCACGACAACGCTGGATCAGGATAAAATAGAAGACTTTCGGCCTTCCACTAGTGCCAAAAGCACACTTTTTGAGAACCAGGAGCCAATACGGGAAGACTCTTCTAAGCCGTCAGAGACGGGTGCCGTTTTAAGCGCTGATCTGACACAAACCGACCCCGAGAAACAACACCAAATCAGGGTTACGGTCAACCCAAGACCTAAAAGGGCAACGCTTGTGTCATTGCTCGCAGATTTCTACAGGTGGTCACAGGAGACGTTCCCAACGGCGACAGCAGTGGCCGGCCACCTGCCCTACGCGCTTGTCCCCTTTGCGTTTTCTATGTTTGTGCTCGTACAAGCATTAGTCACCAAGGGCTGGGTGCCGGTATTCGCGTATGGCTGGGATCACTGGGTGGAGAAGACGGGAACAGTTGGTAGCGTAGGCGGAATGGGCTTTCTCTCTGTGCTTCTCTGCAACGTAAGTCTTTCTAAATTATACCTATTAAGGACTTGGCCAGCTAATCGTGCGGCTCGATCTAGTTTGCTGGAACGAACATTGGAACCACCATATTACTGTCGCGTGTGATACAGGCGTGGCAGAAGATCCATGAGGCCAACGGAATCCCAATTTCTGACCGAACCTTCTGGGCTGCGGTTTATAGGTACGCATAACTGCCCATATCTAGTCCTATTTCCCTTCGTAGTACGCCGATATCTAGGTTGTTCGTATTATAGACGGCTAACACGGGTACAACAGCATGGCGCTCGGTGTCAATTTCGGGGCTTTCAGCACGGCGTTCAGCGCGTCTCTAGCCGGTCTCTTATGGCGCGACATTCTCGCCAGAAAACATATCCACGTCAAGCGAGCGGACTTCGCCCGCGTGAATCTCCCAATCATCACCATAGCCATGGCCGTTGGCTGTACCGTCCTGATTGGAGAGGTCTACATCATGAGACCCACTACCCCTTACGAGACATGATGATTGCAACGAGCAACGAGATACCACTATTATACCATTACTTAGAAATTTTATCATGAGTTACGATTCTGACTATTTTTTTTTTCATTTCGGATACTGTGATCACATGACACTCGTCACCTACCACGCTGCACAGGACATATAAGGATTCAAAAGGGTTGGGATTTTGAATGACGCATTGTTATATGGTGCAGTGGCATCAAGCGATGATTTCTTGTAGTTCTTGAAATTTCCATACTGTCTAGCGATGTTTCATTTTTGCTCCCGGTATGCGTAGGTTCGATCCGCAACCCCGCCCCTTTTTTCGCACCTTTTTTTCGGCGAAAATTTGAAAATGAAGACTTGACAGTATATGTTTAACGATTTCAAAACGTTTTGTTTGTTTGTCTATTTATTTCGCTAATAAACTCATTCTGGTAAGTAAAATATCTGGATGGAAACACACCTAACCTCCAATAAATTGCGAGAAACCCCAAGGACCATGATCTTAGGCACTGCGCGCAGTGAGGCGCATTGAGATGCGCACTTCGCGGCACAGGCACCCAGCTATCGGATATGCACCAAAAGGACCAGATCCGAGGCATGCGCTTCCAGGGCCGTAATTTCGATATCGATGCCCCGACTTCCTCGATCTTAAGCGACAAGGCGAGAGAGACTACGAAGCTCCCTATGTACCTAGCAGCCTAGGCACGGATGGATGGCCGGGAGAGACTTCAGTGAAGACGGAATAGTGACGCCCGTGGCTGGAAGATAGGCGTGGGCGATGGTTTTTCGCTGCCTCTTGGGGTAGCACGACGTTAGGGTTACTGCATCAGGGGGCCAGGGGAGCTTGGCAGACGGCACGGATAGATCGGACTTTCAAAAAGCAGCAGTTGTATTCTGCGCGACTTGCTTTTGTTTGGGGGCCAAGTCGGGCACGAGATGACCTTCCCATAAGTTAGTAGTCACCGAGTCCTCCTTTCTCGTTCCTCCTCTACTTTTCCCCATACTCCCGCCCCCCGCCCTTGGTATTGAGAGCTGCCAGATGATGAAGCGATAACCTGCCTGCCCGCCCAGCCGTAGCATTCATGGATGTTACGAGTTCTGCGTCAGTAATCATGTAAGCGAAGAGCAGAGATTTCCAAGGATCTCTGTAGAAAATACTCCGGGCCTCGTTGAAACTTGCTCATATGCCAAATTTAAGTTTCCCTTTGCTGTGATTCCCGTGATTCCCGTTATTTCTCAGCGGATAGCATAGCACATAAACTATGTCATAACAAGCTCGAGTGCTCATGTGGAAGCCGCAAGGAGGGATTTCGAGAGAAATTGAGCGGATATTCAGGTATAAGTTTCCAAGTCTCCATGATCCAGAACTTGTCTTCTCTTTTCTCTCTACTATAGGTTCAAGTCATCGTTGATATGTTAACTGAACTCTCCAGAGCTACCTGAGGCCATCACGGTACCCAATCTCATGGCCTCCTACCCCTTCTCCCCTCTCCGTCAATCTCGACTAAGTAGCTCATGCCGAAGACCCTACTCGGGCGAGATGTGCTCGTTGAAGCGGAGGTCGCAGCCAGATGGCTAGATGTGTCAGGGCTAGGGATTTGTTTTCACCCTACCATGAGAACCCGTATCACAATCACGATAAATCTTCTACAAGGCCATCTGTTTCTGCCACTCGATTTCATCGCCAGCAACATCCCCGCAATCTTCGTTTCCCGCCAGCCACCTAGCCAACAACTGCTCAACAATCTCTATTTCTCCCCCTAGAGCTCTAGCTACGATAGCGTAAAAGTTAGGCCCGCACCTGAAAAAGCAAATGATATCGCAAGCAACAAGGAGTAGGGCCAGGAATCTTTCGCGACTAACGACGACCAAATCACTTCTCCCGATAGGGCTATATATATCCCTTAACGAGAATAAGAAGAGGGAGGACTCGGAAAGAGGCAACGACCTGAATTCAAGACGAAACTACTCGCGCAACAAGGTTCGATCGTGGATCTCACGATTCAGACACCAAGTGTCTAGTATGAGAAGGGTTCTTCGCCCCCTTAAACTAGTAAAGATATGCTGGTGTTAGTAGATCACCTCCACCTGATATCTACATACCAATGTCAATTTCGCTTCTAGCTTCTACTTTGCATTTGTTCTATGTTCGCCAACCAGGAGCCATTCTACTGCTACTCAGAGCTAGTTAGGAACCAAATTCATCCATATCCGATATGCAACCAAGCGAATCTGAGCCGTACTTGGAAGCGAAGGTAC
This sequence comes from Rostrohypoxylon terebratum, assembly GCA_022497145.1. NCBI lineage: Eukaryota > Fungi > Ascomycota > Sordariomycetes > Xylariales > Hypoxylaceae > Rostrohypoxylon > Rostrohypoxylon terebratum. The sequence continues at coordinate 42,846 of MU385878.1, read as the reverse complement.
GGCTTCTAGCGGTGCAGTCCTTTCTGGAAGAGACTAAAGGTCTGGTAAAGCCATCTCAAAAATTCCTGATTCCAACCCGAGAGATGCTCGAAGCCATCCGGATCTACGGCGACAGCCGCAAAGATGGATTCGGGACCCTACCAACGACCATATCAGTCTTGCTCAAGGAAACGGGCCTGGTTTGGCTTACGATTGATCCGGCTAAGAGAAAAATGTCCCCCCATTTGGGACCGCTGGTGGAACACTATCGAAGACGCATCAAGCTCAGAGGACGAGGGAGAGAGACGAATCGCCAAAGCGCCGGAACTGACCGAAGACGGCAAACTACTAAGAGCTTTGTGGGATAGCGTCGAAGAGCTGAAAGAGAAGATGGACATCCTCATTGCAAAGTCGCCTGCAGCTTCCCTTGCCTGTACGCCTACCAAAAGAAAGGCCAACAGCGGCGATGCGACCCGAACTATCCGACGTAAAAAATGAGAAGACAACGAGGACGTTGTCTTTTGTCGAGGATGGGGAGATGTTGGGAGCACCTGGCTTGGCACACGCACCTGGCACGCATGTCTACCACGCATAAGACATATTACAATAGCTAGAACGATAGCTCGTAGAACTTAGAGAATACATAATCGATTACCTTTCATTTTGACATGACCCTAATATGGTGATTCCCGTCACTATATAGGTACATATCTTCCATGACGAAACTCATTCTTTAGCAGTTTTGTAGGTATGTATGGTATCTCCTTCCATAGACACCTCTAGGATCTCTTTTATCTCTTCAAAAGCAAGCTTCAGCTGACCTGTATTTGAACCATTCTTTGAGTCGTCATCCCGAGACAATTCCGAGTCTTGTTCCTCTATTTCCAGCATTCCCAGCTCAAGTTGTTGCAAAGGAGTCATTCCCCCTCTATCCTTTGCCAACGGATTCGCTCCCTTGTTGAGTAATAGTTTCACCCGCTCTGGTTTCAAAAACCGAGCACTGATGTGTAGGAGTGTCGCGCCGTAAAGATCCGCGGCATTCACATCAGCACCATATTCGACCAGCATTTCAAATTCCCACAATTTCTGTGCGTAAAACAATGCTGTTCTTCCCAAGACGTCTTTGAGGTTAGGGTCGGCACCTTTCTGTAAAAACAATTCCATTACGTCTCGATCCAAACGCATCACTGCACATGTCAATGGGCTCGTGTTAAATTTTGTCTCTTGAATGTTTAGGTTAGCGCCATTGTCCAGGAGTAGCGTTGCCATCTCCATGTTTGCCCAGTGTAAAAGGAATCCTGCAGTAACGACGCTCTGAGTCTTATCGTAGTCTTTCTCAAGAAGAATCTCTAAATGACAGAAGGGTGGTTTTAGATACAGCCTACTATCTATCTTGGGCATTTCCCTCGTAGTTTTAAGGTGGGTATTAGGGTCCGCATGATTCTTGAGCAGCAGTAGAACCACGTCCTTGTGGCGTTTGTGAATTGCCAAGTGCAGGGCAGTCACTCCAGAAAAACTATCAAGAGCATTGGCATTAGCCCCCCCTTCCAGTAGCAAGCTTGTCATCCCAATATAGCCCTTTTGCGCAGCCCAATGCAAGGCAGTCCTTCCAAACTTATCGGCAAGATTCGGATCACTGCTATTCTTGAGGAGTCTGCGGGCCATAGACTCCTTGTTTTTGTCTGCTGCCCAATGTAACGATGTCCACCGGTCTTTGTCTGTAGCGTTGACATCGGCGCCAGAGTCAATGAGCAACTGAACGATGAGTTCGTAATTACCTGCCGCTGCCCGGTGTAACGGGGTAAACCCTCTTTTGTCAACGATTGACACTGAATCAGCTTACTTATTAATGAGGAACTTGATCATACTCTCAATAGACCGGTCTCTAGTTTGTTCTTTGGCCCCCCGGTCCTCATCCTCTGCAATGTGTAGTAATGTATGGCCCCTCTCGTCTGCGATTGAAACCGACGCACCACTCCTGATAAGCAGCGAGGCCATCATAATGTCGTTATTGTCGATGGCCTGGCGTAGTGGAGTTTTCCCACGCATGTCTTGTGAGTTGACATCGGCCCCGGCTTGAATCAGAGTGCGTGCCATCACTTCATTCCCATATTCTACTGCATAATGAAGGGCTGTCTTTCCACGAGAGCAGCGCTCCGAGGTAATTGCATCAGCCATTTTTCTTATCATTATCTCCATGATTGCTTCATTGTCCACCTCCACCAGCATGATGAATACAATACTCGTGTCTCCCGTGACTTTCCACAATTCTAAAGCTTCTTGATCAATCGCTAGAGCTCCTGTGGAGCCAAAAATTCGCAACGCCTCGATTTGTGCAGATTTATAGTTGCCAGAGGTAAATTCTTTGGGGTCTTGAAGCCACTCCATGCAATCTAGCCACTGACAGAAAAACTGATGAAATTGTGCCATGTGCATAGAGAACCAGGCTCGTTCCACTTGGTGAGAAGTTGCTACATGTAACCCAAAGTATAGCAGAGCGTAAGATGTCATAGGGAGTTCGCATATAGAAGTGACAAATGATTTGCGAGTTTGTTGAGCATCCTGTGTAGAGCTCACAAAGACTCGAGGGAATACTTGACACTTTACATATTCTATGCATCGATACGACATGTCGAGGTGCAATTTCGAGGCTTCAGCTGGGAAAATCAGGCTAGCAGTGGATACAGAATAAAAATTCTCTGGATATTTATCTTTGCTTGGATATAGTTTTGGTGTGAGGCATTTGGTCGAACAGCGGCACACATCTGGGGTTCGACAGTACATCGCTGCTAATTTGCACTCTCTTGGATGACTGCAGTGCTTTGGAGTCAAGTAATCCTCGACAGACCGATGAATGAGAATAACGTGGCCAGTCCCCTCTTGGACGCTGACGAACGATCCACATGACTCGACGCATTCTTGGATCCAGCGCTCCCGATCCTGGTAGTTCTTTGGCAAGCCAGCGGCAATAGCTAGTTCTTTGAGGGAAAGTGGTCGAAACGCAACGAGAACCGCTTGTAGGATTCTAATTGCATAAACAACATGTTCAGGGAACTCTCTGTTGTCCAGTACTTGTTCGAGTATCCGTCGGTACAATGGGGCCAATCCGCGGGGTAGCTCAGATAAGATCCTCATTGTGTTGACCGACTTGACTTTGGGTTTCGCCAGCTCTTTACATACTAGGGAAACCCACAGAAAAGTGCCATCAGCTGTCTGGCGAAGGTGTTTATCGACAGAAGCTCGTAATTCGTCATCGTAATGTTTAACCGACGCTAGCTCTTGAACTTTCTTGCTCACATATTGGTCGACTGCCCCGTCGACGAATCGTTTGTTATCTTCCAAGCTCACTGCCAGAGCTCCACCCCAGAGCTCTACGTCGTTTCTGACCGTAATAAGCCATTTAATTCTAAGTTGATTCTGAGTGCTTCCTAGATATTTTAGCAATATATCGCGAGATCCTTCTGAACATTCATCAAGCGCATCGATGACTAAATAAACGCGGAGCTTCGGGTCGACGCAAGTTTCCTTGAGTACGGACAATAGAAGGTAAAGTGCAGAGTCTGACGTTGAGAACAGTCCCTCGCTTTTTTGTTTTTCAAATTTCCGACAGAGTGGTGTAGCAAGCTCGGGGAAGTTTGACAGTACTTGCCAGAGTAGTGATCGAATAACATAAGCGGCATGACTTCTTTCCATGACTTGATGGTCACAAAAGAAGTAGGCCAATACATGTTTGCTAGGTTCCTGTTTCTTGATATCCTTGATTCGTCGATCGAGTTCATCAATCAATGACACCGCCAGCATCGTCTTTCCTTTACCCGGGTCTCCACGTATCCATAGAACCTAAGCTTGGTCATCCGTCCACCACTTGTTGAACATGAGGTATGGGCTTTGAAGGTCTTGGGGGTTTGCTTCAGTTTCTTCACTTGTGCATAGCGGCGGGGCAAATAACCACGACCCGGTCCCAGGGAGTAAGTCGCCATTGTCTAGTTCAATCTGAGATCTGGCTGATGGAGGGTCTAAGGCAAAAAGATTCTGGATGAATTCGCGCGTTTGGGGGTCGGTATTGCCTGGTCACCACGATGTTAGAATCAATTTGAATATGCTGAAGAGCCATATATTACGTACCTGTGGCCTGAACCCTATTCTTAGTGACTGACTTCCACCACGGAACCAAAAAGGCTTTACAGCAACACGCTGCTGTAGCTGCGGCGTATGGTTGCCAGACCTTATTTTTATGACTGTCCGAGTAGTCGCAAACCCCTTTGATGATGACACAAGGAACCGTCCCCCATGCACCACCTCCTTCCATCTCCAGTGCCACTATACCAAGTTCTTTGACAAGCCGGTCTCGCTCTGTACTAGACTTCATGACTTTGTCCGCTGACCCGAAGGCGCCAAAGTACACGTGGGGTCTCAAAGACCTAGGAATTGATCCCACAGCACCCGCCTCGTCGAGCTGTGTAGAAGGCGGTTTCCGCTGCCGCATTACAACCTCATGACAACCTAATATTGTGCAATCCAACGTTTCGGATTCCTTACAGGGGGGGTTTTCGTCATCCAGGCACTTGTCGCAAGTCTCGCATAACCCCTTTTGGTGATGTTTGTGCCGGTGAGTTGGGGCGAAGAGCTTGTCGTTCTCCATACCTGGATGTTTACATTTTGGCTGCCAATCCGATTTGCGCGGAGCATTGAGGTATTCTAGGGTTCTTTCCTCCAGATGCGACAACTCTTGTTCACCTTGCATCTTATTCAGATATGATCTGAGTTCAGGGCAGGGTTCGCGGCCTGTAGTATCGATCGGCCGAAACTCGTGCGTAAACTCGCGACCGAGGCCATATTGGATAACCCGTGTACTTATGATAACATCGCCAAGCATAATGTCATCTTCTTTGATCTTGGGTACCCCGCCACACACACCGACGACGAAAGCGACTTTAATATTTGGAAATGTGCGTCGAAGGTCGGTAGCCACAATTGCTGAGCTACTTATGCCGTAATTTGGCATGTGTGCGAGGACAACATGGTGATCTCCCATTACGCCTATAGTGTAAGCGTTGGCATCCAGCCTGTCTTTGGCTAACGGAGGGACCGCATCACTTCCCTCTAGAAGCTCATCAAATGCAGCCACGACTGCATCACTCTCTACCTTCAAAGCACATATTATGGCGATCTCGAAGTCTTCTACTGATAGTTGGTGACCCATGGCATAACCAGTTTATGTGGTCGATTGCTCCGGGATCACTCTATCGATTTAACATCTACCGGATAATTAGCATCTGTTAACTGATGGACCAAGTGTAATGACAAAGGGAGAAAATGGAAATGAAAAGGTGGATCCTTACTAGAATATGGTTGTTGTCATGCCATCGTTTATCTACCAGATCCAGAAGGCGATCGGGTTAACACAAGGCAAACTAGATTTTCAGGAAGCTGAGGTATAGCGAGTGCTTGCAGAGCGGTTGAACTAATCTCGGGCAAGAAGGGATGGTCGAAGAGATGCGTTGCGTCGATAGGTATACGCTAGGCAAATATTTCCGATGATTATAATTCTAACTCATGAGCACGCAGAGGAAATGTTTTTCTGGGAAATGGAGGAAAGGCATCGTTCAAGGATAAAACGGGCGCGGGGAAAGCCCTTAGCTGAGCCTTATGACTAGACTAATACCCAAGTATATAGGTACATACCTACCTACTTACTCTGTAGCAGCCTAAGTACCAACCTGCCTACCTTAGGTAGCCATATACAGAGTAAATGATAGTAAATAACATCAGATTAGCTACCTTAGGTACCTAAGTACACTGTGTAAGCCAAAAAAAAGATTTTTAGTCCTGTGAAATATGAAGATTCAATCAGCGTGGTTTACTAGAATATTTATGAGGATTCGGATGTGGCATACCTGTCGTAGTAGTCATCCTGTTTCTCAACTCATTCTCCGAAGCCTCAGGGGCTCGGGTTTTCGTGATGTTGAGGCTATTAATAAGCAATCTACCAGGTCTCCTTTGGCCGCGGCCATGATCGTATTCGGGTTCCGTTATCAGCATCGACAACGCCGTAGCGCTAAAGGGTCTCGCCCCCATTGTCCGGGAATACCACAACTGGAAGCCTCCCGACGGGTCTGCGGGTTTGCAGTCGAGATGATTACTGGTCCGGCTCGGATTTCCTCGTTGGAAATTGTCATTTTTTTGGCCAATCGATTACAATCTCGGGTCAAGACGGAAATATCGTCAATCGACCCTCCGAAGCTCCGTATTACCTAAGCCTCTCGGTGTTGGTGTTGGCCCGGCTCGCTGATGATAAAAAGAGAATGTTGGTTACAAACCTGGGCAACTATGTTCTAGGCAGGTACCTAAATCGAGTATTGTCCTATATGATAATGTTAGATCTTTTTAGTTTTCAATTTTCATAAACTCCTCTTTAACAACTTGTAAAATGGGCGGATATATGTAGGAAAACAGGAATAAGAAAAGAAATATCGAATTGAAAATGCCTCCGCAGCTTATCTTCGGCACAGCCGGCTTCGGTATGGATAGCTCCGAGTTCCAAAACGCCGAGTCCGTCCGAGCCGTGCTCAAAACCATCAAGGGTCTCGGCATCCATCGTTTGGACTCGGGAGCGCGGTACCCGCCGCTGAACCCGGGGCGATCGGAGGAGCTGATCGGGGAGACGGTGGATATCAGCAAAGACTTCGCGGTTGACACGAAAGTGTACACCGATACGCGGAAAGACAGCAGCGGAGACTTGACCCGTGAAAATATCCAAAAATCCGTCGAGGGGAGTCTGGGGAGATTGAAGAAACCCGAGGGTGAGGGCATTAATGTGCTGCATATACACCGAGCGGACCCGACGACGCCGCTCGAGGAGCAGATACGGGGGTTTAATGAACAGATTGAGTCGGGACATTGCAAGGCTGTAGATATCCCTCCCTCCCCTTTGTAATTTGAAACTCGGATAAGCTGACTTGGAATAGTGGGGTGTGTCAAACGTCCCCATTCCAACTCTTGAACGCATCGTCGCCCTCTGCGACGAACACGGGTGGCGCAAACCCGCATGTTATCAAGCCGAATACAGCATTGTATCACGCGGCGTCGAGACCAAACTCCTTCCGCTCCTCCGCGCCCACGGTATCCGGCTCAATGCCTTTCGCTTCATCGCCTCCGGGCTTCTAACCGGAAATCTGAGCAACGATCGGACCGCGGGTACCCGGTTCGACCCGGCGAACCCGTTGGGCGGGGCTATGAGGCGCGTGTTCGGAGCGCCGGATTTAGTTGCCGCGGTGAAGACGTTTGATGAAAAGACGAGGGCAAACGGGGCTGAGCCCCTAGAGGTCGCGGTAAGATGGATTGTGCATCATTCGCAGTTAGGCGATGAGGATGGCGTGTTGATAGGCGCGAGTAAGACGAAGCAGGTCGTGCAGACGGTGGAGTTGGCGAACAAGGGGCCGTTGTCTGAGGATTTGCTCAAGTTAGTAGATAAGCTGTGGGATGCGGTGAAGGATACTAGAGGCGAAATCATTTGAGCTGTTCCAGTAGGACAGCTGAGTAGTACAGTTCATGTACCTGTGTAGTCAAACAAAACATTCAACGCTAGATCGTCAATTAGATTTGAATTTGGCCGTCGCATCCTGGTTGAATAAGATCATGACGACCGTTTCTATAGAGCACGATCCCGAAACCAAACCCACAAAGTCTAAATGCGCCGAGTCCATGCTGCCCGTCCTGAGGCCTCCCCAAATCCTTTATTGATACATGTTGAATAAAATATGTCGAACATATATACCCTCCAAGCCAATAATCATAAACAGGTGGAATGGTTGGGTTTACGCTCCCTCCATGGCGATGGTCTGTCCCAGCTTGCCCTCGGAGGCAGCAGCAACCGCTCTCTCGTCGGCCCGCTTCCTCAACACATTTTCGATGAAAGCCTCTCCGGCCTTGTAACTACTCCTGACGAGCGGTCCGCTAGCCACGTACATGAACCCCATGTCCAATGCACGCTGTTCCCACATCTTGAACTCATCAGGCGTAACGTACTTCTCGACCTTTAGATGTCTCTTCGTAGGCCTCATGTACTGACCAAACGTAACGACATCGCACCCCACATTCCTCAATTCCTTCAACGCATCCGTGAGCTCGTGCTCCTGCTCACCAAGCCCGAGCATAAAGCTCGTCTTCGTAATGATACCCTGGTCCCCACGCACCTTCTTCACATGCTCCAGGACCTTCAAACTCTGTCTAAACGTCGCCCTGCGATCCCTGACATACGGCGTAAGCCCTTCCACCGTCTCCATATTATGCGCGTAGACATCGAGTCCGCTATCCGCAACAACCTTAACCATGTCCGAATCGCCCATAAAATCACCCGTCAGCGCCTCGACCAGCAAGCTCGGCTTCTTCGCCTTGATCTTGCGGATGGTCTCGGCGAAATGGTGCGCGCCGCCGTCGGCGAGGTCGTCGCGGTCCACGTTCGTCAGCACGACGTACCCCAGCCCCCAGCGCGCGAGCGCCTCGGCCACGTGCTCGGGCTCGTGCGGGTCGAGCGGCGGCGGCTTGCGGTTGGTCTTGACGCTGCAGAAGCGGCACCCGCGCGTGCACGTGTCCCCCATCAGCATGATCGTCGCCGTCGCCGCGTTCTTGTTGCTGCCCCCCCAGCACTCGCTGATGTTCGGGCACCGCGCCTCCTCGCACACCGTGTGCAGCCCCAGCCCCCTCAGGTCCTTCTTGATCTGCTTGTAGTTGTCGTTGCCTGCTGGGATCGGCGTCTTCAGCCATTCCGGCAGCCGCGTTATCGTCCGCCGGTTCGACGCGGGCCCGACTTCGGCCGTGCGCAGCTCGTACGCGTCGGTGGGCGAGAGCGTTGTGGTGGAGGCGGACTTGGAGGAGAGGAACTCGTCGAAGGAGGCTATCGTCGTGTCCTTGAAGTACGTGGGCCGGCGGGCAGGTTTGGCGGTTGCGGAGGATGTCGTTGTGTCCGGTGTGTTTGTTGGGATGGTGGCGTAGGACCGGGTTACGGCCGCGGCGGAATTGAGGGCTCGCTGCACAGGCGCACGTATGCGGTGCAGCGATGCGGAAGTCGAGGCCATGGTTCAGGAGCTGCTGTACGGATGCTGCGGATGAATATGGCCGTGAATTGGAGGTTTGTACGGGTTTGAGCTCCCACCTTCGGAAGACAAAGATAAAAGATAAAAGACAAAATCGTTGACGATAAGGGACTTTGCTTACAATTGGAATCCCCAACTTTTAAGCGACCCACTATTGGCTAAAAGAACGGGTCATCGGTTAGAACCGGAGTGACCCGGAGTTTCCAATTGCGCTATTGTCATTATCACAGGTGCTGTCAGCTGTAAACCTTGATGAATTTGGGTTTAGATATGAACCAATCATCGACGAGGTGGCTGACCGATGAGGAAACCCTTCGGCTCTCCCCGCTGAACCCTGAACGCTAAATGCTAAGTTTGACAACATCACACAATAATTGTGAGTTCTCGAATATGAAATCTGTTTAATAGAGAGAAAATGTGGAAATTACGTATATCAATTTTAGCTGATACATACAGGCATTTTATTGTAATTATTTATTTATTGGGTTTACTCGGAGATGATGGTTGTCGCGAATGGACACCAGCGTCCATGGATATCCAAAGACCAACTACCTACCTAGGTCCTAGGTCCTACGTCCTACGTAGGTAGGTACCTAATTATACTGGGTGCGCCCTGAGATTTCTACTTACTTGGGGGGACTTAGCAGAGGAAAGTACCACTATATAATCCGCTACGAAGTGTGACTTCAGTAGGAATACGGATCTCTAATGGATCTTTTTAGTTGCCATCGATGCATTATCTAGATGTGTAACAAAAATAAATATCGATATTTCCTACAAAGATTTCGTCGAAAGCGACTATCGTTTATTAAATGACTCAAAACGCATACCACTGAATAGTATTTCCTAGGTGCTTGTGCAGATAGTCCTGGAGCTGTCCTAGGTAACTGATCTGAATCAGCTTGGTGTCCAGGATACGCAAAGGTGTCTCGGCACATCAGTCCTAGCCTCATCCCCCTTTCTAGCAAACAGCATTTTTACTTGCCAAGCATCCTTATCTCGCGCCCCTTACATACGGACGTATTCGATGAGAAGTCCATGTACGAAGTATGATGCTCGGATATCCGGACTATCGAAAGAGGCCGACGAAAGAAAGGGCTTGATACCCGGGTTATATCTGTCCTTGATCTGTTTCGGTAGCTCGATTTGTCAACATGGAAGACTGAAGTACTATTGTTTTAGGGACGAGGTTTGGATGGGCTACTCGAGGGCTTCGAATCTCGGCACTGTAGAGTAATAAAATGCGCTGACAAGGTGCGAATAAGGCGTTTAACATTGTAGGCTCTATGCTTACTTAAGGCATGAGCCTGACATAGACCTGTCAATTCGAATTCGAAGTTCATCTCTCGAACGTGATCGCCAAGTTACGTAGATGAGCATAATATTGCTCATTTGACGGTGGTTAATAATTAAAAATCATATGGACACTAAAAGACTTCTATCACATAAATAAGGTGAACGCGAAATATACGGAACTTGAAATGCTCAATTGAGGTTGCTTTTATGTATCTTTTCTCTTCAGCGCAATGCTCCAAGCTACCTGCCTTCCCTTTCCAAGCAAATGGTGAGAAATCCAGAAGCAACGAGATGCAAAGGCCTCAAGTGTTTGCAAATAAACGGTCAAAAATCAGACAATCTCACAAATGTGAGTACACGACAAGCATTGCAGTTATTTTTTGGTTTCTCTCCCACAAATTTCTCCTCGGACCATTCTCGCACGGCGAGAGTTCTTAACAAGGGGGGTATCTCAACACAATACGAAGGCGGGTGAAAAGTAAATGAATAAAAAATCAAAGGGTATGAAGGTGCCTTCGTTGACATCTGTCTCGTGGCTCATAACCGAACTCCGCGGTAGATGCAGAAAAAGGGGTGGTATTCGAAGTAGAAAAAAGGTAGTCCAGCCAGCAACACTATTCATATAGAATAGGCTCTCTCATTCTCAGCCCACCGTCTCAGCGGTTGATGGGATATTTTCGGATCTTGCATAACTATGACCAGCCCCAAGGTTGACGTGGGGGTATCGGAAGATGATGAAGGTGTAAATAAAATGTAGCGACATGAGAAGAATAAAGTCAAGTCCTTGGGGTGTTTGCAAATCTCCAGGGCTGTGTATCCGGGATGAGAGAGTGCGCAACATGACGATGTCAGATAGATTGACGGTGACATGACATGAGAATAGTTGGCGAATGCGCGCGTTGCCGGTTTATTGAAACATTAAGGGTGTTTCGAAGAAAATGAAGTAGTAGCACCAAACGCTCAACACCTGTAGAAGGGCCGAGGGGAAATGTCTTGTGGTCGAGGTGAGTTTGTTGTTTCATTGGCGATGGGCGATCGCGACCGTTGAAGTACGCGAACGCCAAAAGCAGAATGGTTGGTTGCGGTTGATTGCGGTTGATTGTAGTGTCGTAATTTAGTATTCGTATCGTCGCATGTAATGTAGCCAGACAGCGCCGAAGACGAAGTATTCTGATTTTTGACAAAAGAAATGAAGTAGTATATAGAGTGTATAGACCTTTGTTCGTAGTGAAACTTAGGTAAGGTGCTGGTATGACCTTCGGAACGTTGTCTCAGTCGCAACGATTTTGCCGTTTTCGCGGCCGCAAGTTTGCGCTTAGCGGCGCAAACTTACATCATCGCCGCGAAGACCATACCGGCAAGACCGGCGAACGCAACAGGAGCTACCATTGCGCCGCTGTTCTGGTTGTCAATGGTAGGGCTAACGGTCGGCGCAACGGTTGTAGGAGAACCATCAGCACCAGTTGTCGTGGTCGCGGTAACAATGGTGGTGGAGCCTGAGACGGTGCCAGTGGGGAATGCGGTCGTCGAGTTTGCGCTGAAAACGCTGGTAGTAGCAACCTTCTGGATGGTGATGTACTTGGTCATCGTCATGGTAGATGTTGTCGTGGAGGTCTCTGCGACTGCCAACAAAGGCAGAAGCGCAGCCGTGAGAAAAGCGGATATTTGCATCTTGATGCGCGGGTTTGACTCGAGGTCGTATGTGTGGTTAGAACAAGTGTTGATATGCGACGGTATATTGTCGCAAAATTGGATATGCTTCAAGTAAAGCTTGTCGTAGAATAGAATATCACTCCTGATTGCTCAGTCTTCTTTTCCAAGTCTCTTTTTGTAGAATGCTCTGGACGTATCCGTGTCTCGTAGTAGAAGCGTAGTATGCTAGTATCGTTGGGATGCGATGCAATGCGATCGTGATGAGAGTTTTTTGCGTAATGCAGAGAGTGTTTTTGTTGAATACTCGGTACTCAAAGGTCTGTTTGACTTATTTTTCTTCGTAATGTCGTAAAGATGGACTCTGCCAACGAAGCCCTGTAGGTTTTGAAGAAGTGAGTGTGTGAGAGTGTGAGAGAAGAGAAAGGTGTGTGAGAAAAGTATGGCGAGGGTATCAAGTAGTTTAATGAAGGAGCGAGGGAAATGGGGTGCTAATGGGTGCTGGAGAGCGGCGGGATGGGGAGCCACGATCATCTCTGGGGACCCTTGTAGCGTTACTTTGTTGCGCAAAATGGACGAGAGATTAATGGCGACCAAGAATCAAAGCAAGGGTACCTGAAATTAGCGTGACACCTATTTCTTGCACTAGTCGGCTAGGGACTTCTGGGGTTCTAGCACCGACAAAGCGTCAATCTGGTCCAATCACCGTTAGCCGTTTATCTCCATAATTTTAATAATTACCTAGTGTAGATGGCTTACTGTGCAGCCGCCGAGGCTTTCCTTCCCAAAGAATATAATGAATATGGTAGAGGGAAGGTACACAATACAATACCTAGACAAAGCGCGGTATATCCTGACTTTTCATTATATCGTCGTTTGTCAGGTAAGTCCTATTTAGATGCACTTCAAACTATGACTTCCTTGTTCAAGGAGTATGATAAAGATAACGCAAGGCACTAAATACGCCAACTTGACAACTCTTATTGAATAGTAAATTGGATATATGTAATAGTAAGAAGAACAAAAGGGACGAGAATACTCCGTCGCATATATTTGCCCACCTGTCGACACGCGATGATGTACCTGATACCTGTTACCAGTTACCGGTACCCAAGTACTTAAGTCTTAGGTAGCCATACTGCAGTGATGGCGGATTGCATCCTCCGATTGCACAGGGCAACGGAAATTACATACCTAGGTACATCGACAAAAATCAGAGACATGGGTGGATGGTGGACGGTGATGATGAGATGGAGGCCGTGATCCAACTGCCAAAAGTGCCCCAACCCAGTAGTGCCGCTTTTTCTTCTATTACCCAAGTGCCTATCGCCTAAACAAGTAGGAATTTGCAACGCTTGCACCCAATTTGGTATAACAGATAATTCACTCATCTTCGATTTCCTCTAAAGCTGTCGGTATTTGGATCCTTGAACAGAAACTTCGTATTCATCGCACCTGACTCTCTTCAATTGCTATTTGCCTGTTATACTATGTAGATACTTACAATATCGAACTCTCTATTATATTAGCCTCTAACCACCTCATATTACTTACTTAGTATCAACAAAGCTTGTTCATAAAATGCCCCTCCTACATAGTACATCACAAGATTGCATAATTTCTGATTGACAGGGGTGTACGTAAGAGTATCAGGTGGTGATTGGTCGGATTGGGTGCCATTTGTTCCTGCAGATTTGACGTTTTGTTCCTGACTAAACCGTAAAGGGGAAGTCTGATCATTTACCAATTTCTGTCAGAATTCAAAATCTCCCCCAGATTGGTCCGAGCAGTTTCCTTTCTTCCACTCGGAAAGGTTCAGTAGTACCGAGAAGGCGCTATTACCCAGGCTGCCCAGGTACAGGTACAGGTACAGGTACCACAGCGACCACAGCGACCACAGCGACCACGGCGCCCATAGCACTTTCGGCGTATCACAGGTCGTTCTTGCACAGACTTTATTATAGTGGTTTCCACTGGGATTTCACTAGGATTCCACCTGTTCCCATTGTTCCTATTGTCCCCATAAGTTTGTGGAGAAGATCTTGCGCTAAAAGTGGATTTCCATTCAAACAATTAAACGATAACGCCATTCTCCCTTTGTATTTTCCCTTTCTCGCTACCCAAATTGACCTCCTTTCGGCTGTCTACTTGCCAGATCTACTAGGTGATAATCATCATCACTCTAGTAGTTATTTTTGTCAAGCCCAAAAAGCTTGTGGAAATGCTGATGGCAATCACCATATGGAGCAAAGACAACGAATGTAAGGCAAGGCGACTTCAAGTCGTCACTATTGTCTGTTCGCGACACCGCGTTTTGACGCAGATCGGGATCAACTAACCTACAATAGATATACAATGGACATAATGGATGCAATTCAGGTACACCTAATGGGGATGATGGACACATGCAAGGTACCCGACGTGATCAGGTACCTACCTACCTAACGGCTAAACGGTCAGGACTCAGCCTGTCGCCATGTGTCACGAACGACAGCGAACCACGTCTGTTTTGGATTGCCATGAACGACTCAACACTTTGAGATTCGGACATTTTTCTATGAAAAGTTTGCAACAGGTCTATCCTATCATGATGTACCACGCAATAGAACTTGTGGGACTTCAGGGCTGGGCGTACATCCGAGCTGACTGTCGCCACCATGGGGCTGAAATGATTTTTTTTTCTCCTTCTCGCGATGCACACCGACACAAATTTGAACAATCCGGTGGATTTTCGAGTTATTGGAACCTGGCCTCTAAGACTCCAGCTGCCCAGGCTGTTGGTTGTCCTACGCAGTAGTACTTACATAATCCCGGAAGGGACACCAAGCCTCAAGGTGACAAGGTCCAAGGCACCCTTGATGCTACCTTTCTAGGGCACCTAGGCATGAATTTGGTTGCACCACCAAGATGATATGTGGACGCTAGCGACGGGCGTTTCTGTGATAGCTTCGATTTGATTTCACTTAGTTACCTACCTAGGACCTAGGACCTACACTAGGTATCTTTCCAGGGGCCAATAATGCTAATATTCCCTTAGGCTATTAATTGTCCTCGCTTATGACTCGGAACCTGCACCTATCGCGACCTTGGCCGACAGCCCTAGTGACCACGCGCACCATGTGGTCTTGACGAATGGTGCCACTCAATAGCCTAACCTAGACCTAGAGCGTTTGAGAACTCCAACAACCCCTGTGAGACAAAAGGCGTTTCTAACCCCATGGTCTCAAGGTTATCAAACCTACTAGCAGTCTAGCACACCCAAAGGAAATTATCGAGAAGCCTTATGTGTGTCTTCTATAGTTTGCTTCCTATCGCGACTTTCAATGTATGTATGTAAGAATGCAAACTAGCCGTCGCATAGGCGATGACGCGGAATTTGTCATTCTCACGTTTGAACTGCGCACCTTGCTCTGTTTGAAATTCTTCGAGATCGGATGGTTATCATTCCACGCACTAACGAGGTATACGACACCGGACACCCTGAGCCTTGAGGTAGTACTGCGTAGATGCGATCTGTGATCGCCAGACTCCAACAGCTTCGGACTATTGAGCTGTTGATCTATCATCAATCTAGCGCAGTTGATCGCAGATCACCATACCTAATCTTCGGACAATAGATTATTATAATGACCCTAGGCGTCTGCTTCTTTCAACGTCTTCAATTCTCTTTGATACAAGTGTATCGATGCTATATTTACATGATTATTCTCTCTGTCATAGCATGATTAGGTTACAGAGTACCCAGGCCTAGCAGAATGCGATGGAGAATGCGATCCTAACTCAAGAGAAATCATTTTTAGTACTGGCTTACGACAATTTTCAAAATGTGCTCAAAACTTGGAAGCAATTCAGTATGGTTTCTATTGTTAGGAAGAGCGTCTGACGATGACTGGAATAAGGAGGATTTCGTCTCGATTTAGGCCGTCGCGCAAGGCCCTCAACTAATTAATATAGGTCTTTTTGGGTCTTAGCTAACCGAGGACTGCTGATTGATGACACCACGAACCGATCCGGCTGGAGTTCTTGTTTTGGGAACCCACGCCGATGCAGACGAAGGAGCTAAAGACGATCCCAACTCGGCTACCATAACTCCTACTGATTTTTAGAACTTTGCAAATCCTCATGATCCATAGCGTCGATGATTCTTCAGTGCCTTCATGGTGCTTTGAGATAATCATGTCACGATGCTGATGAAAAGACAACAGAAGACCGACATGAGCGCCTGTATCCCCGGTTATGGCAGGCTTGCGGTATTCATCAAAGATATCATTCTATCTACGAAACAATTATTCATGTCATCACAGGTTCCCAATAGGGCCCAAAGTCGATAGCTCACAATTGAGAAATGATATTTCAGAATATCATTCATGACTCAATCCGCCTTTCAAATGTCAGGCAGAATGTTTCAATACGTGTATATGCATCTTGACGACATCTTATCGTCTGCCTATACAGCGACCAATCATGGAGCCTCCGTTCACCTCTCCGGAGAGGGGGAGGTGTTACCAATATGCAGGTGACCGTTCATCAAAATGACTGATATCAGTCAGGTATGAGAGATTACGGGAGTGACTTCTTTCATTGCTTTCATTGTCGATGAATGGTGATAAATAGCTGGTAACTGGAGTGGACTTCTGGGGATTGGTGCCATGGCTTAAGAGTTTTGAATTCTCAAGGATCTCAATCACGGATATGGCAATAACCACGCGTCGCGACCCTGCTATAGTTTGCGCCGAAAGAATTGCAGCTTTGCATTTTCTTCATCATATTCCTGTTAACCCATCTTCTAACCCAGTGACCACAGCCCAGAATCGATCGGCCGGTTACACGCTACCTTTCGAAAAAGAGCGTGAGCTTGCTAGTACACTCGCCTTTCTTGCACTCTTCAAGGACGACAATAATCATATCCCAGCTGTCTGCATTGAAGAAGATCCTGGTGCGGCACATATCAATGTCTTGCTCGCCGTAAACAAGCTAAAATATGACGACGGACAACAAATGCTTGAAGACTTGAAGAAATCATTCGACGGAATTTTCTCTCTTCTAGATCAAGATTATGCTGGGGAATCTAGGCCAGCGGACGCCCTGAACACATCAGCCAATAGCCCCAGGGCAGTCAATTCGTCCCGTATAGAGCATGATCTATTTCAATACATCACCTCCATGTGTCGAGAGCGTATCCTTCATCGACTACGACTTAAAGGTCGCCTGAGCCAGAAAACGTCTATCAAAAAGGCTCTCCAAACAGCTTTTGACTATTACCTTAGATATGCAGGGTTACTAGATAGTCTATTCATTCAGAGGGCGATGGAAGTAATAAGGCTAACTGATATTTGGATCAATTGTTCAACGAATGGCGAATCGACGAATGGCGAATTAGAGAACTTGGTGGAGGGCATTCATCACCTGTGGCAAGTAGACCATCTAGCAGCGCTAATCAAAGAAATACCCGAAAATACCATGCAATCAAACCTCAGGGATTCTCTCTTAAACATGATTAGCAAGGTCTCTAGATACCGCGAAGCAGCTAGATTTCTATACCGCCTGGGCAAGAAAACCCCCCTCGCCCGCAAAATGCGCACCGTCATCATCCAATGGACCAGACCAGACTTCACTAGGTCGGCTGCCGGTAAAAATGTACCAGGCTCCGATATCACTATCCCGCTCGACCAAGGTCTCGGAGATCCTAAGAGGAATCTCCAGGATATATGCGATTTACTGAATAGCGAAGGGGGGAGCCTGGATAGCAAATTAACGCGAGAGGAGGCAAGCGAGCAGCTCACCGCGCAAACGCGCAAGACATTACGGGAGGCCAAGATCCATGCCGAGATCCAGCTACTCTACTACTGCGACTCGAACATCCACCCTGATCGACTACCGCGCGTCGTGTGCTCAAGCAAGGACGCGTGTTGGCTATGCAACGAATTCATCTTGCTGTACGGGAAGATCCACACGCCGAAATCGCACGGCAAGATATACCCCGGGTGGCGCGTGCCGGTGGTGAAGGGGAATGAGTGGGCGAAGAAGTATAACGATCGTCTAGAGGGAACTTTAATGCGTAGCTTGAAGGCGCTGTTTACGAGTAAAAAGAGGACGGAGTACCCGTGCCCGAATGAAAGCACGCTACTCGCGCTGTACTTGTCGGATTCGACGTTGTCGAATGTGGAATTACCCCTGAGAGACGGGAATGGGCAGATTGTCCAGGAAGCTTCAGGAGATCACACGGCTCAAGGCGAGGAATCACCTACACATGAACTACTACTGTCAAATGACGAAGAAAATACACTACATGTCGGCGAAGTGGAGAAACCCGAAGATATAGAGGTGCCAAAGGAGACGGCGGAAATAGAAGAGGCAGAAAAAGTACAAGAGGCGGAAAACGAAGAAAAGCCGTGGGATAGCGGGGAAGAATCAGATATGGATATTTACAGCTCCGAAGTGGAAGACGCGTGGATTGCAAGCCTGGGAGCAAGAGCATGGGGGTCACAGGAACCTTGGGATTCAGCAGAGGCGAGAGAAACAGAGGAGGTTGGGGAGGTACAGGACGCCAATGACGTGGAAGACGCGGCACCCACAACTCCTGATGAACATGAGAACGACGACTCCTACGATGCCAACAAATACACAGAGCGCCGGAGCAGCGGGTGTAGTTCGAGCTCGTCCGAAGGAAGCCTGACGCTTCAACTCGGCGAGGTGAGATCGATGAAGATATGGATGGGAAAGTCCACTCCGCTCTACAACGCGGGGCCTCTACTCAACATCCAAGTCGAGTACGCCACGAGTAAGGGTCTGGAGACGCCAAATACGCCACATAACCTCCACAAGAAGTTATCATATTCCCTTCAACGGCTGACGCCCGAGGAGGCGCGGAAGATCCGGAGTGGAGGTGGGGTTCCGATCAGTGGCGCTGACTTGCCTGCTGGTCATTGGGTGGAGGGTAACACAGATGAGGATGGCTCCGTGTATATTGCTAACGGTGGTGAAGTCATGAAGCTCTCCTTGCGGCCAATATTGGGATGAAATCACTGCTATTATTTGGAATCTGGTTTGGGGTGCAGATACCCAGTGCGCATTTATGATTTATGATTCAAACGATACCTATACCTAGACGGCGATCTGGTTAGAAAGAAACAAAGTACTATAGAGTATATGTATAGACAAAGCTTCAAGGAACATTTGAAGAAACACATATTGTATATACTACCTTTTTTGTCAAAGTAACTCTATTCCGGCGACAGTCCACAGCACCTGATGGCCCATACTAGATACGACTTTAACTGGGTACGTACCTGGTTCCAGCCTCGGACGAAGCATCTCTCATTTTATGCAGAATGATGACAAAGGTATACAGGTACATAAATCGACAGTAGTACCAAAGACTCAGCTACCTATTACTAGCAACAAACAGGTAACAGAATAGGACCAAAGGATCTCAGCCGCTTCCCCATAAGACCGGGTCTGTGCCTCTCAGTCCACTTCGGCAATAAGGAAGCGCTGATTGGCCCCTAACTCGGGTACGTGCCTCGCTAGCCCTCCGCATACCGGCTACTTAGGCATAGACGGCTCCTGGACCCGAGTAAAAAAGGGGCCCCCGCCACGGAATTGCCGACGAGAAAGGTAAGCACCTCAAGTACGTTCGATGTCGAGTTCTCAATGTCTATAACATGGAAGAGAACAAAGTAATAAGGATCTATAGAAGTTCTAAATTAGCCGATGATATAGTACTAATTCTTTTTTGTCTTTCATCTCTTGTCTTCTATCTCTACATCTAGCGCAAGACCTCTCGTGCAATCCATCCACTTGCTTCCATAAATCCCTCAATGCCATTCATTCGTTTCAACCCGTCAGTCGGTAGCCGCGCCCCGTCATCCCAAACACATCTCCTAGTCCAGTTAATGGGGCTGGAGGCAGAACCCAAGTTTTATGTAGTTGAATAATAACATATCGACGAAATGCACGTGTCGATAAACGTACATTTCATCAGTGCAGCTTAATACAATATACGCAGCACAATATAGCACGTTGTTGAACCACATCTGCGCAGGAAAAAAAAAACGCCTTAGCTCTACCAAGAGTTGGTGAAACTCTATGCTGGTTAACCTTTCTGTTGAAAAGACCTCCGTAAATCCCGTACGCCCTTATTTTCCATCATGTTGAAAAACGGATGAGCTTATGCGCTACGCCAGAGATATGCATGGAGATGCAATTTTAGGAGCTTGTAGTGTCCTCGACCGGCGGACATGTACAGAAGAGGTTGAGATCACCGTAAGCTTGGCACTCTGGTTAGCATGTCTCTTCATAAGGAATCTGACGCATGTGGGACTTACTATCGTCTATCCTTGTGACCGTCGGCCAGAATTTCTTCTCCTTCAGCCACGGTAGCGGGTAGGCGGCTTTCTCGCGTGAATAGACCCTCCCCCATTTAGCTCCGTCCTCACCATCGCCCTCGATCAGGTCTTTCATAGTGTGTGGCGCCATCTTGAGGACATTACCCTCGCGCGGGACCTTGCCTTCTTCGATCTCGCGAATTTCCCCACGGATACTGATGAGAGCGTCGATAAAGCGATCGAGTTCCTCCTTGCTCTCGCTCTCAGTCGGTTCGATCATTAGCGTGTTAGCGACGGGCCAGCTCATCGTCGGTGCGTGGAATCCGTAGTCCTGTAGACGCTTAGCAATGTCGATCGCCTCTACACTTGCAGATTTGTGGAAGGGACGAGTGTCGAGTATGAATTCATGTGCACAACGACCGTGCTCATTCACGTAGAGAATGTCGTAGTGAGGCTTGAGACGCGAAAGGATGTAGTTGGCATTTAGAAGGGTGATCTTGGTGGCACGAGTGAGACCAGCGGATCCTATAAATAAGGTCAACTTATCCATTCATCCTAGTGAATAAAAATAAACTATTGACTGAGAACTTACCCATGAGAGTATTATACGCCCAACTAATGAGGTTGATGCTAGCGCTGCCATAATTTGCACTGCTCACCGCGTAGCCCTTGGCCTCGGTTATACTCCCAGCCGGATCACGGGGTATGAATTTGGAAAGGTGTTTCTGGACACAAATAGGGCCTACACCAGGGCCACCGCCGCCATGAGGGATGCAAAAGGTCTTGTGGAGGTTCAGATGACACACATCGGCACCGATCTCTCCAGGGGAGCAAAGTCCAATTTGTGCGTTCATGTTCGCGCCGTCCATGTAGACTAATCCACCGTACTGGTGGACGAGCTCACACACTTTCTTAATCCCAGGCTCAAATATGCCATATGTGCTGGGATAAGTGACCATGATAGCCGCGAGCTCATCTTGGTGCTTCTTACACTTTTCCTCTAGGTCTACCAAGTCGAGATTGCCGGTGCTCGTATTGCATTTGATCGGCACTACTCGCATACCGGCCATGGCAGCAGATGCGGGGTTTGTACCGTGAGCAGACACAGGAATGAGGCATATATCCCGTTTCTTTCCAGTGCTATGGATTCTATGGTATTCTGTGATTGCCCGTAGACCGGCGAATTCACCTTGGGCCCCCGAGTTGGGCTGGAGAGAGACTGTGTGCATTCCCGTTATCTTACACAGTTGCGCCTTGAAAGCATCTAGGAGTTTATGATAGCCTATAACATACTCTTGCGGGGTGTAAGGGTGTACTTCAGAAAACTCGGGTATAGTGATGAGTGACATTTCCGCTGTTCCGTTTAGTTTCATGGTGCACGAACCAAGGGGTATCATGGAGTGAACAAGGGATAAATCTTTAGATTGTAAGTGGTGAATATATCGAAGCAGTTCGGTCTCGGAATGGTGTGTGTTAAAAACGGGATGCGTTAGGAAGCTAGAGGTTCGTCGAAAGGGCTCAGGAATATCTAATGGACCGGCATATTCAGACAATATAGTCTCTACGTCTTTCTCTGCAATCTCTTCAGGCAGTGTCCCCCCGCGTCTGGCCGCTTGATGGAATCCCTGGTATAACCTGACCAAGTCCATCAAGGATGTTGTCTCGTCAATTGAGATACCAACTTGCCGTTGGTCAATTCTGCGTACGTGCGCCTTGCCGTCCTTCTCAACTCCTCTTATAAAGCGCTCTTGTGCCAGGGGAGTTACAAAATCGACGGCGACCGTGTCGAACAGAACGCCGCTATCTTGAGACCACCTGGTTTTCTGAGTAGTGAAACCCCACTTTTCCGCCATGGCTTGGACAGTCCTTGCCCCGCGGATAACCCGTTCAGCAATCGCTTTGAGACCTTTGGGACCATGGTAAATCGCGTAGAGAGCGCTCATGTTGGCCAACAATGCCTGTGAGGTACACACATTACTGGTAGCTTTCTCTCTTCGGATGTGCTGTTCTCGGGTTTGGAGAGCTAGTCGATATGCCTTATCACCCAATCGATCCTTGGAAATCCCAACTAGTCGACCTGGCATCTTTCTCTTGTGCTTTTCCTGGACAGCAAAGAAGGCGGCATGCGGACCTCCAAATCCCATTGGCACACCGAATCTCTGGGCACTTCCAAATGCAATGTCCGCTCCCCACTCTCCCGGAGGTTTGAGCATAGTTAGAGCCAAGAGGTCTGTGGCAACACTGAGAAGAGCGCCTTGTTCATGCACAAGTTCAGCGAGGGGTTCGTAATTATAGACGTGGCCGAAGGTGTCGGGATACTGAACCAGAACGCCAGCTAAATTTGGGCCAAGCTCCTTGATAAATTCAATGGAAGTAGGATCTCTCAGATCTAAAGCTCTAAGTTTAACACCAAAGCCATCGGCGCGTCCATGCAAGACTGAGAGAGTCTGCGGGTGGACGTCTATAGAGACGACAAAGGTCTTCTCTTCGGCCTGAGCTCTTGCAGACGGCAGCGCGTTCAAAGAAAGAGTCAGGGCCTCAGCGGCAGCTGTACCTTCGTCCAGAAGACTAGCATTAGCAATGGGAAGCGAAGTGAGATCTGAGACCATGGTTTGAAAATTTAGCAAGGATTCCAAGCGACCCTGGCTGATTTCTGGTTGATATGGGGTGTAGCTCGTGTACCAGGCCGGATTCTCAAGAACATTCCGGCGAATGACAGGCGGAGTAATAGTTCCATAGTATCCTTGGCCAATGAAACTCTTCTTTATGGCGATACCCCTCTCGTAGGTTTTGATTGAATCTTTGAGGCCACTTTCGTTGACTGCGTCCATCCAGAATCTATAAGTCCTTGGAGACAATATATCAGGTGGGACAACTTGTCCAACAAATTCATCTAGGCTCTCGGCGGGAGGAGATAGAGCCTTAAGCATTTCGACTGTATCGGCCTCATCTGGACCGATGTGACGGCGGGCGAAAGTATCCAATGGTTGATATCCCGATTCCTTGAGTTTCAAACTAATCGACCAGGTTGTAGACCTCGACCGCGCAGCTATGCTTGTGGCTTGATACGCACGTCGATGACACACCCAAGGAACTGAGGGTTGTAGCCGGGAAGCTAAGGAAGATGAAGCTCGTATGCGAGCTGCTGATTGGCCTATTCGACGAGGCACGGTGCTTGTGAGGGAAGCCATCGTGAAAAAAAAAAAAAAAAACTCGCTTGGCAATTCACAGCCACGAGAGAAATAACAATTGAAAAGAGCGTAAATGTAGTAATTTGAGGTTAAGCTCTCACGCGGGCATGCTGCTTGGGTAACTCTCACGTTACCTAGATGGATTTGTGAATGAATTCGTGAATTGGCTCACCAATTGGATGAGTGTTGAGGGGTTAGGGAGAGGTGGGAGAGGTGGGAGATGATAAGAGGAACTTTGGAACTTTCGTTCGACGTTAAGGACTCTAGTAGTGGGGTCCAATGGATGCCAGGTTCCCCAGATCCGGTCGCGAACTATAGTTCCGGGAAGAAATGGTGGGTGAAAATGGTAGACAAGAATTGTTGTTTCAAGAATATTTAGGGTATTTTAGTATTTTAATACATAGGTATGATCGGATATTCATTTACGTTATGCTAGTACTAGGAAAGGCCGTCATCGGTCTAAGAATTATTGGTGGTATCGATTAGTACAAAGATAAAGAAACCTTGGAAACCTTGAAAGCACCTGGCAGCCGGGTCTTTCCGGGAAAGAAGCAGCGCCGATAGCGTTCGCTTCGGACTTTTTCTAATCTTTCGACTTGACGGCAGTCGAGGTTTATTCGCATTAAGGTAGTAGCGGGAGACCCACTGTAGCGGTGTGATTTTATGGGATTCATGGATGGGTAAGAGATTTCCTGCAGGTGCTGGCCACCTAGGCAAGTCCTGGTTTGGGTTTAGAGTTTGGAAATGCAGAGAAATGGCACGATCATACAGTGGCCCTACTGCATGATTAAGTAATACAGGTAGCACAACTTATAGGCTAGGTATTTTGTATTGTACCTTGATTAAGCGGCTCAAAATGGGGAGCCGAGGGGCACGTGTGGAGGAGCTCCTTTCCAGTCTTTTTGCAGCTTTTAGTTGGTCGTCACTGATTGAAAAAAAAATTGGTAATTTCACATGACCAGATTCAAACTATCCAAATAACAACAAATACAACATCATCCGCATAACAACAAGAGGCATACACCATACAGACAAATAAATCAAACTCATACAAAATGTTTGGAGGATGTAAGTGAACTCAGCATCTGATTAGAAAATCGATCGTCTATGACGTCTAACAAAAGCAACTACAGTCGCACCGCCCCAATTCACCCAAGAGGAGATCGAGGCCCACGAGGCTGAAGCAACCGGCACACTCCAAAGTTTCCTTGCCGCGGCCGTTGTACTCTACTTCGGTATGTCATCCCTGTCTCAAATACCATATGATATTTCAACATCTTCGTTACAAAGCCGACCACTAACCATGCATTCCATTTAGTTCCTTTCGCCGTCGACGCCGTATCGAGCGTATTCTGAGTCTCCGGGCGCACGGCCCTTGTACGATACTAGAAGAAGGATGGTCCTTTAGATACGATAGACTACAGGGACAAGTGGATATACTTGTTACGATACATACGGATGCCCTTTCGCATGGAAACGACTAGCATGTCACCTACAAAAAAGGTGGTCGGTAGGAGCATTTCAGGACGGCGCATGGAGGGGGTGCCACATTGCGGCATTACGATTGTATAACACAATAACACATTACATAGATGGGTCAGGGGGCCGGTAATCACCACATACCTACATAAGTGCCCTACCCAATTCAAGGAGCCGGTACGGATCTCAGCTTTCCATAAAGAACCTCGTTTCGTACAAATTCTACAAGTAGAGAAGTGGGTGCATATATGTAAACATATAATCACTGTCACGGGATCGGAGGGTGCTCGGAAAATGATGACCCAGTATGCCATCTTTTTATATCGAAAGTAGACGTCCCCTAACGCCGGGCTTTGATGCGGTTTCCTGCGGCCAAATCCTATTGGTACAGATCACCCAAATTTCCAAGGTTCCTGTTGCCGAATGCCCACTCGCATTAATGGACACCATCTCTTTGATTTGGTATCGGAATCAAGGACTTCTATACCCCTTTCCTACCTCCCCCTCCGACTGCCCTACTTCTTCGGAGACGGGTTCGCCTCGATCCACTCGTCGTAATCTTTTTGGACTTGTTCTAATGCGGTCTTCAGTGACTGCAGCTGTTTGTCAAACTTTTCTAGGATCTAAATGAAGTCAAATTAGTCTCACGTGTATCGTCTCAAGAGTAAGTGGACAGAATTGGGCCTACCTCTCTGGCTTGCGCCTCGTTCTCCTCGCCGATGCCTTCTTGAGTTTCCGCACCGCGCTGGCTAATCTCCTGTTGAAGGCTATCCGCATAGCCCCGTAGCATTATGAGACGGCTCCACAGCTCTTCCGTTCGCGCGCTAAGCGCCGGGTCCGTGACGCTCCGGTCAAGGGTCTCCAGCTTCGTCTTTAGTTCGTCTTCCTCCTTATCCAGAGAATAACCGCGATTGCGCAAAACCTGCACCTTGGTTGCTAGCGCGAGACATCGTTGCCGTAGCATTGTGTGCTTCCGCCGGGCATTGAGGGTTCGTACGCTTGTCTGGAGATCGTGTTGCGAGAGAATCGCGTCTAGACTAGAGTTGATGGCATGGAGCGCCTGCCTGTAGTTTCCCAACACTTGCTTCTGCATAATAAGGCGCTCGCTGACTGCCTTAAAGCCGGTGGCGAGAGCAGGCATGAAGCCAGGGCCTGGCTTGTCATGAACGGCCTGTTCCCATTCTACAGGGTTTTCGGCGGCAGAGGGTTGGTAAAAGGGAACGCGCGCCTGGTCGACCTTGTTGTAAAAGTAGTATTTAAAAACGGTGTTTGGGTGTTCGGGGTGCCATTTGCAAAGCATTCCTTCGATCTGTTCGGTGATAGGTTTGTGGGCTATAATTATGATAATTAGTTCAAGGCGCATATAGATGTGATGCTATGATGATCGACTTACTTAGCGACTCACGACCGGGTTCCCAAATCAAACTAGAACGTAGTGCTGGGCCTTGGCTCGCATTCATGAAACCAGCACCTCCAGCTTGCTGCTGCTGCTGTGGTTGTTGCTGTTGTTGTTGCTGCTGTTGAGGTTGGCTTAACAAGCTTCCACCAAAAGGATTAGACGGCTGCTGCTGTTGCTGTTGCTGCTGTTGACCAAGCGTATTTCCACTTAATAAACTTCCACCGAAGGGGTTGGATGGCTGTTGCTGCTGTTGTTGAGGTTGACCGAATATAGATGTGCTGGGGCTCTGAAATTGACCAAGGGTATTCGTAGAAGGGCCAAGGGCCGACGAGCGCGCTCCAAATAGCCCAGACATGACTTATGGTGGAATGAAAGCTCTACGTATCAAATGAGCGATGTCGGTGCGGAAGCGATCTAGTTGAATTGAGCGAGCGTAACAGGCGATAGCCTTATGGGTTGAGATGAAGAATCGCGTCGCCGTTGATAGAAATCCGCGTGGGAGAAGGCGATGGTGTTTAGTGGAGTGAAAGAATGTTTCGGGTCTTAGCTCATGGTGCAGATGCTGGTGTTGAAAAAAAAAAGAATTATTTGCTTTGTGAGATGCGGGGCGGGTTAATGTTTATCGAGTGAGTCAACGTGATAAAGCAGGAGCCCTCTTCATGAGAACTGAGTGTTGCAATTGATAAAATCGTGAGGTCGTGATATTTACTCGCGTTGCCCTAGCATATTGAAATTCCATCACGAAAAACAAATCCTAGCTTCTGATCCCAATTACTATTAGGTACCTAGTTACTAGTACGTATCTAGTAGCTTCAGCCTCAAAACTTTCGGAAGCGTGGCTTGCCCGGTGGCAGCTAGCTACCTTATCTTTTTCAGATAAGCCGGTACAGAGTACCTAGTACTCTGTACTTGAGATGACAGCTGCGACTGCGGTGTATGGATGTACTCAAGTAATAATAGTCATGTACCCAATTTGTGCGGGAAACCGCTCTCCATCTGCCCATCTCAGCCCCATGTGGCTAGAACCAATCAGCATTTCCAATTTGCTAACCACCATCGCTTGATGTCACTTTCAAGTCAGTCCTCTAACTGCATCATCCTCAACCTTCTGAGCTTGTTCTAACCACAGACAACAAATCGCAGAGACCCTCGTCTAACTTCGCAGCCATGGCGGCTAGACAACCAGTGTATGTACACTAAGTGATTCTTACAACCGTTAGAGTGCCAATTGACCCGTGGCGAAACATTTCTCTTGAGTCAATTCCGGCATTCATGAGCGCCGTTGCTAAATTACCTTTATAGCTTCAACCAGAAGGTTCTCTACGATACCACTCCTCTACCGGACAGCATTCCCAAAGTCAAGGAGGTCGGTGCCTCATCTGCGCCTCTTCTTTCTGCTTCCTTCTTTATCGGCGCTCGATGTCAACCCTACAACGATGATTTCATGCAATGCAAGAACGAGAATCCCGGCCGGGGCGAGTTTGAGTGTTTGAAGGAGGGTCGCAGGGTGACCCGATGCGCTTCTAGCGTAATCAGCGACATCAACACGCACTGCTTGGACGAGTTCCGAAAACATTGGGAGTGCTTGGATGACAACAACCACCAACTATGGCAGTGTCGGAAGCAAGAGTGGAAGCTAAATAGCTGTGTATATACCAACCTAGTGGGTTTTGACTTTTCCGAAATCTGGTAAATCGGCTGTGCTAACACAAAAGTATAGAAACTGGAGAAGACTATCCCCGGTGCCCCCAAGAACCAGATCCCCGTCCATCTCCGGACAACACAAATTTACGCTCACTACCCCATTCTAAGAGACCGTGGTCAGAAGCCGTTCGGAAAGTCCATCGAACCGCCTTCGGCACAGGCCGCCCAGGCCGATGCGCCAGCAGCATGAGAAGACTTTGTTTTGCTGGAAATTAGAGGCGTTGATATAACTCATGTAATTAAACAAGAGATAAGGTCAGGTCAGCATTATGTTCATCTAAAGGTGTCTTGATCCAGCTGCC
Source organism: Rostrohypoxylon terebratum (assembly GCA_022497145.1). Lineage (NCBI taxonomy): Eukaryota > Fungi > Ascomycota > Sordariomycetes > Xylariales > Hypoxylaceae > Rostrohypoxylon > Rostrohypoxylon terebratum. The sequence continues at coordinate 14,424 of MU385878.1, read as the reverse complement.
ATTGGCACTGCTAAGCCCATGGGTGCTATATTCACAATGAAATTCCATTGACTAGAAAGATCCTGGAGGTCAGAGTCACCTAACCTTGCTCTCTGATTCAGTCTATCGCGTCAAGGTTATCCAAGGCGCCTTAATGAATTCAGTCCATCCAACACCTAGTAGCAAAATGCTAGGAAATTCTAGACATTATATGAGTGTAAGTTGGGGAAAAAAGCAAATAAACCATATGACCCACTCAATACATTCTTGCGACCAGGATAGATGCCGAGGGTTCGAACGGCACCGTGAGATAAGACAAAAGACCTCATTCCCCAACGCCTTAAGGACATGATCAAGACTTCTCAGAAGCTTTCTTAACTCTGTAGTCGTTTCTCGAGTTCGAAAAATGAGGACATGACTGATAAGATGGTCGCGAGTGACCCAACGTTACTCCAGATGACGTCAGTGTTATTCCGAGTATCTATCATCAGTCCTTCAACGGCGCCGGCAAGCAGCAGCAGCTCATGGACGCCACATAGAATCAGCAGGAAACCGAGGAAAAACGGAGTAATCAGTCCCAAGCCCACGTCCTCTTAAAATCTGGATAGCATCACGTACGCCGACGCTGTGGCCACATAAATCGGGATGTAGCGCCGATTCGTGGGATCATAGGGCTTACAACATGTACTGTTGTGAACAGTTACATGAACAACGGCGAAAAGAAGAAGAAGAAAACCGTTGCTTTCACTACGTCACCTCGTTACGTGCTACGCCTCGACCGATCTACGAGTTCGTTTCCATACGCCCTGATACCTTTCACGGACGGGCTTGCGTGGACTCCGCGTTTATTATTGCTAAATTTTTGACGGATTTGGATATCTACATAAGTACAAGAGCGTGGATGGTATACCCTATTCCAGTGTCTGCGCGTTGTTTTCTCAAAATCAATTGGGGCCGCGGACTCTCGGACGTAACGGACTTTCTTAGGCAAGCATGCGTAATATAACACCGTCTCTGACAGTCCTCGCTTAGAAAGTCCCCGATTACCTATGCCAGGAGGCGCACACAAACACCATTTCCTCCTATCATCTTACCCTTAAGCGTAGTTCCCCATCACCACCTACCTAGGTACGTGGTGGAAGCAGTCTTCCGCAACCATTCGCCCGCATGAGCGAGTTTTACGTGCCGGCTGTCGTTGGCCTGCTTATCCGCCCGCGCACAAGTTAATCTAATCTGGAGTAATGGCGCAGATCTGCGATGGAGGGGGCGCGGAGAGGCGCGGCGCAATCGCGGACGTAGGTAAGCGGCCGACAGCCACAATGCGCGCCCCTCCCCCCTCCTCTCCCACTCACCTCCTTCACAGCACACGGATCCCTACCTGAGCGACTTTCTGCGGGGTAAGCGACACAGACAGACAGGGAGAAGTTTCTCCTTCTAGGCGATTGTCGATCAGCAAAAGACGTCGTCGTCAAAGTCCGGAGGCGGATGGGGACGCGCAGGCAGGGATCGGTTTTTGGTCGGGCTTTGTCTGGGTCTACGGACGGTGATGCCGAAGAGGTGACTAAAGCTTACGAGGGGAGCACACCCCGCGTCGTGAGATGGGATTTGGCAGCAGGGAGGTGAGATGTCGTCTTGTGTTGTCTTGCTTCTGTAACGGAGGGACCCTGCAATGGCGGAAGACACGGAGGCTGCGGGTACGAGGTTGTGGCTTCTAGAAGCGCCGTGACTTAGACACTCCCGACCGGCTGACTACTAGACGGGGGCCGCGGGTTAGCTTCGTCTGTCGCTGCTGGGGGGTGGTTGCTCTACGAGTAACGTGGGGTCGTCCATGTAATGAACTCGTCGACCCTTACACGGCTTGCTAGGGCTGGCTGATTTTTTTCGATTCCACCTGTCACAGTCGAGAATGTTTAGGTACCTACCTACCTATGTTCACAGTTAGGAGTTACACGGGCTGTCAAGCCTGTTCTTCTCCCAACAACCAGAGGTGGCTTGGGTGATGAGTGGCAAGTCTACGCTAAATCTACCCGACACGACATTGGATACCATGTTGAATACGGACACCCCCATCATTGTTAGAAAAATGTTTCTTGATTCTTGGGTGGTAACTTGAGAGAGTGTAGACCGTCTGAGTCGCACGGAGTTCATTCGACGTGGCCGGAGAACACCTGATGGGTGACGGCGAACACAGCGAAGCAAAATATCTGCTGATATTATATTACAACTATATGATATTTCGCTAGACGAAAGACCTGGCGAGTTACCATACGATGGACAAGAAAGAGCGGAGAGACAATGTGAAGAATCTTAGAAGGGTCTATGATTACCTAGTACAGGCTCCTTGCAGATTCAGCTTCCTGCGCCCTTCAGAACTGCGTGAGACTCCTGAGAATGTGCATTACATAAGGGCGCATTGGATGAGTCTTGACGTCAAAATGCCAGTGGGTGGCACGGAGGACACCATTTTTTTTTTCGCGCGAACACAGAGATAGCGCATGTGTTCCCTGAGACAAGTGTTACGTTGAAACCTAACCTCCACCCTCTATGAAGGAGTCTCAAGAATCGGAATTTAGGGGTTCCAGCTGCTGTAGTGGTGGGGGACAGCCAGTCTAAGACATCGAGGCGTTATACTAATATACTAACACTAGGGGATTGGTCCGACTTATGTGAGTGGCTGTTTAGCTTCGAAACGTAGCGCTTCTCCCTAAGCCTTTATTATACTTCCCTGGCTGCCTACTACGTACTAGATAGGTATGTAGGTTAATAGGCCTAATATTTGAAGTGTCCTAAGAGCCCGCAGATGGGGAGCTTTTGGTAATCTACCTTACATGAGTCGGAGGTACAGAGGCCGGATAGTTACCTTTGTCGTAGATATGCCGACGGGTGGGTACATATCCGATGGTACTTGATCATCTGTTGAATTAAAACAGCGGCCGAGTGCCCAGCCTAAAAGATTCTTTGAACAATAAACTGCATATTGTGGTTATGGTATGATGGAGTTGGGCTTCGAATTGTTAATACTCTAGTCTCTCAGAACATGTGAAGTTACTTCGAGATCGGCGAGATGGTTAATATTCAACAGACCGATGTCAACGTGGTCCTACGAGAATGGTGTGGGTAGGCAATGAAGGTTTACTGACGCTACTTACTACCTACATCAAGCAATTGTCAGATCATAACTTGGAGTCCTGTTTTGAGCCTCAACACTTCTCATTCGATTTGATTGTAGCCAACCCCTGATGGTTTGTTTTCGCAAGGGTAAGACGGAGAAAAGAACTACGACTTCTCAGAATGGCGGGTCGTTAATAGCCTGTAGAGTTTGTGCCTCTGCAATTCCCGACTAACATCACGTATTTTATTATATCCGTCGTCTTTTCAGATTATATGCCCCCATGCCCTGCCACAGTCATCGAGGGATGACAGACCTCGAGAGCTTGAAATGGAACTAACACAAACTTCATCGACCATTTGAGGCTGTACATAAGTACGCAAACATGGTGTTTTGTCTAGATTCGCACAATCACAGATCCCGTGAAACTTGAAGAAAAAGCTTCGTAATTAAGGGATTTAATATCTCGCTTATGGTGTGGTAGGCTTTTTCCCATCAATAACCGCGGGCGCTGCCGGGTGGGTAGCCAATCCATGGCTTTGGGCATCTAACCTGCTGAGCTGGTAACGAATCTTCGATATTGCGATTCGTTAAGGGCGTTGTCTCGTCCCTTGTCCCTCGAAGGACATATTTTATTGGTCCTGATCATCTTACTTCGGCTCTCCAGGCGTACAAGTGCTCGTTGTTACCAGGCAACTACCTGGGAGGCACTGAAGTTTGAAGACTGAAGTACGCAGTTGGCCTGCATGGCGGTGGCCTAAATGTTTCATGTTTATTTGACTGTGGCCTGTAGACCTGTAAAATAGTTGACTCGCTGACTTGGTGCTGTGAGTAAGCCGCCCGTACCCACTGGCTAGCAGCACATAGGGCGGTCACTTTTGTTTTTATTCATGATTCATGATTCATGATTCATGAATCCTATTTTCCGAGATGGGCTCCAGCAATATTGACCTAATGACCTAATGAGAATACTTGCATGTTTGTCTAGACTCTACCTAGGACCTAGGTAGTTGATCAGTCCGTCCATCGCAGAAAACCCCACTAAGTCCGATGGACTGATGAACGAGATATCCATTCGAAATTAAGGTGATACTAATGCGAGTCAGAGGCGGCAAACATCACAACGACTCATTGCTTGGTAACGAAGATGCAGATTTGGAATATTCGGTCGATTTGACGAATTCGTACGAGTTGCGTGGATTCGTCTCGACATGGTGACAATAGGTACTAGTATTAGTGACAGAAACGCATAAACCACGTGTGCTGGGATCAACTGCTAAACTTACTATGCAAGCTGAACCAGCGGAGATTACATAAGTAAAACAGGTTCGTCCGATAGGTATTAATTTATTTTCTAGGTTATCCATGAACCTAGTAGTAGTAGTATATGAACTGTTGTTGCTTTCCCAAGAACTCCAGCATTGACTGGACAAATGAGATCGGGCTGACCCCAGAATTCGTTGTTCGTTGTTCGTTGTTACTGCGTAAAAGTCGCTCAGGGGCTTCAGGGGTGTGAGAATATTCGGAGGAGGGGTTGACTGAAAAGGTGGAGAATGTAATATTTCAGAACTATTTCAACCAATCATAATCTTCCCCGGTGACCTTTCTGGGTCGTTTTCCTTTTTTTTTTTCTTTGCCCCGCGCTTGCTTTTTCAGCGGGTTGGGCTGGTTGGCGGGAAGAGAATCTGCAAGGCACCAGATTTACTACAGGGGTTGGAAACAACCAGGGGTTTCGTCTGATCTTAGGAGAGTCTAAAAAAGGACTAACCAGGAGGTACAGCAGTATACTTGAAAAGAAAGAGAAAAAAATGACGCGCGTATACAGTTTACCCAGGTTGCGGGCCTATACGAAAGAATAAAACAATAGAAACAAATTAAGCAGTGAACATCATCGTATAGTACGCCATGAACAATGAGAAAACGGAAATATAAGAAATTAAGAAAATTAGATCACCGACAATCTAGCTAAGGTGAGGAAGGTAATACATGACGTGTTGGTACGGTGTCCCGTATTGGGTCGGGAACCCCACACAACCCACACTACCGCATCTGCGACCTACTAACAAGAGCGTAGCGTTTGCACATCACTTTCTCAACTCTCTCTGATAGGCGGCCAGGCCGCCTTCCATTAAACAATTTGACAATGCAAAATTTGGCTCTGTTGATCAGGAACCCCAGTTCGTCGATAGCTTCTTACGTAGTAAAGTTCAGCGTTTATGTCACATCGCTAGTAATAGTATATGTACGCCTGGGCAGTCACTACACAGTTAGAGAACCTTTCTTCGGTTGGTTCGGTACGGGCGGACAAATTGAGGTAAGCCCAACCTCGATTTGAATTATAAAGGCAATGGCAATAGGCAATTCATATTTGATGTACATGTACATGGGACTATCTACCTAGTAGTAGGTATGGCCGGGGGAGGTCTAACATCATACCTACCTAGTAGTATTACTAGATGTATGCATGTGTGTGTAGGTACATGTATGTATAGGAGCATGTAAGTCATTCTTCAATTGATGTTAGACGCCCAACCCCATGTTGACATTGATATTTTTCACCACCCATCAATGGATCCGATGTTCAAAAGTATTGAATTGTTTCCAAGATATTGCATTTGGTTAGGATATATATCAGACCACGTTGGGGATCGAACAGGTTACTATGTAGAAGTTGAAACCATACTCCATGTCACCAAGCTGACTGATAATCGTCATCATTATATTTCATACTCAGGAGACTATAATACATAATATAAGAGTACAAGTATTATATCCATATGGATCACATGGTTATGGGTGGGATGGGATTTCACTTAGTCATTCAAGGTTTGACGTGGAGGGTTTGATTCTTTGCAACACCTACATATAGTAAAACCTCATGTGTAGTATTTCCAAGTTGTCGGTATCGGACGTATCATAAATTAGAAAATAGATTGACATGCAATGCTATGCGACGCGATGCGATGCGATTTCATTTGGCAAGTTTGAATATTTAATACATGCACTAGGTATTATTCAGTTAGGTATCTCTAGTACATGTATTCATACCCGTACCTACTAGGTAGTAGTACCTGTCAAGATGCATCTGATTTACTATGTAACTTTTGTAAGGTTGTTTGAACATTAAACCCTGAACCCAGTGACGGACGAGCTGGTAGGTCAGTTAGGCTTTCTAGACATTATAGTGGCACCCCCTTTTCGAAGAACGCTCGAAGAAACATTAGTTTAAAATGACGCTAGGATCGACAATTTGCATCCTACCTAGGTACCTAGCCTAGTGCGGCAGCGGTCTAGCCACTTAGATTCTTGGGGTACCTGACATTTGCCTTCCACCTGGCACCTGCCATTCACTCAGTCACTTTGCCTTTCCATCGTCTTTCAATCGCCTTGCGCTTACCAGGATATGCTGGGATATGCTGGGACTTGCCAGGTGAACCAAGTTTATCTGAGTACGTACCTCGGTACGTACCCCCTCTCGTCCCACCTTTTGAATTAAACGGTACCTGGTACCTCACCTGGTACCTTGCAAACATCGGACCCTTTCATCTTGCCCTTTCCACCTTTACCACTGACCTCATACGCCGCAATTTCTCCCAATTCAATTCGTCTCCAGGCCAAGTCCCATCCACTCCCATTCATTCCTTTCATACTTCACTCCCTATATTTCTCCCCTCCATTCACTACTTTCGTTTCTTCTTCTTTTTTTCCCACAACAGGTTTGGCCTGAACTCCGAATTGAACCGCACGTTCGTGAGACCCAGAATCCAACCAACCATACACTCTTTGTTGTCCGCCTCGGCGCACTTTTCATTCCTTAAAATAACCAGCCAATCCTCTCGTGCTTCGTCGTAGACTCGTAGACGTCCGCGACCTGATTCAACGACCTGACAAGTCCTGACCGCTGTCTCCCCAAACCTCCAAATAGCCGGTTTACGATCCAGTAACCGGTTCACTCGTTCATTTTTCTTCAGTCATTCTTTACTGGGACGCCAGCCGTCCTGTCGTTATTGTCCGATCAGCTCACGGAAGCACTCACCCTCTCACCGCAACATATACGATCCCGTCCAACCCGGAATTCGTCAGTTGAACAAGCTTGTGCTAGTTGTCTAACAGTACCTCGACTTGAATCTGACTATCGTCGATTTCAGAATACCGTCGCTCGAGTACTATAAGTTCCCAGCAGGATCTGCACCGTCCATCGTTCAACGTCTATCTACCCAACCTCGAGTTCTGGACAGCAGAGATACATAAAGGTATGTTTCTCTTCATTGTTCATCTCCATAATCTAGAAGCAACGGCTTGGGTGTGCTTGTTGTGGGGTTACATGCTGGGATGGAACGAGACAAAGCTTCTCCATGCAAGGCACATCTTGTTTATGTTCAACCGTCGACAAAGCACAATTCACGAATAAAGCAGATCGAGATTTGAGGTCTCGGGGTACCCCCAACAAGTACACAGGCCAACGACGAAGACATGATATTAAAACTACCTGTCGTGTCATGAATTATTTGTCGTCCCCAACTCTCATTAAAATTCCCTTGCTTCTCAGCTGTTTGATCAGTCAACAGACGTTGATCAATACATTCATTCATTTCCTCTTCAACACATTCCTTGCCATTTGGCCATATTCTATATACTTACATTTCAAATAGCTTTTAGTTTTGACCAGGAACAATCCAATCAAAATGAGATACTCAATTGTCGTCGCCGCGAGCGCCGCGTCGCTGACCATGGCCACCCCCTTGGAGAAGCGCAAGATGGAGACAACTTGGGTCATGGAATATGACACCGTCACTGTCACTGAGGGCGAGTATTCCAAACCCACCCTATTCTGGGGCGGTGGTGCAAAGCAACCTGCCTCGACAACTTCTGTTGCCTCCTTCCCAGTCGCTACCGAGCTGCCTGTATACCAGCCCAGCTCGGTGCAACCCTCTGTAGTTGTCGTTACCGAGACACCCGCAGCCATTCCTACGACGACTGAGCTGCCCACCGTACAAGCACCTGCTTCTTCTCAGGCTGCGACTTCGTCAGCTCCTACTGGAACGGACTTCATATCCGTAGCTATTCAGCACCACAACCTCCACCGCTCCAACCACTCGGCTCCTGCGGTCGGCTGGAGTGACGAGCTTGCCGGCTACGCGTCCAACACCGCTGCTACCTGCAAATTCGCGCACGACATGTATGTAACCCGATGTGCTATGATCGTAACCAATATTGACATTTATCTAGGAACCAAGGCAACGGAGGTTATGGCCAGAACCTGGCCAACTGGGCGCAAAGTGTGAACGCTTACCAACTTGGTGATGTCGGGGCCGTCAAGATGGCCATCACCGATATGTGGTACAACGGAGAGTTCGGCAAGTTCTTGCCCCAGTACTACGGTCTTGCCAGCCCCCCCATGGATAACTTCGAGGGCTGGGGTCACTTCACTCAACTCCTGTGGAAGGACTCCAGGCAGATTGGTTGCGCTTCCCAATTCTGTCAGCAGGGTACTCTGTACGATGATATGGATGCATGGTTCACCGTCTGCAACTACTCTCCTGCTGGTACGTGGTTATTTGATCAACAACAACAACAACCAATGCTAATACTTCTTCCAGGCAACGTTGGTGGTTCCTTTGCTGTCGACGTACTCTCGCCTCTAGGCCAATTGATCTCGACAGCTTAAGTCGACTCTGGGACAAGACCACGCATGTAACGGCGCCTTGTAGGCGAACTTATTGCCTCTATCAACAATCAAAAGACTTCGATTCGTGTAGTGTATAAATCTGTACACAAACTTTTTACCAAAAACATGATGCGCTTGTATTTGACCTAGTGTTTTGTCAACATTATCTAGGTACCTCATGCGCCACAACCAGCATTTGCAATACGATTGTCGATGACAGACGGAAATCCGGCGTGATTGGGGACGGGAAAAGGTGGTCCTGCATTTTCGATTTTCTCTTCGCTTCGTTCGCGGGCTACGAGCCATTACACTTTTTTTGGTCAGACTGATCATTTTTCCTTGAGTAGGACATCATCTTTACTTCATGCAGTAAAGAGTACTTCAACTCGTTGCAAACAGTCATCAGAGTCTGACCCCCCTTTGAACAACCCAATTCATTTTCACTTCTTGTACTTAGTCGACTTCTTTTCTTATTTTACGTGACGTTGATCTTGCAGTTGGTCACGGAGGCAGTCAACTCGGGTTTGAGTCTCGCCGTCCGATGGAGATTGAGGTCAGATGAAACCGACTTGTCGGATCTGAGAGTATGGAACGAATCCAGTTCGTGTTCGCATTGTATGTAGTATTCAATGCCGATGACGATTTATGAACGCGCAGTATAGGTACTTTTAATTGTTTATACCAGTGGTAGGGTAATTATATGTGAATAAATTGTAATTGTCCGCCTTAAGCTCGTATTTTTCTAATGTTCCCCCTGATCTCACCGACGCTCCTTAGACCGTATTCATAGAACCCCAACCTCGCAGTAGCTATGTAAGCGCCAGCCATTGGGATCGTCATCTAATACGACTAGTAATAGGCTATATAAGCGACATGGGTACAGTACGAAGCCACAACATATTAATACTACGTACTACTCCACGAGTCTTGGCAGATGCTAATCAGAATTTTGTGCAAACGGTCGGTGAAAGCGATATTTCCTAAAAGCCTGGGCAATTTTGGATAATGTGCTATTTTCAAGTTGGGGATAATAATCCAACCTCATCTCGTACTTTCCATAATATGCCGTTTCTGTTGAGGTCTTACATTGAGACTGGTTGGGCAAGTGGAGGAGCGTGGACGTGGTCGGGAGGTAGCCGCAGGCGCGCGGAGCTTGGGTCTCGATGTTTATTATTTAGCTCGGTATATAGGGGTAGGTACTTGGCTAGGTACTAGTATAATACACTAGAACAATGATAGGTGGATGTTACTGAGGTCGGTTTAAGCTTAATTTTTTCGCTTATAGGTGAAACTATTGTTGTTCGGTGTGATAAATGGGTAGAAGTATGTTGTTTTATTTCATTCGAAGTATTAGGTATGTAGTATATATTTGATACTCTGTAGCATCTATCTTGATGATGCCTTCATGTTTTATGTCACGTCTCATATAGTGTTCCTAAACTTAGTACATAGTACCTACTAGGTGCCAACTAGGTGCCTGCTTACCTACATGTGATATTGTGTGTAAACCCTCTGCTAATCACAAACTCCTCCGCGAATCCAATTCTTAACTTAACTTTTGGGAAAATTCATCCTTCAGTTCCTCCGTCAATCCACAACGTCAGAGCAATACGCCCTCTAACCTATGAGCCATTCAACGAATCTTTGCAACAGCGTCTTTGGCTGGGCATGTATCTGTGGCTGTGGTGGTGAAGGGAGAACTCTTGTATCCGCGTGGTCCGGAATCGGTCGATCGCTTGGAAACTTAGCGTCTGGGCCAGGTGCGTTTAAGATGTACTTATACGCTATATCTCTGAGTGACTGGTCCGACTCTCTTTGATATTCAGCATAGGGAAGCTTTACAGGCAAGTCATCATTGATATCTTTTGCGGTCCTTTCCAAACCCGCCTCGATCATAAGCTGAAGCTCTTCTAGTGTGGGTCGGTGCTCTTCGGGGAGTGCAGTACACCGAGCAACCAGGTTGCGCAGCGAACGGTCAAGGAACGGCAAGGCTAAAAACCTCTCGTCGGCCATCGTGTCGTATTCTACAATATTCCCTCTGATGGCATCGCGCCACTACGGTGAGACAGGTCAGCGGTACGATGTTTATGGGGCGTTTTGGGGAAAAAAGAAACTTCGTCGGAGCTTTCAAGATCATTTCGCTCTCAAGACAAGCCATAGGGAAAGAAAGGAATTTAGATGTAGCTTACCCTCATGTGAGGCTCCTCGACTTCCATTTCCCCGATGTCGTCTAAGAGTAAAGCAACGTATTGGAATTGCTATCAACACGTTAGCAGACATAGGTATATCAAACTTGATCTATAGGTGTTAGGGTTACTAACTAGCATCATAAAGGACAGGTTGAGATCCCAGGCATGGGCTGAATCGACATGCATTGTGGCGCGATCGAAGTCGATTAACTATCACGGTGGTTAGTCAACGGTTTTTCCCTCTCACAACGAAACAGGTCCGAGTATGAAATTGTAGACGGGGAAGACGTACGTGGATGCGTGGTACAAGGTTATGGTGAGGATCGCCGGGGACCAGGTCGCCGAACACTAAGTTTTCACCATGTGGTGAATTCTGGTTTAAGGGGAAATACGGCTCATCGGGTACGATGGTTTCTCTCTGAAGAGGCGCGCCCAGCGGTAGGCGTGGGGGGTATCCCATAGCTATGCAATGTTGCAACTCTACATTCATTTAGAAAGTCGATTAGCTAGCTCAATGGCCGGAAGTGTGAGGTAATCGTATCATCAAGGTAACTTACGACAGGCGAGAAGACGCCACAAAAATCGGTTTGGTAACGAAGAATGGTCTTTTTTGTATCTTTTGATGAACGTCACCATCGTGCCATTCTCGATGTATTTCAGCGCGAGGGTAGGGCGCTGTATCCCGGTTGTGTTGACATCTGTGTTGGCCATCTCAATCCTCTGGCTAATGTGTTCCGCGCCCTGTAGTTCCGTCAACCAGAAAGCCTCGTTCCGCAAAGGTGCATCGGCTAGGGGGAAGAGCGAATACTTCACGACTATCTTTTCAACGGGTCTCCTGTGGTTGTCTACCCGGAGAAACAATAGGGCTGCACCACCTATGATATAATATATACTATTAGCAGCTAAATCAGACTGATGAGCATATCAAAACGACGACAATTGGTCATCCCTAAAACCTTAGAAGCCATGATACACTCTAGATGAAAAGAAACATATATCAGGGTTAGAGGTCATATCAATAGAGCGTTACGTACTGTATCCCATGCCTATTACACCTCGATATATCAGCGTCGGGTCTGATCGAAAGGCTGAAGCAACCCTGTCCGCTACGGCAGCTCGATGTGCTTCCGCGAGATGCCAGGGGCTTAAGTCCCATAGCGTCTGCATAAAATCTCCCTCATCCATGGTATTATATGATGTTGTGTAGTCAGTGATTAAAAATGTTGTGTCAGAATTTCTATGATTATAAATTCCTATGACTATTATCTAGTTTTTTACCCTTTATTATCCTTAACCCCCGTGGCTCAGGTTCGAAAAGGAGAAATACCTGAGATGCCATTAGGATATACGAAAATGTGAAGCTTCTTTATAGATTAGTTAGATTAATTTGTGCCTTGTTCTTTTAGTATACACTCTCTTTGATTTTATAGTTCTCGTACACTAAGTTGCTAACATCATAACAAAAGGTCGTATCATGTTTACTTAGTCTTAATAGTTAAGGAAATGCACAATTGAAACGACACCATTTATAGCCCGAATATTTAAGTACCTGAATGCCAGTCTATCCCCTTGGGTTAGAAAAGATTTATCGGTGTACGAAAAATAGGAGACAAACTGACAACAATAGGATTTAAAATAATGCAAAAAAGTAAGGAATTGCATATATCATGCCGTATTTTCTCTCCCTTTTCCTGCTCGTACTCAATCAAACTTGCCTAAGCCGTGTTATACATTGTGGACTTTCAAGTACGGTCCCCTTTTCTAGACCAGGGGCGATTTGATATTCGTCTTCCTCTCTAAGACCCTCGTCTTTATACAACTGTACGTCTAGTTGTACAGCTGCACGACTACTTATACAGCTACCTGTACAGTTGTACAGCTTCCCATACAGCTGTACATATAGGTATACAGTTGTACACTTATTCACACCTACCTGTATGGCTATACGGCTACCCATACAATTGTACGGAGATAATCGGGCCTAGCTGGCATTACGTAACCAATTAGCTATTGAACATAGGTACTGTGATCAAATCGGCGCATCCCAATACAATACGCTCTTTACACTTAGGCAAGTACACCCTGACCTGGATCCAGTGTGTGTGACGAACCTATACTTAGGCTTAGTAAGTATAGCTTCATAAGGGGGTCTTGATTTTAAGGTAACAGTAATCGTAGAGGTCAAGTGTAATCAATCAAGTGTGTTCGTCAGAGAGGCTTGGAGTCCTCTCCCTACTCGTAGTGAATAGACTTAGATTGATAACTAAAGAACTAAGTGAGTGACTAGATACATGGAAAATGTCGTGACTATATAGAAAATATCTCTCCTGTCCTTGAGCGTTGAAGCCATCGTGATGTGGTGGATGTGTATTAATGTGTTGGATGTGTTGGATGTGTTCAATGTGATGGATGTGATGGATGTGTTCCATATCCTACACATCCATTTCTCCGTAGTTTAACCATGATTGGTTGATGACATTCCTATTTGTGGGTTTTCTGATTTTAGATGTTTTGGGATTTGTAACAGTGTGTACAAGATGCGGCGAGAGGCGGCCATAATTACGTTTCCCATACATGGGATGCCGTTGATAATGATATAAGCTCTCTGCCAGCTCCCATCCGTAATATCCTCCCATCGGTCATGCTCATTCATATATATGAGCCTATGGCCAATGGCGCTGTCGATGAATATTTAGCCTACTGATTGTGATATAGTCTGTGCCGATAGCTATAATCGACGTAGCCCCCTTTCCATACTGATATTGTGTCTCGCTTGCATAATTCTAAGCTGATTCAACTCATACTTGTTGTTTCTGGAGATGTAGTGCTAAGCTTATTAGGCTTTTACTAATAGTAGGGGCCTTTGTCTTTCCCAAGTACCAGGTATATAGGGAGGTACTTAAGTCTTATGTACAGTTTTCCTTGAGTCTAGAAGGGTATAAGTACTGTAGAAAATAAGAACTACTGTATCATACGAAATACCTAACATGCTATATGGAATCTATGTTAATACAAATGTTATAGTACTAACCTAGGCTATGAGCTTGTGTCTTAATGACACCACCCTATCATACCTACCTAGGTTATGTATGTATGATTTCCTATCTATAATGATCCTTTTATTTTGCTTGGATCCGGCGTTCGTCCTATATCCTGACGGCCTTTGCACATATCGTTCTTTACACGATGATATAAAGCCATCACCGTCGAAATTGAGTAGATCAAGACGACCGGGATGTGAACACCTCATGATAGCAAGCATATCAATAGCTTCAAGATAAATATATTTCAACAATTAATAGATGATGATCTTGGTGGTTGTGTACGTGTTTCACATTCACAACTCCAAGATACTACTTGAAGTCAGGGTTCAATTCCTATGCAGTGTTACGATCCGACAACAAGGAGGTATACCCACTTAAAACGCAACACCAAAATGGGTAAACCTCGGATAGCTGGCTACTACAGCTACCTTCACA